>CM033690.1:45768407-46368407 GCA_019514585.1 Dendrobium officinale | reverse complement strand
CTCTACTGCTCAAAAGAGCTACAGTATAAAAACAAAACAAAACACCTACGAGCCGGTGGATCCTTTTCCTGCGATTACAAAAATAACATAAATAACTAGAAGGGATGTGAGTCAACAACACCCAAAAAAGGAGAAGCCAAATCATCTCATTTAGCACAGCTTTCCTACAAAAAAGGCACAAAATACAGGAAAAAGAAAAGCCAAAACCCAAAAAGGCATACCTTGTGTTCAATCCTGCTCCACTTGATTAAATACCTGCAAGGCATCCTCAAAAAAACCGTGAGAAAATCATAGTAGATGATAGCAGTAATATACCCAAAACCCTGAATAATATACCAGAGCTTACAACACCCAACCGAATCCAACATAATACCCTGAAGAAACAACCTATTCCACTGCTTCAAATAATCATAAATCTCAACACCCAACAACGGCCAAATAACCCAGGCCCCAAAAGCACCCAGCCTATCCAAAATCTGATACAAAAAAATACCCAAAACCAACCCAGAATTATCAAACATCACCATCCAGTTAACAGCAAAAAACTGCTCAGGAAAACTCCCATAACTATATAGCATAGAAATAAAATACCAACACCCAGCTAACTGCCACCAGACAATACAGAGAAAAAACAAAAACCCAGCTGCAACACAGCACAACAGAACAGAGCCAGACGAAACAAATCAAAGAGATCAACCATACCTGATATGAGGCATAAAAGACTTATCCTGAAAAGGCATTCCTTTAAGAGAATGATCTAAATTGAGAATGTCCAATTCCTCATAGCCAACAAGAAACGAACCCTTATTAGCTAACCAATCAGCACAAACATTGCCTTCCCGAAAAATATGAGAAATGTCGAAATTCATCAAGTTCAATAAATTCTTAATTCTCCTAATAAGATAAAATCATTAGCATTACCAGTAACACCATCTCTAATAATTTGAACAAGAAACATAGAATCCACTTCAATCCAAACAAAGTTAAACCCAAATTTTAAACAAAGTTCCAGGCCCATGAGGAGACCATTCAGCTCAGCCATAATCACATCCACCTGCTGCAAAGGAGTAGCAAAAGCAGCCAAATGTCCCCAAAAGAGTCACGGATCAGACCACCCGCACCAACCCTCAACAGGCCAATAGAACCATCAGTATTTAATTTAACATAAGGAGGTTTGGGCTTAATCCAATAAACAAAAGAATCAACTGTAATAGAGGTAGAAATATCTAGATTGATACCAAAGATCACCGCTAATTCTTTACACCTAGTGAAAGTCTTACTAGAAATAACATTATAGGTATAAAGCTGCAAAACCTTTTTTTCACATTATTGATAATAAGGGCCGCATCCATCTTAATATTTTCATGTTTAGCCTCATTTCTAGCTTTCCAAATATACCATAAAATAAGAATAGGCAACAAGTTAAAAATATGGCCTTTAATAGAATGAAACCAACTATCTAACATCGAGAACAATTTATTATGATTACCCATGGTGTTCTTACCCGTCACGCTATTGAAATATAACCAAACCTTTTGCGCAATCAAACCATTAATAAAAATATGATCAATATCCTCCATATTCGAACAACATAAACACTTAGACGCTAAAATAATACCTTTTTTTGAAGCAGATTATCCACCGGTAGAAAGCCTTTATTGCATCTCCAAACAAAAGTAGAATATGTAATAGGAAAAGAACTATGCCAAATAGCCGCAAACATCTGGGATTTATCAACAGAAATACGAAACTTCTCCCAAAGATTTTGCAATTTAAATTTACCATTAGAAGAAGTAGAACATAAAATTTTATTAATGTAATTTAATTGTAAAGGAATATTCATGATAACATTAACTAAACAGTTAGGCAATAACTCTTTCAATTTATCCAAATTCCAACTATTATCCAAAACAAAAGAAGAAACTTTAGTTGGCTCAATAGTGTGAGTATTTAAGTAAGAATCAATTGAGAAATTACCCAACCAGTTATCCTGCCAAAAATAAACCTCACCCTTACCCAAACCCCACTGAATAAATTTCTCAGCTTCCTACTTAATGTTGCACAACCTTTTCCATGTCATAGAATCAGTTTTTTTAAAAGAACAAAGAGTCGAATGCATATTATTGCAGTATTTAACATTCATATAACGAGCCCATAAGGTGATGTTAGATCGAAAAGAAAACCATAATTTATGAGAAAATGCAATAGCAGTATCATTCAAATTCTTACAACCAAGACCCCCTTCATCTAAAACTCCGCAATTTTTATGCCAGGCCTCCCAATGAATCGCATTGGTATTAAGTTTAGATCCCAAAAAAAATTTGTTAATCATTCTCTCTAATCTAGTGTAAATAGCAAAAGAAGGCATTAAAGTGTGAAAAAGATAGATGGGAATCGAGTTAAGCACATACTTCACAAGAACCAAACGACCACCAAAAGAAAGAAAGTTAGAAGACCAATTAGTCAACTTTTTTTGGATAATAGTGAAAATATCTTCAAAAAGGAAATTCTTTTTTTTTTATCTTTGTAAATCGGCATTCCCAAATATTTTATAGGTAATTTCTTCGACTGAAAACTGCAAACCCTTTGAATAGCATGAATCCTGCTCTGATTTATCGATTTACCAACAATAAAATTGCTCTTATCTTTGCTAAAAGCAAGACCACTACAACCATGAAATTTAGTAAGAAATTGCATTAAAATTTTAACATTCTTAATGGCACCATTCGTAAATAAAATGAAATCATCAGCAAAACTCAAATGAGAAATAGGAAAGCCTCTTTTAGTACGAAAATTAAGGCTAATATTCTTAGCATAAAGATATTCTAAACATCTAGATAAATATTACGTCGCAATTATAAAAAGAGTAGGAGAAATAGTATCACCTTGCCGGAGGCCTTTGGAAGATTTAAAATAACCATGATTTCTACCATATATAATAACAGAGAAGAAATAATTCTCCACACTATTTTTAATCAACAGAATGAATTTTTGATTAAAACCAAACAAGGACAGCGCCTTATAAAGGAAATTGCAATCCAGATTATCATAAGCTTTAGTAATATCCAGTTTAAAAATAATGTTACCCCCAGTGATCTTAGTGTTAATATCATTGTGAGAAAATTTAATCTTTCTTTACCTTTAATTTTAAAAAAAATACTAGTCCTAATTTTTTATAAATAAATTAATATATTCCCACATAATTTGCTTCATTTACATTTTAATATTTCCTTTAGTTAAATCTACATAGTTGGACATTATACCGCCCCGAGGAGCATACTAATGCCCTTCTATTGATTTTAGATAAAGAAACTATAATTCATTCTTCTAATCAAGTGCAGCATATGAATTATACAAATCATCCCAAAAAACGATTCGTATATTATCCTATCGACCCGATTATACTAATGAATTTTGGATTTATTTCCATTATCAAATATAGAATATATTTGACCTGCTTGTAAGAGCAGATCAATTATCTACATATCCTTTGATTATAGAAATAAATTTTAAATTATAGATAAAGTACTATCTACGTCCACAGATCTTTCCCCCACCTCAGAAAGGAAACTAAAATGGGGTTTAGATTATTTTGGGATCTAGACGCCCTATAGAGGTAAGCCCCTATAGTTAATTACATCTCATAAGAGAAGACTCTCGATTTAAATGTAGACTAATTTATTCCAAAATTATATATAAATTTAACTAAATATTTGGGTTAATTTAAATTTTCACGATCAGGCTTTAGATTATAGAGTTTTGAATTTAGAAGGGTTAGAATTGATTAGAAAGAAGAATGTGCAGAAAGAAGTGTATACGATCTAGACTTACCACCTGCCTAGAGTGGGCTTCCAGCTAACAATCCTAATCACAATAATTCGCCGATGATGCAAGATTTTAAGATGGCTCTATCCTAGGAATCAAGGAATTATTGAAGAGTCTAAAACAAATGCAATGGAATATGCTTACAAAAACCAAAAATCTACTCGTATGCGAATGATGTATGAAACAATTGTATATAAAAGAGCTAATTTTATTAATATAAAATTTATAGAATACATCCCAGGGAATGCAGGAAAGTAAAGGTGGCCGGGCCCCACCGACAACAAACTTGGATTCTAAGCCTACGAGAAAGAAGACTTAAATATAACTGCTTACGGTCTTCAGGCTCCGAGTCTTCTATGGAATTCCAAAGAGGAACATCCTCCTGGTATAGGATATTACTTTTTGGAGCCCCATTTGCATGTATAAGCAACTATCTTTAATTCTTTTACAGACTCACAACGCTTTACAGACTCAATCTATATACAACAATTTTAAGAAAATAAAGCTTTACATTTCTTTTTATAAGTACATCAAATCCTAAGAACATTCTACTTTGCAGGTAAGTAAAAGCAGGAATAGTAGAGCAGTTATGTAATTATGCATGCTATGAGTGCATTGTGAACAGTTATAAATGCAGGAAAGTAAAGACAGAAAAGTAAAGTACACGGTCCTCACTTTATTCACTCCGCTCTCTGGTGTACAGACAAGAAAATAAATATGCATGCTATGCAGTACAGAAAAGTAAGAAATCACACATAGATGCCCTCTAGGCAAGACACCTGCAAACAAACCACAACAAATCACCGGCCTAGCCTAGGCTAAAGTTGGTAGTCCTAGCAAGCATCTAAGTGTGTGAAAGAGGCCGTGTGGCTTGGATAGGTCCTATAGGAATTATTGTTCAAATTACATGTATTATTAGAGTTTATTTATTAGAGGTCAAATGGAAATTTAATTGAAGTTTAAGTAGAGTGTATTTAAATTTTGAATTATTCCAATTTTAGAAGTTAGAGTTATTTAATTTAGTTTTAAAGAACTTATAGATTGATAATTCCCTAAGTGCAGGAAATTATCAATTTATAAATCCTAGGACTTTCAAAATGGACACTCGTCTTATAAAGAAGATAAATATTCATTTTGAGAATCCCTGAAATTTTATTAGAGAGAGAGAAAGGAACCTTATGAATGCAATACCACGTGCCCTCCTGAAGGAATCTAACACGTCGTATAAGGTCGATGTATTATTATAGTTGTTTGAAGATCTCCAAATCCAAATGTATTAGTGCCCTCCTAAAAGGAATCGTGCACAACACATAGGAGATCTTTTGGTTATTTAGATATATTAAGGGGTCTTTTGAAATCAAAATGTCTAAAACCTTCCAAAAGGAAGCAAGCTTTAAGCATAAAATACCTTAATTTATTTAATCTAAATTAGTTATCAAATTTTATTGATTAAGATGAATCTTAATCAATCAAATTATCAAACTAATTTAGTTTAAATAAATTAGAATTTAATTTAAGATTTAATGACTTTTATTATAATATTCAGAATTTTGATTATTTATTGAATAGTTAATGATTTGAAATTTGATTTTGAGATTGATTTTATTTTTTGGTTGAATACCCCCTTTTTTTCTCACTGAGGCCCTGAAGTTTATTTCACCTTCATTGGGGCTAAGTTAATAGCCTCGCAGCCCTAGGTTACCAAGTGGTACCCGGTATAATTAAATAGCTTAAGTTGGTTAAGAATTAGAAGTTCATGAATTTTATTCAAAAGAAGTTTGATTGATGATTTTAAGAGTTGGTTTAACATTTCTGGAGTTTTAAAATAATTTTGAATTTTTAGGAATTTTTGGAATATTTTAATCGTTTAATTAAGGGATCCAAAATTGACTTTTTATTAAAGGGTGTTTTCTGGAAAGTTAGCATTTTATTAAAATATTATACCTTATTATGATTAGTTAGAAGGTAAGTTTGCTGAAATTGGATTTTTCTAGATTTAGTTATGAAGGTTTGAAATTCTGAACTAATTTTGACTTAAAGATGATCATTTTGTTGACTTTTCAAATTTGATGATTTTCTGGAAATTTAATTTTTTTAACAAATATTAAGACTTATCATGAGTTAAATGCAACTGAGTTTGGTTGATTTGGAATTTTATTGGATTAGTTATGATTTTTAGAAGTTTGAGGTATTTATTGAATTTTTGTCACTACAGGAAAAATGGCAAATACCGGCGGTTTGCACCGGCGGTTTATGGACCGTCGGTATTACCGACGGCTCCGCCGGCGGTTAAGCCGTCGGACTCTAACGACGGCCAAATCGGCGGCTTAGCTACGATACACCGCCGGTATTACCGACGATCTATAAACCGACGGTAAACCGCCGGATATCAACATGAACCAGCGGTTTTCTGGTGGTCTAAACCGCCGTTGATAAGTGATTTTGTTCCAGCGGCCCAGACCGCCGGAACACCGCCGGTAAAAGCCCTAATACGAGCCCCCTCGCTTCGCTCATTTCATTTTCACGCTTTCCTTCTCTCTCTCTCGGTCGCTCGCTCTATCGTGTCCTCCACTCGCCCGATCAGCCCCCGACGAAGGAACTCCGACCGCCGACCCCATTCTGACCACCGCCGACCCCAGTCCGACCGCCGCCGACCCCAGTCCGACCGCCGCCTACGAGTTTACTCCGACGCCCGACCGCCGACCGATTCCGACCCCAAACAATCCGATTTCTCTTTTAAGGTTATTTTTTATGGTTTTTTTTATTATTTGATGATATTATCTTTTTAGTTAATGTTTCATACTTTAAAAATGTGGGAGAGAGTTATGGTGCATAGGTTTAGGTGTGATACTAATGTTTCTCAAAATCAATTTGGATTAATGCTTGGTAGGTTTACAATGGAAGTCATACATTTTTTGAGAGGTTTGATGGAGAAATATAATGAGAATAAGGAGGATCTATGTATGATATTTATCTATTTAGAGAAAACATATGTTAATATTCCAAGAGAAGTGCTATGGAGGGTTCTTAAGAAGAAAGGAGTTAATAATGCTTATATTTAAATCATTATTAATATGTATGTAGGAGCTATTACTTGTGTTCAAATACATGGTGGTTTGATCAAGTATTTTCCTATTTCGGTTGGATTATATCAAGGATCAGCAAGAAGTCCATATCTTTTTTGCTTTACTCATAGATGTTCTCACTATACATTTGTGAGAGGATGTACCTTGGTGTATGCTTTTTACTGATGATATTCTTCATGTTGATAAGACTAGAAAGGGAGTTGAAGGAAAACATGAATTATGGAGGTCAACTATAAAGTTTATAAGGTTTTCGCTTAAATAGATCTATAACTGAATATATGATGTGTACTTTTAGTTGTAATAGACCTTGTGAGGGGATTATGACATTGGGTGATCAAGACATTAATAAGAGTTGACTTGGTCAAATTGACGAAGTCGAACCCCAAGACTCTCTCCAATGGGTTGAGAGAGTCGAGTCGAGTCTGTTGGGCCTAGACTTGTACCCTGGGTCAACCCGGTTGACCAAGTCAACCAGGGTTGACCACCTTGCCCCTTTAGGCCCCAAATCAAATCTATGCGTTTATTTTATTTAAATGCAACATATGGATAAGCTTTTGTTCTTTTAGAGCATGCTTAAGTCCTTCAAAGCATAAAAATCTATTTGGATGTATAACAGATTGTTTATGCCTCCAACATGTAGGGTACGTTTACTTCAACGTGCAAATGACTATCCAAGAAGAGAGATATTGGATGTATAACAGATTGTTGCCGGGTCGAAAAGGATTGACAGTTGAATTTATAGAGGGAGTTGAAACTTTCATTCAAGTTGCATCTCAATTGCCTTCCTTTTAGTTTGATAAAATGTTTAGATGTCCGTGTTCGAAGCATAAAAATCTAGCATTCCTAAAGCCCGATGATGTGAAGCTTGATTTATATCGTAGGGGATTTCTTCCAAACTATTGGATTTGGACATCACATGGCGAGTACGAGCCACATAGAGATGCTCATGCTGGTTCATCTACAGCTTATGAAACATTTGATGAAGATCAAATGAGTAGACCCTATGAAGACCTTATTTTTGATGTAGCAGGTCATAATTTAAGGTCTAATGTGGAAGAGCCACCAAATGCAGAGACACAAAAAATTCTTTGAGTTATTACATTCAGCTCAAAAGCCAATTTGGGAAGGTTGCAGTACGCATTCGGAATTATCCATTGCAGTGAGGATGCTAAGTATTAAAACTGAGTATAATATTCCCCGTGAGTGTTTTAATGACGTTATTGGTCTTATGAAGGAAACTAATCCGGCTGACAATATAATTCCCTCAGACTTGTACCGAACAAAGAAATTAGTATCCAAGCTGGGTCTCACTGCTATAAAGATTGATTGTTGTATCAATGGATGTATGTTATACCATAAGGATGATGCAGCAGAAGTTATTTGTCGCAGCTGCAATGCTCCTCGTTTTAAGCAGAACTCGGGAAAACAACGTCGTCCAAAGAAAGATGTGCCATATTCCCGTTTGTTTTATTTACCAATCATTCCAAGACTTCAGCGGCTCTATGCATCAATGAGTTCAGCAGGCCATATGAGATGGCATAAGGAGAAAATAGCAAAAAGTGATGTTCTTTCTCATCCATCAGATGCTGAAGCGTGGAAACATTTTGATCGAGTGCATCCTTCATTTGCTGCTGAACCCCGCAACATAAGATTGGGATTATGTACTGATGGTTTTACTCCTTATAGTCAAACAGCTACACCGTATTCTTGTTGGCCAGTTATATTAACACCATATAACCTGCCACCAGAGATGTGTATGACTGCTCCGTTCTTGT
The DNA here is from genome assembly GCA_019514585.1 of Dendrobium officinale. NCBI lineage: Eukaryota > Viridiplantae > Streptophyta > Magnoliopsida > Asparagales > Orchidaceae > Dendrobium > Dendrobium officinale. The sequence continues at coordinate 46,359,721 of CM033690.1, read as the reverse complement.
TCTTAACTCTGATTATACATGGACCACATAATCCGAAGGCAAAGATTGATATCTATTTGCAACCATTAATTGATGACCTCAAATTATTATGGGAAGAAGGAGTGCTCACATATGACATATCAATAAAACAAAATTTTCTCCTTCAAGCTGCTTTGCTGTGGACTATCGGTGATTTTCCAGCTTATGGTATGTTGTCTGGTTGGAGCACAGCAGGGAAATTAGCATGTCCTTACTACATGGAGAACAGTAAAGCTTTCACATTAAAACATGGAGGGAAAAATACTTGGTTTGATTGTCATCGTATGTTTCTAAATGCTAATCATCAGTTCCGAAGAAATAAAGAAGCAAGCTATTCAAGTTTTGTGTTAGCAAGCCAAGCTATTCAAGTTTATTCAACAAATATCCCAGTGGTCGCAGAGACAAACAAGATTGGCTAGCTGTCATAAAAACAAAAGCACGGGGAATAATTGATCAACAATACATTGTAGCAACTGCACATCAAGAGGATGAGATGTCAAGTTATATGCCTGTTTAAATTGAGGATATGCCAACTACAACCTCTACTATTGAAATGGAGTTAGAAGATGTCAATAGTTCAACTAGTTCAGACGAAGAAGAGAACCAGAATGAAAGTGAAGATACTCTTGAGAGTGATGAAAATAGTTTTGATGATTCTGATTAGTTTTTGTAATTTAGAATTGTAGAATTTAAATGTTTTGTAATTTTTTTACTGCTTAGAAATGATATTGTATTTTTTCACCTTGTCTTTTATTAACTGCTTCATTAACTGCTTTATTAACTGCTTCTCGTAATTCATTACCTGCTTCATTAACTGCTTCATTAACTGCTTTATTAACTGTTTTATTAAATGTTTTATTAACTGTTTCTCAATGGTTTAGTAATTATTTTTTTTTAATATTGCAGATGGCTTCAGGCGACGATCCTCCTCGTAAATCATTTGCCTCAAAGTTCCGCCGGAAGAAGATTACGACTAGCAGACCCATACATACTGAGGTAGGTGAGGGGCCTTCAGTTTCACCAGATCTACCTACACCACCACCGCCACCACCGCCACCACCTGCCAGGAGCCAGCAGCCTTCACCAGAAATTGAAGGCCATTCGATCAATAGCCTAGTTCAAAAATGCTACATGATAGCTTGATCTGGGCCGTTGATCTCTCGATCAACGGTCTAGAGAACGGATAGTCCATGCGCATCCGAACCCGAAACCCTAAACGTATAAAATGACTCATTCTTAAGATATACTTAACCATTTGGCTTAAAATTTAAAACACAAAACCCCACAGTGAAGATCATTAATGGGGATAAGTTATTGTGGTTCGAAAAGTGCTTATTGAAAAGATAATTTGAACTGAGTGAATCTACCTAGGGTTTGAGATTTACCTTGATATAATGGATCTTTTTGAGTGATTGAGGGTTCGTTGAGCTTGTTGACTGTCCTAGATTCTTTCTCTAGAAGACTCCAAGGACTGAGGAGGTCTAGATCCCGAGCAATCAACCTGGGACGGACTACAAGCAAGGGTGGCCGGAATCTTCTCGCCGGCGAGCTTCAACCACAGGATTTGGACTTGGGGAATGTAGAGGGGACTTGGGAGAGCCAAAACGAAAAGAGAATTTTTTTTGGAGGAGCTCAGGGTAGTGAGATAATGCTAGATCCAGAGTCCTGTTTGAGATGGACCTATTTCCCTATTCAAATGTCCCATGCTTGAATGGAAGGCTGGGATTTGTTTGGTAGGTTGTTGGATTGCTGCCAAGTGGCCTGGAGGTTGTTGGAGTGCAGAGAATCAAAGGACTATGAGGTGGAAAGTGGATTTTGGCTCTTTGTGCACATGGGGATGTGATTAGAGCTTAACCCAGGACTTAAGCTGGGTTTAATCAGCATTTAGAAGGTTCTGGAATCAATTTCAGCTGCTGGGATAGAACGGATTAACTCAAGATTAGCTATTTGTCCACTTCAAGGGATTTTGATGAATTGTTGACTAGTTTGACTAGTCAACAGTCACATTGACTACCAAGGTGGCATGGGAGGTTGTGAATGGCTGTTTGTATGAAACATTAATAGGCTGAATGAAAAATGCATGTATATTTGATTGAGAGTAAGGGAATTTGACCAAAACCCATGTGGACTTGCTCGAACTTGACTCGAGTTTAATCGATCAATAATTGAGATATGTTATGAGCATAAATTTGGATCAAATTAGCGGATACACGACTTAATAGAGGTTTGATTGGAGACATGGATTGAATTAGCTTGGATTGAACTGATTTGAATCAAATTGGGTTCAATTGACCAAGTCAACTAGTGACTGAATCAAAGTAATGGGTCAGGTCATTTCATTAGAAAAAAAGTGTTTGAAGGAGTTGAATGAAGATCAGGATTTGTTTGAAGATGAGTTTAGAGGTGATTGATGTTTGATGTTCAACTGAACTAACCTGAGCTAACTCAATTGATCACCTTGGTCTGCATTAATTCAGAAGTTCAAAGATATTGGGTCAGAGTTGATTGAACATTGAACATATGATTGATTGAAGATTTGGTGTATGCAAGTTGATCAGAATTTGGTTAAATGTTGATTGTATGTAGGCTATAAGATTAAAATTTGAATGGTTGAGTATAAAATTAGTTGATTGAGATTTGACTGGTATTTGATTGAATGTGTATGATTGATTTATGGGGTTTGATGTATAAAGCTTCTGATGACATAGTTTAGACTTTGATTGTGATCCAAAGATTAGTACATTATCCAAGACAATGTACTGGGATCCTTGGCATACAATGCAAGACTATATGAGGTTGAAGTTTTATTGAATAATGGATATATAATTAAGTGTTGAGCTTTATAGGGTCATTGATGAATTGATTGCAGGCCATTGATTGAAGATTTGATGATAGAAACTTTTAATTGAATGATTTGCTAGATGATTGACAGGTGGCAGGACATGGACCAATAAATGTGTAATCAGGAGTTTGAAAGGTTCTGATGACCTCATATAAAAATGAGGTCAACAATCATGAGCAAGTTCTTGTGCAAGTAAAACATTATCACTAATAGTTCTCCCTTTAACAAAGCCAGTTTGGTTCAAAGAGATAATTCTAGGTAAAATATTAGACAGTCTATTAGCAATGATTTTAGAATTCAGTTTGTTAAAAAAGGTACACAGACTAATAGGTCTAAAAATCAGTCCAAGCATTGGCCCCCTCTTTTTTCAGAATAAGAGCAATATTAGAAGAGGAGAAGAATTTAGGATAAGGGGTAGCTCCAAAGAAATCTTTCACAGCATTAACAACATCCCCCTTAACAATCTCCCAAGATTTTTGAAAAAACTTGGTAGTGAACCCATCCGGACCCGCTGTAGCATCTCCATTCATTTCCTTAAGAACATTAAAAATTTCAGTCTCAGCTGGTAATTGGCAAAGCAGAGAATTATCATCATCATTAATAATCTTAGGAATAACGCAGGATTCGAAATAGGAATAATATCAGAATGACTGTTAAACATATTCACCAAGAAATCTACATCAGACTTATATATTAACTCATCCTTCTCCAGAAGAATTCCTTCATTGTTCATAATTTTATGAATTTTACTTTTGGTCTTGTTTTTATTTGGTATTTCTGTCTCCCTCCATAACAAATTTAGCATTGGATTTTTGCTTCCAATAGGCTTCTTCTTGAAAATGCAATTGACATAAGACATTTTTGGCAAGATTTAAATTCAAAATGTTATCCTCATTAGGATTATCAAGATAAACACCTTCCAAATCAGAAACTTTGGACTCAGCTTCAATAATATTCGAGAAAATATTTTTAAAAACATTTTTTGTTCCAATATCTCAGGCATTGTTTCAGTCTAGACAATTTAGCCTACAGCCTCAACATACCAGAGATGTTATTATCTGGGAAAACAGGAGCATTCCAATTAGTCTCAATCACATCTTTAAAATTATCATGCAGTAACCACATATTAAGAAATCTAAAAGCAAAGGAACCAGTCTCACTAATAACATTAATATTTAAAAGAATAGGAGCATGGTCAGATATAGTTCTACTCAAGTGTTCCACATTAGTAGCTGAAAATTGAGCCATCCACTCATTATTAAATAGAAATCTATCCAAACGTTGACAAAGATTAGCCCTACTCCAAGTAAAAGGGCTAACAAAGAAACCAATATCATTAAGATTACAATCATTAATCATCGCATTAAAATCTTCCATAGCCTTAATGTTAGGCCAGCTACCTTCCCTTCTCTTACTAGCATTCGAAATAATGTTAAAATCTCCTCCCACACACCACGAGCCATTAATATTAGCAGAGAAGTTAATAATAAGTTGCTCCCACAGATTAATCCGGCCGGTTAATTCTAGTACAAGCAGCATAAACAAAAGACGCAAAACAATTCACATTACAAACATTAATATGACAATGAACAAATTGATGATAGTCAACAACAATATCTAAAGAGATATTCTTATGCCACATAATCCAAATTTTGTTTGAACAATTAGCAAAATGCATAGGAAAACCCAAAAACTTAGCAGTATCAGCAATTTTATCCGAATTAATAAACGGTTCACATAAAACAAGAAGTTGAATATTGTAAATCCTACAAAGATTCTTTACTCTAATTTTGGAATCCTTACCACCAATGCCCCTAACATTCCACATGAGAGCTTTAATCATTACAATCTTTTGAAGAAGTGTGAGCTCTGGTGGATCTAGGAGTAGCCGGACAGATATTTTTATTTTGTTTACCTTTTTTCTTACCACCTTTAGAAACCATATCCTCCTCAGCATTTTTTTGACCATTCAATATAGGAGAAGAAGAAGAAGTACCTTGTTTAGTAAGAGAAGAGGCAACTACATTTGAAGGAAGAATAAATTCTCCTTCTTCATAAGAATCAAAGGAAGCATCAACACCATTACCCACCATCTCACTGTTATCCTGTTTAGAAATCAAAGTATTCTCAATGGCCACTGAATTAGAATTAATAGGCATATCATTTAGCATATCATCAATCAAAATAAAAAGCTTAAGATCAGTAGAAGTGACAGTATTATTATCATGCAACCTAAGTTCTTCTTTAGAGTTAAAACCAAAGCAGACGTATCCGGGACAACCTCCAATTCTTGCCCATATTCCTCAACATTTTCCCCATTTTCTTCACCAATTCCCATATGATCATTTTTAGTAGCCGGAGGTGGTTCCACCTGAATAACATTTTATTCCATCTTATTATCCACGATAGGCACATAGATTTTGTTATTCTCGGCAGATCCAAGCCTCCCACTAGTTTGAACATAAGGTTTCTTTAAATCCAGGTGAAGTTTAAAACAGTCAATATGGGCATGTCCATGGATTTTACAGTCCGTGCAGAAATCTGGAACTTTCTCAAATTCAGCTTATTGCAAATAGCCATAAGCTTTGGAACCAACCCAAATTTCCTTAGGATGTTTTTTTTCAAAATATACACTTCCACAAGAACTCTAGCAACAGAAGGACGGGTCCGAGAGGTAGTAGCCTGATCCGTTTGGAGCGGGCTCCCAAAAATGAAACCCAATGCATGCAAAACTTTGGAGTTAAAAAAAATGCAGGCGTAAATTCGTTAAAGAGATCCAGATCGGAATAATAGGCGACTCTTCCTTAATATCAAAAAAGGGGTCCATTTCAAAACACGCATTTGACAGTTATGTATGAAATAAGAACATCTAGCAAACACTCTACTATAATCTAAATCATTTGATAATTGAATAGGCCTAGCATCCAACAATCCCACAGAGTAAAACCCAGTATGCTTAAGAGAAGAGAAAAAAATTTAAATCGCAACTAGATTAGGTCGGCGCAAACCAAATTTACCCACCAACATAAATTGAAAAGGGGAAGCCAGTTTAAGCACTTCCTCATCCGATAATAACACAGCCAGAACACTATTAAAGACCGATTGTTGAACATTAGGAAAAATATCACCTGATGAAGAAGCACCGGACAACACTTCTTTGAAAGATCTAGATCTGGAAGGAGATTTAGATCCCTCAGCATCAAGGTTAAAGAAACCTTTATTCTTAGCTACCAACGGATCCGACACCTTCCCCCAAAGATTAGTCGGAGGAACATCCGCCATGAGAAACAAGCCCAAAAGGGAAATAAACACCTGAAAACCAACCAAACCACACAGATCTCACAACGCACAAGGTGAAAAGTGGAGGAGAAAGCAGCACGAAAGCGAACTGAGGCGATCATACGAAGGATGCACTAAATCGCCAGAGCAGTGTGATAAGGTAGAAGGTTCTATCTTCTGAAATATTAACCTTAACATATATAATAATTATTAAAACTTTCTTATTATTTTAATTTAACAATATTTAGCTTAATTAATTTTATTTAACCAAATGAATAATTTTAAAAACAAATAATAAATATTTTACAGAAAATCCAAAATTCCATCACAAATTTGCCAAAAATTCTATTGGAAATTCCATCAAAATTTTCACCAGAAAAATTTGGTGATAAATCCACCGTAAATCTGACCAAAAATCCACCAGAAATATTCCGTAAAAAATGCACCGGAATTTCTAACGAATTTATTTCCACCGAAAAAATTTGTCATAAATGAGCATTTTTTTTGTAGTGTTGAATATTGCCCAAAAATCAATATGGAAGGGGTACACCACTCACTCAGAGTTATCAATTATTGTGAAGATGCTAAGCATCGAGACAATATATAATATCCCGAGTTAATATTTTAATTAATTTATTGGGCAACTTAAGGAAACCAATCCTGTATATAACATAATTCATACATATTTATATCGAACTAAGAAGTCGATTTTCAAACTTTATTTGATGTACACAAAGATATATTATTGTGTCAATGAATGTATATATGTTATACTATAAAGATGATTTATCAGATATTGTATTTAGTCATTGTAACGCACCAAGATTTAAACCAAAGCTTGGGACAAAAAAAAAGTTGAAGGAAGTACCTTTAGTAGGATATTTTATTTGCCCATAATTCCTAGACTATAATAGTTATGTGCATCCATGATATCTACTACACATATGAGACGACATAATAAATACATCTCGTAAAAAGATGTTATTACACATTTGTTAGAAGTAGAGGCCTAGAAACACTTTAAATTTACACATCCCACCTTCACCATAGATTTAAGAAAAGTAAAATTAGGTTCATACACAAATAATTTTACTCCATTTAGTAGTCTACTTCACCTTACTCATGTTGGCCCGTGATATATACTCACCCCTTATAATCATCCTCCAATGTTATGTATGGCTACTCATTACATATTTCTGACGTTGCTCATTCCAGAGCCATATAATCCAAAAGCAAAGATCGATGTATTCATAAAATTGTTAATTGTTGATTTGAATTTATTTTGGAAAGAATGAGTAAGTGCATATAATATCTCCACCAAATAAAACTTCATAATAAGAGCAATACTACTTTGAAAATATGTAATTTTCCTGCGTACGATACATACTTTCATTTTGGAACACTTACGACAATTTAGTTTGCCTATATTGTATAAAATTTATAAAGTCATTCACTTTGAAGCATAGAGGGAAGAACGCTTAATTCGACTATCACTACACGTTCAGACCTACAGGTCATCCTTTTAGGAAAAATAAGATGTCTTTATTAAAAATAAAATGGTGATGTCATAGCCTCCTCCTAGATTAACCAGTGAAAAAAAAATTGAAAGAGTAAGAATCATGCCCATGATGGTGGATTTACTAATATTAGCTGATTAGAAATTAACAGGGTATGGTGACAACCACAATTAGACCAAGGAAAAAAAAATTTTGGTCATTGCCATATTGGAGGATAAATCTGATCATACATAACTTGGATGTGTTGCATATAGAGAAAAATATTTTTTTATAATATATTTAATATTGTAATGAATATCAAAGATAAATCCAAAGATAATATAAAATAAGGACGGACTTAAAGAAGATTTATAGGAGGAAAGTTTTAGAGTTGAAGGATAGTGAAAATAAAAAACTTCTCAAATGAGAAACTCCATTTATCTTGACTTTATAGTACAATCAAGTAGTTTGTGGATGGGTGAAGACTATACAGGTAACTGATAGATATTTTTCCAATCTAAGTAGATGTGTTAACATAATATATGGGAGATTGTTTGGATTAAAAAGTCATGACTATCATATCTTCGTACGATGTCTAGTACCTACTGTCTTTAATTTTCTGTCATATCTAACATTAAAGCCCTTGATCGAGCTAGTATCTTTTTCAAGGATTTATGCTCTTCAAAACTGAATGTATAGCACTTGATTCTTATCGAACATCATATTCCTTTTATTATGTGTAAAGTTGAGAATATATTTTCTCTAGTATTTTTTGACTCTATAGAGCATCTACCCATATATTTACCATATGAGGCTACAGTATGTGGATCTATTTAGTATCGATGGATGTATCTTTTTGAGAGATATTTAAACAAACTTAAGAAGACTGCTACAAAAAAGCACATTTTTAAGGCTCAATTTGTAATGCATATTTAATATACGAGATAACCTAATTTAGCTTGTATTAGTTTGACATAGCATTCCAATCAAATGGAGTATTACACCTCAAAATGTGGATCATGCATATTCATGTAAATCCTCAACTATATATGTATTCAATGGAAGTGGTGAACTCACAAGCGCTAGCACCGTGCGCTATTTTACTGAGCTTGTGGCTCCAACTTCTCAGCAAGTAGTCAGGAGTTATTATACAACCAACAAGTAGCTGCCCACACAATCGAGCTAGAGCAAGTAAGGAAATAATAAGTTGACATGAAAATATAGATGCAGCAAACTCAGTTTTTGGATGAGCTATGAAAATTGAGGGAGCAGTTCAGTCAAAAGTAGGTAGTATCAGCAAAGGAGGAGGCTGATTCTGATTAGATATTTTTTTCTTATTTCTAGACATCTATTTTATATGTCAGAAATTTCATCTATATAGTTATTTAAATTTGTTATTAAACTGTTTGTTGAATGTTAAAGAATTTGTTTGTGCTAAAATTTTGAATAAACATGGAATTTGTATATTTTTATGCAGGTTTGTTGTCTTTAGAAAACATAAACACAAGAGAGTGCTTTTTTTTTCTATAGGTTTATAGTGAATATTTTACGGATAATCTGTCAGAAATGGAGATATGACGAAATGTATCAAATTTCTGAGGGGAACTTACCATCAAAATTTATGGCGGATAATCCGCCTGTATGTGTCGGACGGAGGGTCCAGCGAATTATCCGTTGGAATTTCCGGCGGTAAGTTTCGGCTGAAAATTTCGGCGGATAAACCACTGGTACTACTGAATAAAAAATTATGCATCATACCGCTATATTCTGGTGGTAAACCCACAAGAATTAATTCCATAGACACTTTTCCGCCGAAAAAATCGTCGAGTGAAGTTCCGTTGGAAAAGCTATTTTTTTCCAGCGGAATTCCATGATTTCCAGTGGATTTAGGCCTCCGGTAACACACGATTTTCCTATAGTGAAGGATATTATAACCTGATAATAAACTTTGTGTATAAGTGTATATATCAAGATATACAATGTGAATAGGCTAATCTAAATACATGTTTGAGATAACATCCCAATCTAAAAAATTGCACTCTAGGACTTACTTAGAGAATATGAGTTGTTGCTACATAAACGTAGATATATATGGAAGAACAAGTAAGAAAATGAGTAAGAAATGTAAATCTATGTCAATAGAGCAATTTAGGCATAATGATATTTATATAGTTCAGTCTCCTAAATGACTTACATATATGCGTACAAGTGAAAATCAATTTTACAATAAAATGTAACATGGATAAAATAAATAAATTTATTTGAAAGTTATATACTTATATGAATGTATCATTTTACTTTTCATCAAGTTAATTCATAGTGCTTATTTTAAATAACTAGCCCAAAATATATTTTAATTTTTATTTATCACTTATAAAATGTATAACAATCAATAGTTCATAGGTGTTTGGTTCATTCTATCTTATAAATTATTTGGAGAAAAAATATTCTTATTTCATATGAATTTTATGTTGGCAAATTATTAAATATTTTATTTTTGTTCATTCATTATTACAAAATAAATGTATTATTATGGTTTCTAAATAAAAATGCTATTATTATACAGAACTTTAGAACTAAGTTTTTTTTTAACTATTTTATTCCTTTTAAAGTTTGATATTTTAATGATCATAAAATTTTTATTAACATTGTTTTTTAGATCATTTTCAATTGATCTATGTCTATTGGTGGTCTTTCTTAAGGCCACATTTAATAATTATTCCTATTATAATTTTGTGATTTTTGTCAATGAATCGTAACGATGCGAAGCATCAATGGATTAAAATAAATCACATTAGAGTTATTAAAAGAGTTTTTGATAAATTAAAATAACTTTGCGATATTAATCATTTTGCATATTTCTAAGCTTCAACAATTTCCTAAGGAAAATATTATTTATCAAATTAAGCCTTCGTTTTAGACAGGTTCCTTACTATTTTTTAAAGCAGTTTTTAAGTATAGAACCTCCTTAAGCTATAAATTTTTGCACTAGAAAACTGCTTGAGAAAATAGGAAGAGAGTAGTCCCAAACAAACCCTAAACCTTATCTTGGTATTATTAAAGTAAATATTAATGTATGGTTTGAAAAAATATGGCTATATTTAGAGATAATTATGGTGATGTAATTTTTAATTGCATTGCATTTGATTCTTTAATTAGTTTTTTTAATTAATTTTATTGATAAGCTCAATTTATTAGTATATTTTATATTTAAATAATTTTTTATTGTTAAAGAATACAATAAAGATATTTTAAAATTCTTTTAATCAAATTTCAAAGATGGTGAAGGTATGTACCATTCACATCAAGCTTCCAACCACGCTCGCTATGTTAGGGTTTCGCCCTAAGCGCCTCCTCCCTTCGGAGGAGATTTCCTCGTCTCTCTGGGAAGTTCCTTCTCTATTTTATGTTTGTTTCATCTTAATTTCTAGTTTTGTGAGCTTTTCTTGGATGATTTTTGCTCTGTGTTCTTGATTTTTTTTTCTCCTTTGATTTTGTCGGCTGGCAGTTAATCAGGTGCGTATGTATGATCCTGATTTTCTAGTTAATGGTAAAAATTCTTCTAGATCATTTCTTGATGCCCTTTTGGGTGCACCCCTTGTGGCTTTTCCATATCTTAAATCTATAACCTATCACGACATGTCATCTCTTTAGATTTCTAGGGGGGGTCGATCTTGGCTCTTGCAGCCCCTTTCGAATACTCGTTGGTTGAAAAATTTCCCAACCACATGCTAGTTTTGGAATCAATTTAAAAAAAATAAACCTAAAGTTTTCCGGTGAATTTTCTGTGACTATCATGGATCTGAAGCATGCTCCAATTAAACTTTCTAATGAAATGTATTATTGTAGATTGTTTGCTTATCATTCTTACTTTGTTAATAATTGCTTTATGAAACTAATAAAATGGTATCCTTATTTTGATATAGTTGTGGAATTTCCCATCATTCAAGTATGAGTTTCTTTTCCTAATCTTCACCCTCGCATTTTCTCTCCCCCTATCGGTCATACATGATCTAGGTTCATTATTCAGATGGTTCATGCATACTAATAATGTTATGTCGGTCGATTCTTATTTTTTGGTTGCTTGTAATTTAGTTGAACTAGATATATATCACTAAGTGACATTCGAATAGTATATGGATCAGACCAAATAACTTTGGGTATATTCAAATTGTGGTGTTGGAGGAATTTTCTTCCTTTTGTGAATATTATAAGTCTTTGGGTCATCATAAAAATGAATGTTTAGTTTTACATCCTGATTTAGATAAATCCAAATCAGTGACTAATGTTCAGAAGGAAAATGTTCGTTTAGACCCTAAACATGTTTCCCCATCTACAGTTATTTCCCCTGTTGTTGAGAACAATTTGGATAGTATTAATATTATGGTTGATAGTCCGTTAATGGTGTCTGGTATTAATATGACTGGTAATCCTTATTATTCAACTCCTATTAACGATTTTGTGGCTCCTGCTGGTAACTCTTTTGTTATGCTTGATGTGCCTTTCGGTGACATTGTTGGTTTACCTAAACAAGAGCCACTTCTCTTCTGTTCCTGTGGTGATGCTTGAGAGTTTGGATCCTTCTAATAAAGTGTCTATTGTTAACATTCCTATTTCCCCTATTTCTGATGAGGCTTTGTTGAATTTGGGTTTGGGGAAATCGCATTTGGATTTGCATTCTATGTTAATCCGGTTGATCATTCTGACTGAATTAATTCTTATGACTTTTTGGATATCTGGGGGAATAATGGTCCTAGCAATGGTTCTCAAGAGGATTATGATTTGAATGTGGTGCAACTTGATAAATTAGGTTTTTCCAATGTCATTGGTAAAAAGAGTAGGAGAAAAAAATAAAAAACTTGGCTCAAACTTTGAAAAATTCGGAGGGTAGATCTACTCGAGCTAATGTTTCTATTATTTAGCTCGGTGTTGTTAAGTTTCTTTTTTTTTTTCGGTGTTGATTGGTTTGGTGGTGGTTGTGGTTGGGTTTTGTTGTCTGGGCTATTTTTTATGCCTGCCTTCTCGGGGTCCTTCGGACATGGCTTTTTTATAGTTTGTTTTTTTGTATTTTTTATTTGTTTGGCGTTTTTTTTTTGTGTTGATTGGTGCTTTTGTTGCCCATTTGTGTAGTGTTGTTGTTTAGTTTTGGGTTTTGTTCTTCTTGGTTTTACTAAATTTCCTTGGAGGTTTTTCATGCATAATGGATACTGGCTATCTTGATTTTTGCTGTCTGGATGATATGTTGTTTGGCTCCTTAGGATTCTTTTGCCTTTCTCCAGTTATTACTTTGGGGATTTAATCTATTTCCTTTTTTGGTATGGCTTTTCTCCCTTGTGCAATTCTTCTTCATGAGATGGACTTCATTAAAGATATCGCCTAGGCGTTTTTTGAGGGTTGGTTTTTTTGTCTCCATGGTGCTTTTAACTTATTTCGTTGTAATTAGACAAGATCATTGGCTCATCAGGTTCTATTTTTAATATGGATGTACTTTTTTGGGCTTTAGAGAGCATTTGATCATTTAAGAACTTGTAACATTTTTTTTCTTAATCAACACGTAGGCTTCTTTGTGAGTTTTAATACAAAAAAAATCAAAGATGGCACATCATTTCTATTTAATCAACATGTGCTGTAAACCAACGTGACAAAATTTACTTTATAGAACTCACATCACAATTCAATTAGTTTTTAGTAACTAAAAAAAATTAGATATAATTTTCGTATTTTAAATTTCATTATTTTTGAATGTATTTTCAATATTATTTATTTATTAAATATATTTTAATCATTATTTACATCATATCAATACAAAGAAATTATATAATCCCATGCATTGAATTTTATTAATTATTTTTCTATGCAAAATAAAACTGAAATATTTATATAATTTTCATGCATTCTTTTTTTTTTTTTTGCAAACTCTAAGCTAATTAGACTTCTATATTAATAATTTTTTTAGTGTTAATCATATAAGGAAAAGATTATATATATATATATTAGTGCTGACATAAAATTAAAATATTTAAAATATAAAATGTGATGGGTTCATGCCTGTTGTAAGGATGAAAACCTTCCTATTTATGCTTAAGATTTGACAGAAAAGCTTTAAAAGTTCTCAATTATAACTGTCCATCTTTGTACTATCCTTTAGATATTGGCAAATTTCTAAAAACGAGTACCTGAGTAATTAAATTTAGCACAAGGGGGCATAATCAGGTGAAGATTTAAGGAGCAGATTCGTCAAATCGTTTGGCACAGTATTGAATGCGTCAAAGATTTGGCAAGTTCAGACTATGTGAAATCTTTTGTTGCATTCTGCCGACCTGCGCTTTCTCGGTGATTTGAGGTTTGTTGAGAGATTAATTAAGCTAAGTTTAATTTAGGCTGGTAATAGGTAAACTAATATATTAAATTGAATATATTATTTGAATAATATATGAGTTAGAATACATTATGGTTAGTTATATTAAATTGGAATTAATTTATGGATAATTAATTTTGTTAGATTAATTCATAGAAAATTATGTTAATTTGAAATTAATTTTTTTTAAACTAAAAAACCATTTATTCAAGGAGTAAGAGATTACAGCACCCACTGATCAACAGCAACTGTAATAACAAAGCAAAAAACTCAAAACGTACAGCAAGATACATGACAATAAAAAGCTGAACAAAATAAGATTTAACCAGACTTGGGAATGGAAGCTCCCTTCACTAGCCCCACGACCAACCACAGACCATCCAAAGGTGAGATCCCCACAAAGTCAAATCCACCAAGCAATCCAAGCAAAAGGCCAAATCACCCCGGTTGTCAACCAGCCGAGCCAGCGAGGGGAAGCTGGGGGCTTCCTCATCATTGCCCACAATGTCGTCAAAAATCATCGTCGAAGTGTAAATAGGAAAGAGCTAGAGCCTATTTCTTTTTTTTTTCTTTTACATTTACGCCTATTACCTCCATTAGGATGACTATGTTCAGCAAACTTAACAAGCACAACCTCTCACAATCGTCAAATTCCTTCCCCCCCCCCCCCTCAGAAGAAGAAAATAAGTCATTCAAAACTAACCAATCATTTCGCACCAAAATATAATTCTTGGCAGACTTAGCCACCTGAGACTTCAATTCACTGTTTGACATAACAGAAATAGGGACATTAATAAAAGTGGTAGAACCTTCCGGTATAGCATTGGAAACAAGTGAAGCCACAAATAGTTTGTTTTACATAATTGATAGGAGAAGGCACACCATAACCAACCAACACAGGGTCAGCTGGCACTAAATCCCCGGAATTAACCTCCACAGACAGAACTCTTGGGTCAGGCACAACATCCACACAAGAAAAACTAGCCTTTAGATTAGTATATCTCCAACCTCACCAATAGATAATCGAGGAGCGGAATGAAGAGGAACCAAAGGAGAAACAAAATTTTCTCTCAAAACCACCTCACTCCCCGCCACAATGCCAGCATTCTCAATAGGGACAAATGGGGAGGGAACCAAATTATTAGAGTTACCAACAACCGGGCCTTCAGAGACTAGAGCCAACGAACAAACATCATAGGCGACATCAAAAGCTTCCACTGGCACAACAGTATCTAGGTTATTAACTAAATCAGCAACCACCTTGGCATTAACACCAATAGCCTCCTCCACCACAAGCAAAAAGGACACGCATTAACCAAATTCACCACAGGAAACTCACACGAGGTAGAAGAAGAAATAGGAATGGATTTAGAAACGATATTAAGATGGGGATGTAAAATTCGACATTCCTCTTTCAAATGACCTAAAGAACTACAATGCATAAAAAAGAGAGGAAGATCATCCAAAATCATCGATTGAATATACCCTGAATTAGGCGAACCCACCCAAATTAATCTTATCAGGAAATTTTTCAGTGACATCCAATTCAACAAGAGTGCGAGCAATCGAAGGACGGGAACCAGAGGCAGTCGCAGTATCATATTTCAAAGTTAACTCGAATAGAGAACCCAACCCAAAGAGAACACGAAGATAGAAAAGATAAAGCCTAATATAGGGAAATGAAATCCATATGTGCACAATGAGAGAATCAACCTCAACATCCAAATTTGGGGTCCATTTAACAACTTTCATATAGCAATTATTCACAAAATATGAATGGAAAGAGAAGATTCTACAGTAATCAAAATTATTGACAAGCTTAATCAAAACATTTTTAGGGCTAAGAACAGTGATCGAACAATCGCCATTTAGCTTTAAGTTGGAAAAAAAAAACTTCCGAATTGCATCAATGGAGGGTTGCTTGCCGGGAAACTTACCAACCAAAGCAAATTCAAAAGGAGCAACGAGCGAGTTAATTTCCTCCTCCGAATTCAACAACGCCGGTAAACCACGATGAAAAGAAATTCTCAAATCAGGAAAAGGGACCAAAGAAGAAGAAGCCCCAGACAAAGCATCTTTAAATGAAAGAGTCGGGGAGGCTCCATTCAAAAAACCTGTGTCACGAAGTCGGGAAGACGCCATCAAAGTCGAAAAAATAAAAATGAAACATGCAGAACACTGGGAGACTAGAGAAGAAAGAGGACTTCCCTGAGATGAAGCAGGCAGCAGAGATCACCCACACAGTAGTGATTGCCAATAAAGGAAAAAAACCCTAGCAGAGCGAACATCTATAAGAAATGAATGAAGAAGTTATTGCTTGGAAGTAAAAGGAGAAAGTCTTTAAATTTAGCAGAGTTGCAAGTCCTTTGATATGAATTTTAGTTTGTAGTCCTCATTATGTTGTTGTACGTAGCCGTCATGTCTTAGTTAATAATAATAATTGTCAAATATTTGAGCATAATTTTATGTAGTTGATTGCAATGGAAAGTTAACTTTGTTTATATTGATTTTAAAATTGTTTATTAGATCTTTTATCTTTATTTCAATTGTATTTTTTATCTTTATTTCATCAGTACGTAGCATCCAATTTGTCGACGCAATTAATCAGCTAGACAAACTCATTATTCGCAACCATAACATCCAAAACTTTCTCTTTTAGAATGGCATGCATGGTCCTGATTCCCCTGAACCTTTTGATGGCCATGTATCTTCATATTGTGATCATCCGTGGCCTAAGTTGAATCATCTCTAAATTAAGAGTATTATAAATTTTTATAGGTTCAAATTTATCTTATTTTAATTAGTTATACATTTTATTAGAAGAGAATAATTTGTTATTCCAATAGATTGAATTGATGTTGAAATGCAAAAGTTTCATACAACATGAACAAAAATAAATTTTGTAACTTTTTCATATAAAATTATATAAAGATTAAAATATTTTAAATTAATTATTAAAATATTTAAAATTAAAATTATATTTATTCCTAAAATTATAGCTTTTAATTTATAAAATTCTAGTTTAAATTAATAAATAAATGACTATATATATATATACATACATTTATACCTACATTAAATTTACATATACATATTTGTAAAATTAGAGTTAATAAAATTTGTAATACTTAAAAAAAATTTTAATATTAAAACTAAAAATAATTTAAAATTTCTATAAAATAATTAGATTTCAAAGAATGTATATTTTACATAATATGATTATAGTTCATATTAAATATTTTTAACAGGCATAAAATATCTAAACTATATAAATTTATCTAAAATAAGAAAATAAATCTATAGATTTGATTAAAATAGATTTATTAAAATGAAATATAATATGATGATGCTTAAAATTGATCTTTAAAACAGTGACAAGATCAATATTGCAAAGTTGACAATGATTTTAGAAGATTATAATGAATAATTTAATAAGATATACCATATATTGATCAAGAAGAACAAAGTGATCATTTAGAAAAATATGTATAAATGTGCAATTTACTATTTAGCTTAGATATTGCAATGTTGTCAAAATTTTGAAAACCCCTCTATTTATAGCCTAAATTAAAATGTTCATTCCACTATCGAATTTTTACTCATTCCAACCTAATACGCTCCAGCCATCCACATTGGCCGACCAGATCCACGATTGCGAGTGTGATCGCACATAAATCGCTCGTAAAACCCGAGGACTATGCCAAAGAGTCTAGAGATCTCCTCTCTCTTATGCATGAGAGATTATTCTTTGTGGATACCGGATGGGAGAACCATCCAGCCGCTTTGTACCGAGCTCGATACCGAGCGGTACCGACACTCGGTACCGCGCTCGGTACACTTTTGGGATGATGTGATACATTTTTATTGATCTCTGTACGACGTTCGGACTCTGAACAAAATAACTTGTCCCTACAGACTGCCAAACAGTCTGGGGATTTCCCCTATCGCGTGCTAACTGTGTCCAAATATTTGACAAATTTCTTACAAACAGTTGCGTGTCCGAATTACAACAAACATTTTTACGTATTGGTTACTTCCTAAATATACGACTAATCACGCTCCTTTTACGAATTTTTATTTTTTATAGGCTCTTTTTAAAAATTCTCCCTTAGATATTATGCATTGAATGAATTTTCATCTTTAATATACTAAATTAAAATTTAATATTATGATTTTCTAACGTCAACATCGAAGTCTTTAATTTTTCTTAAATATTATTAAAATAATTGAAATATATATTTTTAGATACTTTTCTAAATGTTCAATTACCGATCAAATGCATCAAGTTTTGAATAATAAGATAACAGCCGATGAAAATATATTTTTCTATAATTTAAGATAACTGATAATCTTATGATTTTGGTTGATAAAAACTATAATAATAAAATGACATTTATAACAATTTCTACGAGTCATTAACTATTTTATTTTTTTATATATTTAATGAATAATTAAATTATCATAAAAATAAAAATAAAATTCATTCAAATAAAATTTTATATTATTCATCACAATCAATAAGATGATATTAAGGTTTGAAAATCATATAAAATGATAGAATAAAAAAATTAGAATATGATCATGATTGGTAGTTGTTTCTGATAAGCCTCATATTTCAATTTGTCCGGCATTCCTATCAAGAAAATCTAACACATAAGTAGAATGGAATTGATATGAAGATCAGAACCATTAAATGCTTGATTGAATTTTAATCCATGCCCTCCCACCTCCATTTATGGAGAGATTGTTATGTGTAAAGTCCAGACGCAAGAACAGTCCGAATTTTGTGATGGTACAACATAAATACAGAGCAAATACACAGTGTTTGTAAACACAACGTATTTTGTTGTATTTTTATTGTATATCCTCACAAATTTGGACGATCCGAACTCCGCGTGTAATAATTTCTCCTATTTATGAACTACATTTCTCTTTTCTTCAAAAAATTTGCACACCCCATCAAATATTTCTTCCCCTCAAGATAGACTATCACAACAGCTCCATCCTTCTTTTAAAAAAGATTTGTAACTGAACATAACTCAAAAAAGTTTAATGGTGAAAGTTTTCTATGTGCTTATGTACTTAGTATTTACCATTCTTTTATTTTATTTTTTTTTAAGAATAAGATCTATTATAAATTAAAAGTACAGGCTAAAGAAGGCTAAAAAATTATATATATATATATATATATATATATATATATATATATATATATATATATATATATATATATATATATATATATATATATATATATATATATATATATATATTATTTTTTTTTTATTTTTTTATTAGGCATATTGCGGACTAGAAAATACGCGGCGATAAAGTTAGAAAGTTTCTGTCTCAGCATTGTAAAGATATCTAGCACACAAACATGAGAGAAATAAAAACACCATAATTTTTACGTGGAAAACTCTGGAAAGGGAAAAACCCATGGGGCCACACCTAGTTGAAATAATTTCACTAGTGTTTACTTGAGATACAAAAGGCTGACTCGTCCTTAAAATTTAGGACGATCAGATTACAATGATTCACTTCAGGATTGAAGTCCAGTTACAAACAAGTTGTGTATTCGAGCTGAATTCATAGTCACTTAGAATTCCAGCGTCACATGGAAATTTGGGCATAGTTCTGACGTCACTAGAAAGTCGGGTGAAATTCCGGCGTCACTTGAACGACACATAGAATTTCGATGTCACTTGGGCAGAATTCCGGCGTCACTTGGGCATAATTCCGGCGTCACTTTGGCTTCGGGCCAAATTCTAGCATCACTTGGGCAGAATTCTGGCGTCACTTGGGCGTCGGACAGAATTATGGCGTCATTTGGGAAAAATTTTGATGTCACTTGGGCGTCGGGCAGAATTCCGGAGTCACTTGGGCGTCGGACAGAATTTTGGCGGTGGTAGAGGAGGAGCTTCTTCCCTCCTCTTATCTTCTTCTTATTTTCTTCTTCTTGCTTGGGTCTCTCTCAAGAGAATGAGGGGCAATTTATAGTTTTTTGAGGATGGCATGACCTGTAAATAGGAGGATGATCAAGGGCAAATGTTGATTGGATTGAATGGACGGCCGATATTGAATCCCTTGATTGTGGACTATTTGTCAGACATTTGAATGTCTTAATGATATCGAAATTTGGCGATCTTGGGCTCGTTGGATTCGTCTCGTCGAGCCGCTCAATTCAGTTATAAGTATGTCATGTTTGGAAATCGTTTGGTAATCCAAATTGTTGTTTGAACCATCCAATAGCGCTTCGGGTCTTTGATTCAGACTCATTTGGGCTCAGATTGAGTTGAATTTGGTGTCGTTGGGTTTGTATTTTTGAGATGCTCAGTTCGAATGTAAGTTTGCTGAAATTAGAGTTCAGATGATCCTGGATTTAATTTTTGAAGTTTCCGACTTGATTTTACCTCGAGATTTATGCCCGATCAAGATATATAATTTTTGATGATATATCAAGGCATAATTAATTTTTATGTAACTTAATGGGCCAGGGTGACCTTTTTTGAAATTATGCTCCAAACTCATTTCAAATTTCATAAAATCACTCTGAAAGGTCAAAGATGACCTATGGGACTGTTCCAAGTGTTTGAGATTTATATGAAAATTTTAATAAGTTTTAAATATTTAATTTAATTAAATATTGATTTTCTTTAAAAATTAAACTAAGATCAAATTAAGGGTCCAGTCATGGGGTGTTTAATTTTCTTAAGTTGAGGGTTTAATTATTAACAATTTGAAATAATATTTGAATTTTTTGGATTTAATTTGAATTAATTATGATTTTCTAAAATTTCAAGCTTAATTAAGAGGTTGGTTTTGACTTAATTAAATTTTTTAGTTAATCGGCTTTAAAATCAATGAAATCCTAACCTAAGATAGGTAATGTCACTAAATTTAATGTTCCAAAGTTTTGTCCCTATTCGATGCATATCTAATTTTCTATATTTTTTTTCTGAAATCCTAAACTTTTTTCTTAGATGTCACTAAGTTATGTAGGATTGAAATCAAAGTTTTTCTAACCCTTAATATACACATAATCAGCTACACCATGCAAAACATGTGGCCTAAAGCTAAGTGCATTAGAAGGGATAAATTTTCAAATGCTTGTTTAACCCATAGCCCAAACATTTGAAAACTCACCCATGGAACACTTCCCCACATCCTTAATTTGAGAATGTTATGGCAAGGAGAACACATACCATAGCATTCATTAACCAAACACAAATACAAGACACAAATGCCTAAGGAATGATGATGCAAAGTAAAATAAGGGTTCCTATGCAAATGCCCTAAATGCTTGCATTAGAGTTGATTAATTGACTTCATCTACCATAAAGCTCTGTTTAAAACGTTCATGGAGGGCTTGAATGCATGCAATGGAGTTTAAACTCATTTATTATAAAGTTTTAGGAAAATATCAATTAAGGAGATTCACATTTATATGAGTTCAATAATTATCAAAATAAAGCTTATAGAAAATAAAGCTTAAATAATGATCGCTGATTAATACAGTCAAACTTCAATTTAATTAAATGGATATAAAGGAAATAATTAGATAAATCACGAAAACTATATTACTGGAATTATTTCCATAATGCTCATCATCATAAGCTAATTTTATTTTTAAATGATAAATGATTAAATTTTGAGCAAAATGAGTGGTTCCATGCAAAAAATGGTTGAGTATTTAATTTTTATGAATTTTTTAAAATTTGTTTAATGAAAAGCATTTAAATTAATTAAGCTAATCAAAACGACAAAGACGGGCCATGCGGCGGCTTCCAACTGGCGGATTCAAAACTGCGGCAATTATTGACCGGCGAAGGCGGATGCAATTTCACTTATTCGCGTCAGTAGTTGTCACGCGCTGTCGGATCATCCGCGATTTTGAATCAATGACTCATATCAAGCCGGACAGGGATCTGGGCATTAAAATGAACCACGAGGTTAATACAAGCCATAGAATGAAAAAATCTTGACCATTGATTGCGAGATTAACATTCCAAATTTTGTACATACGCATGAACCATGCAAAAATCATAGGAAAAAGATAATCGTTTTATTCCTTCAAAATACTTAACTATTACACATGAAATTTTAAACAAAGCTATTAAACTTGAAGAGCATTAATGGGGATTTGTTACATAAAGCTATTTTAATCTAAGTGTGTAGGGCTTGGGTTTGGATATACCTTTATTTACTCAATGGATTTTAGTGCTTAAGAGCTTATTGAGGTTGTATACTATCCACGTATGATTTTCTAGGAGAAACCCACAGTTGAAATGGCCTAGATTGACGTCTATAGGGCTTGGACGGAAGAGATGGCTCGGCTCGCTAGAGAAATTGCCACCAGCAGCCTTTCACAAAGAGGATTGAACTAGAGAAATATGGAGGAAGTCTAGGATAGCAAAAAAAAATTGGGCTGGAGGAGCTTTGGGGACTGAGATTAACTGGAATGGGAGATTTGAGCTCTTTTTGGTGTTTTGATCCTTAAGGTTTAAATTGGAGGATTGGGGTATATCATAGCCCTTTCTTTGATGAGGGAAAAGTGTCCCAAGCAGTTAGAAGGCTGAGCCAAAGGCTGGGTCGAGCACTATGGCCATTGGGGCTTAGTGTGGGAGGGGGACCACTCTTTCCACTTAAGGTTAAACCAAGGCCTGAGTGGCTTAATTTAAATTAAAGGTCTCTAAGGGAGCTTTAGGCTTCATTTGAGAAGGTTAAGCTAGGGGGTTTGAGAAAGATTTAAAGGCTTAAGAGGGTTTGACCATCTGAGAGGGTTTTAGTGTTTATTGACTGGTTTGACCAGTCAATAAGTTAAGGGATGATGAGGTGGCAGGTAGGAGATGATCACTTGCTGGTTGAAGAATTCCAAGGCTTTGAGGTGATGGATTTGAAGTTTAAAGGAAGAGTTGACCATGCAATACCTCTTTCAAGTTTGATTTGACTAGTTTTACTAGTTAAACTATCAAGGTTGAATAGGATGAAGTTTAGGGAGGTGTAACCTACTGTTGAGGTCCATGCCAAGGGTTTTAAAGGAGTAGACTTGGCATTTGGGTAAATGAATGAGTGTATGGCTTAGCGTTGACCATTATAGTAAGCTTGACCAAGTAAATTCTAAGGTAGTTTTACTCATGATAGATTTGAAGATGTTCAAGGCATGTGTTGAGTGATCTTGAAGGTTTGAAGAGCATGGATGGATTGGATTTGATTGCATATAATGAGCTTGCCCAATGTTGATTGGGCTTGCCCAGACATAAGTCTAATTGACCAACTCAACAACTAATTGGGTCAAAGTGACCAATTAGGTCCAAATCACTATGGGAGGTGATCAAGAGGTTTTGATGAGGCTTGGAGTGGATTTGAAGCTTGATTGAGTCTGGATGGAGGTTCATGATTGATCTGGTCAACCATGGTTGACTTAGTCAACTAGGTCAAACCAAAAGTTGGAGTTCGGCCCAAAAAATTTTGATTTGATGATTATAAACCAATGGAGGTGGTCTTATGCAATGAAATGGTCATTTGAGTTGAAATGACCATTTGGACCCTTAAAGGGCAATTTGGTCAATATGACTTGCTTGGTCAACCATACTTGATCGAGACTGGAATTTGAGTCTAATGCACTCTTAATGATGTTTAGGGTGCATTAGAGGAGGTTTCAAGGTTTGATTTGATTGGGCCATGTTGAGATTTGGAGAAAATTTCAATTTTTTCCTTAAAGGGCATTTTGGTCATTTAGGCCCCTTATTAATTGTGGGTCAACTTGGGTCCACCAAAGTGCAGTTTTATGTTTAACATGTCATAAAAAAGCTATGGACATGATTGAAGATTTTGGGGAAGGTCCCAAGGTAAAATTTCATAATGTGGAAGGTCTAGTGGCATAGGCTGTAAATATATAATAGTTTTGCAACCTTTGAGTTTCAATTAAATTTCAAGGGTTATAAGTGTCAGAATAGAGTCAAATTTGGAGTATTGACCCTAGGGATATGCCTAATAAAAATTCAATTGATAGATCATGAATTGAGGGTCATTTGACTGGATTTTGAGGTGTTTGAAAAATCACATAGAAAGGATTATAGTACATGGGTTCTTAACCTTGAATCTTGGTCTGGAATTCTTGATTTGAATTAAACTTTGGATTTGGTTGCTTGAGTTTGATGTATCCACCTCAATCATATTCAATTGGATGATTGTTGATGATTAAATATGCTTAAAGCTTGATTGAATATTGATTGAAGTCTTTATTAAAGTTTGATTGAAAAATGATTGAAGGTTGGTTGGAGGTTGGATAGAAGGTTGAATTGAAGATTGAATTGAAGTGTTGATTGGAATTTGATTGAGCTTTAAATGATTGACAGATGGATACACTACAGGAAAATCAACGTTTACCGGCTGCATTTTCTGGCAGAAAATGATCAATTTCCGGCGATTTTGTAAATTTTTTCGGCGGCTTTCCAACGGCAAATTTGCCGCCGATAAAACACGCGTAGGAAAAATATTTGCGGCAGTATTTTTTTGGGGTAAATTTTTCTGGCTGAAAAAAGCCGCCGGAAAATATCAAAAATCAATTTTAAAAAAAAAAACCTACCCGCTGCCTAGCCACCCCCGCCTTGCCCGACTGCCAACCAAGAAGCCTACTCGCACTACCCGCCCAAGCTCCCGCCCTGCCCGCCCGTGCTCCCGCCCTGCCCGCTGCCCGTTGATCGCTGCCCTACTTGACTGGCTGCCTGCCTGCTGCCCAGGTGCGCGTCTAGCCTGGGATTCAAATTGAGTCAAGTTTGCTAAGTATAACTCTTCCCAACCATTACGCTGTGAGGGAAAATGTGTTAATATGCTTATTATTTTTTATTTAAACTATATTATACAAAAATTATAATTTAAAATAAAAAATAAAATATTAAAGTTAATAATTAATTCAAAATGGTATTAAATTAATAATTAATTAGACTAAGTTATTAAATTAATAATTAATTAAAATAAATTAATTATTAATTAAAATCTACTAAGAATTATAATTTAATTAAAGTTGCCAGAAAAATTAATCAAAATTATAAATTATATTAGGAAAAGTCATCGGAAAGCTGCCGATAAGCTGTCGGAAAGCCGTCGTAAAATCGCCAGTAATTTTTTTGAAAAATTAGGCCTTCGAAAAGCAGTGTGAAAATTGTCCATCGGTAAACTGACAGAAAAATCCACCGTTAATTGACGATTTTTCCGGTATTGATGATTGTCAACCAAAAGATCAACAGGCAGGAGTATGGATGGATTCTTACGACCTCATACATAAAAGAGGTCAACAAATGGACCCCTAATGTGTGCAGTTGGTGTTGACCTAATGGAAATATCAAATCTAGAATTTTGATTATAAGGGAAGAAAGCATCTAACCTTATGGAATAAAACATTGGCTTGATACTAAGGTAGTGCCATGAAGGGCGTGCTCTACCACATTGGTTTTGTGGCTTCTTAATTTATCTTTGGTGCTTTTCATTTTAAATGGTTGTTTGGATATTGTTGGCTCCTTTTGTTTTGCAGTGTTTTTTTTGACCTATTGCTTTAGTTTGGCAGTGGTGTGAGTGTCCCCCTTTATTGTTAGGGGTTTTTCTTTGGTCCTTGTTTGTTCCTTTTGGGGTGATGGGTCCTCTCTTTTGTCTCTAATTCTTTTATTATTTTTGGGTGTTAGGAGGTGGTTCATATTGTGCTAGTTCTGTTTGTCTCTTGGGTGTTGTTCTTAGAGGGTTGGGTGTTGGTTTGATTTTTCTTGTGTTGTTGGTATGCTATTAGTTCCCTACTTGCTCTAATTATCTGATGCTTCTTCTGGTGCCTCCTATGACGTTTAAGGCATGTCGGTTTATTGATTTATAATTTTCTTCTATTTCCACTTTGTGTTCTTTCTTCGCTTGTGTTTCCTCTTTTTTTTTTTTTCGCTGGCACTAATGTTGGTTCCTGAATGTGCGTTAAAGTTAATTTCAGCTGGGGCTATTTTTTGGGTGGGGTTCCTTATCGCCCTCTCCTCTTCTTGTTTTGCTTTTACTTTTTTTTATATATTGTGTCATAGTAGTGATCATTGGATATTTAGGTTTCTTTTTGTTTTTTATTGTGTTATCTAATCAGCAATGATTTTTTTATCAAAAAAAAAAAAACCCTAAAATACATTTTTCTCACTACTCATATAACCTTCATGTTACCTTCACAATCTTGATTTTATAGATCCCACATCAAGAACTTTGATGATGACCAAATGTATGGCAAAAGCAACATCTAGGTGGGGGATTGCACGATGTGCGGTGCAACTAGGACAATATAAAAAGAAATTTTTTTGAAGAGGAAGGGTCTTAGGTGCTAGGCGATAGAAAAAGAATTTGTCCCAATGATATTTATGGTTTCTATATGATAAGTTTGTCAAATCTTATGAATTAAAAATGATAAAAACTAATGCAGTTAACAAAATTGCAACAATTTTCAAACCTCCACTAGCAAATCTTGTTTTTTTATATAGATTGTGTTATAAAAACAGCACTGAACTCAACTACATTAAGGCTCGTTTGTGACGGCTTTCTTACTGTTTCTTAAAGCAGCTTCTTAGTAGAAAAATTAAAATTTTTTGTATTAAGAAGCTGCTTTAAGAAATAGTAAGAAAGCCGTCCCAAACAAAGCCTAAATCTATAAGTGGGTTCACTTAACCCCATGATTTGTTCTTCAATTACATGTTTAGCTGGACAGTCTCTCTCTCTATCTCTCTCTCTCTCCAAAGCTACTAGTCTACTTTGGGAGGACACTACTGCTCTTTCTTAGATTTTGCTGAGTTGTGATAAGTTGCAGTGCACGATATATTCTGTATTGATACTACAGAGTAAACAACAACAACAACAACATCAAGCCTTTATCCCACTACGTGGGGTCGGCTACATGAATCCTTTTTCTCCATTGTGTCCTATTAAAAGTCAAATTCTCGTCTAAATCTAATAAAGAAAGGTCATTCCTAATATTTTCTAACCAAGTCTTTTTAGGTCTACCCCTACCTTTCTTAACATAAGTCAAATCTAATACCACTACTCTCCTAACCGGGTCATCGCAAGGCCGCCGTTTTATGTGACCAAACCATCTAAGGCGACTTTATCTAATCTTATCTTCTACTGGAGCTACTCCAACCTTTTCACGTATATGCTCATTTCGTATCCTATCTCTAAGGGTAAAGCCACTCATCCACCTGAGCATCCTCATCTCTGCCACACTTAACTTAGTATTATGCTTCTCTTTTAAAGGCCAACATTCAGCACCATAAAGCATTGCAGGCCTCACTACCATCTTATAGAATTTTCCCTTAAGTTTGAGGGGTACATTTCTATCACATAACAAGCCCGATGCATTCCTCCACTTCAACCATCCAACTTGAATTCTGCTGATAATATCCCCATCTATTTCACCATCACTCTGAACAATAGATCCAAGATATCTAAAACGTGTACTCTTATTAATGACTTGATCGCCCAAAGTCACAATCCCCTTACTAGGTCTATTACTACTAAAATTACACTCCATATATTCTGTTTTAGATCTACTCAAGCGAAAACCTTTAGACTCTAAGGTTGACCTCCATAATTCAAGTTTACCTTCAACTCCCTCTCTAGTCTTGTCAACAAGAAGAATATCATTAGCAAAAAGCATACACCAAGGTACATCCTCTTGCAAATGTCTAGTGAGAACATCCATGACTAAAGCAAAAAGATATGGGCTTAAGGCTGATCCTTGATGTAACCCAACCGAAATAGGGAAATACTTGGTCAATCCACCTTGTGTTTGAACACAAGTAATAGCTCCTGCATACATATCTTTAATTATTTGAATATAAGCATTATTGACTCCTTTCTTTTTAAGAACTCTCCATAGCACTTCTCTTGGAACTTTATCATATGCTTTTTCTAAATCAATAAATATCATATGTAGATCCTCCTTATTTTCTCTATATTTCTCCATCAAACCTCTTAATAAATGTATGGCTTCCATAGTCGACCTACCCGGCATGAATCCAAATTGATTTTGAGAAACATTAGTATCACGCCGCAACCTATGCTCCAAAACTCGCTCCCATAGTTTTAAAGTATGACACATTAACTTAATACCTCTATAATTCACACAATCTTGTACATCACCTTTATTCTTAAAAATAGGAATTAACACACTCATTCTCCACTCATCTGGCATCTTCTTAGTCTTCAAAATAGTATTAAAAAGTTTAATAAGCCATGAAATTCCTTCATCTCCTAAGCATTTCCACACCTCTATTGGAATATATCAGGTCCAACAGCTTTTCCACCCTTCATTTTCTTTAAAGCCTCTCTAACTTCAGTTTTACTAATACGCCGATAAAAATATAAATCTTTATTTTCATCTAGGGTGCTAAGGTCACTATAGTCAATCTTATTTTCACAATCTTCATTAAAAAGTTTAGCAAAATATCTCATCCATCTTTGTTGAATATCATCTTCTAAGAAAAGTATTTTTTGATCTTCATCTTTAATACACTTCACTTGAACTAAATCCTTACTACTCCTATCTCTTTGATACTACAGAGTAAAACATAAAATTATTTGCTATGATTCCTATCTAACATGTTGGAAGACTCAAACATGTTTCATAAAAAAGTAGCATGACATTAATCTAAGTGACTAATTAAATGCCTAAAATATATATTATTATTATTAGATGATAAGCCAATTATAAATACTAAATACTAAAACATAACAATATATTGTTTTGTAGAAAAAGAACATAGTAAATGCAATGTATTAATTTAAAATATGTAAAAATTTTAAATGATTGTAAAACAAATTTAATTTATTTTTTTTGTTGAATAAAATAAATACAGTGTAAAGCTCAACGAAGATGATGTTGATGGTGGTGAGCAGTTGGCAACGATGACGCCAGTGCTTGGCAAATTATTAGGTCCGATCATCAGATATAAATTTGTGTTCGGATTTATGCGTTTTTCATGTGTTTTTTGTCATTTTGATGTATTTTTGCAAAAATGCAACTCCTTTGTAGCCCTTTTACTGAGTATTTGAAAAACGCAGTAATTTGTTTCGCTTTTGCTTTATTTTTATAAATACTCAACCAAAAAGTAACTAATATGCAATTAAAATTGTGTATTAGCTGTCTTTTTGCAAAAATACATTAAAACGCATGAAAAGCGCACAAATCCGGACACAAATTTAGGTCCGGTGATCGGACCTAACAATTTGCCCTCATGATGGGCTGGCGCGGAGGCCTCAACAAGAGCAGATTTAGGTTGTAGGATATTTTGGAATTCAATCAAATACGTGTGGGTTATGAATACATAAAAAATGAACTACCAAGTGAATTTAAAATTTAAAAGAAAAATCAAGATATTCTAACCTAATTTCTATCTTGAAACCAATGCCTTGAAATTACTTCTCATGTTCAAACATGAATAATAATAAAAAAAAAGCAGAAAGGTGATCTATACCCATCCAAACCCCGTGAACACGCTAACCATTGCTCAGCCCTCGGCTTTGCTAATTCTTCTACAAATTAGTTTAGTCTACCTTCTTCAAATCATTAACTCTCAGCAAACCTGAACCACTAATTAAGCAGAAAAAAAAACTCCTGAATGCATCGAACGTTGGTTGTTGAACCATCCATTGTTTATTCTCATCAAACTTATTATTCAATCTTCCTAAGCATCCGAACCGAGCAAATCTATCACATAGCAAGCAAGAAATCCATAGACAAAATATCTAACTCTCCTTAATTGTATGTTCCCTATCACCATTAATGGCTGAAGTAAATGCTCACCGATAACTCCAACCTCTATTTATTACCCCGCACATCTCTTCATTTCTTCCCTTTCATTCAAAAAAAAAATTATATCATTTTATTAATTTTTTTGTATAAATACCATAATTATATAAATATTTTTTTAAGATTAATTTCACCACTGATTAATTAAGAATAAAACTCTCCCAATCCAACCTCTATTACTTATAGCCATGAAAAAAGCTCACTTCTTCTACTCTACCAAATGGAAAAAAAGTTATCTTTCGACTCTCTCCTCTTCCAAAAAACTCCTGAAGACCACAAGGCCTTCTCCTCCACCTCTCCTACTTCTCCATGGGCGCCTCCCTTGAAGCTAAACTCATCAATGATGGAGGAGGACGAGGAGGAGGAGGAAGAGGAGATTGTTATGCGCGGGCTAAGCTCTGACCGCCTCTTCTTCGAATCCGGCGGCACGAGCTCGTTGCTTGTAGAAACGGAAGGCAAAGATGACTGTCGTGAGACGACGCCGGCATTCGACTGTGGGGTGGCGGTGGCCGTCGACTCAACAGACCCATTGGGAGACTTCAGAGTGTCCATGGAAGAGATGGTGGAAGCTCATGGAGTACTGATAGATTGGGCTTGGATGCAGGAAATGCTTGGCTGGTTTTTGAGAGCTAATGGTAAAGGTAACCATGGCTTTATAATTAGCGCGTTCTTGGATTTAGTTGTGAGCTTGGCTTCTTCTTCTTCCTTTTCTTCTTCTCCATTCGAAAGTTGTCCTCTCTCATGTTCTTCAAGTTCTTCCTATAGTTGTAATCAAGTCGAGGAAATGGAGGGGGATGAGAATGAGTAGAAGAATTAAATTCATTGATTTGTTGTTGGAGATTTGTCTTAAAGCTTGGTTTCAGAGCTTTCATGGCGGTTTCAATGCATAGATTAAAGAAATTTTTAAAGGAAAAAAAAAAAAAAAAAACATGGCGATGAAGAACAAAGCTAAGAATTCATGATGGTGAATGATTCTGTCTGTATTTAATTTTGCTGTTTGTGAAAGCAACGGGCATTAATACCTTTTTTTTTTTTGGGTAAACCCGGGGTCCAAGACCCATGAATTAAAAGATAAAGTTTAAGTTACAAGTAATGAAATTATACACAAAGACAACAATAAGCAAGAAAACAGGTGCTGGCAAAACATAAAGGACTCAGAAAAGAAGAGACAAAAGATCATCCCGAAACATCATGGAGATCGCAAGAACCCAGGCTGTGGAACCGGTTGCCAGAAAGCACCATAACAGCCCTCTCAGTGCCAGCAGCCGGAGTAGGAAACAGTGCAGGAGAACATGCCTGGTTGCCCCGAAGGCCGTCCAAGGCAACATCAGAATAGTCTCGATCATCATCGTCCGTAAGCGCAGCAAAACCAAATCTTGAATATTGTTGTCTCTGAAGTATACCCAAGAAATGAAAGGCCGAATTTCCACAAAAAAACTGGATAAAGCCAACAGATAATTGGACAAAATCCCAAAAATTTGTCTTCCCAGGTCTGAACAAAAAGAGAACCAAAAATTGAGGCTAGCAGCCGCCTCCAGCACAAGTATACCAGCCGAAAGAAACAGAAACAGCATGGGATGACCACCAGCCAGCAAAAAACATCCAGGAAAACTAAAAACCTGAAAACCTCTGATGTAGTAAATGTAAATTTTTCCATTTGGAAGTTTTGTATCTAACCGCTTCTTTGATGTTGCAAATAATTTTGGTGATATTGTTTCTATCAGAGGAGAAACGACGAAGATTCCGTTCTTTCCAAATGTAGTAAATCATGCAACTAATGATAAGAAAACAGAAATTCTGCTCGGTCTTGCAAAGACCTTCCGAATTGCCAAAAAAATCCAATAACTGATGCAGATTAGGTCTAAGCAGAAAGGCATTGATGTCCGGTAATAAAAATTTGACAATGTAAAAGGAGAAATCACATTCAAAGAAAAGGTGAGAATGATTCTCTAAGTTACCGGAGCATAAACTGCAGCTAATGGGGATCTGAATTCCTCTTAAAAGTAAGTTATCAGCGGTTTTAAGCTTGCCAACCGCTGCCATCCAAGAAAAACATGCAAATTTAAGGGAAAATTGTTTATGCCAGATCCATGGAAACCAAATCACCTTAGTTAAGTGAGAATAAAAGTGCTCAATAAAGATATTGAAAGCCCACTTAACCGAACCATTCCAGCAAACCTGATTCTTCTCCGAAATATTAACTGCTTTGATTTTATCAGCCAACACAGAAGTAATGGGGTTTGGCAAAGTCCAAACTCCATTATTCAAAAAATCCTTAACCAGCAAGTCGTCGAAGCCCGAACCAATCAAATCGTTAATCATATAGCCATTAAGCCAAGGATCCCATTTAAAAGAGTAATTGCAGTTTTCAGAAACAGAAAAAGAGATTTTCTGTTTAATATTATGGGCAGCAAGAGTGATTCTATGCCAGAATTTGGAAGCAGACGGGGGGACAGGCTTCCAAGGAGATATGAAGTTGACTTTATACCATTTGGTTAACAGAGATTGAGAATTGAAAAATCTGCCAAGAATGGCACAGGAAACCCCAAAGTAAATAGCATCAATTGAAGGTAAGCCAAGACCACCATAAGCCTTAGGAAGAGTCACTTTGGACCACGAAATGAGGTGTAATTTCTTGTCAACCAGATTGTTGTGGAATAAGAATCTAGAGCAAAGCTTGTTAATGGTAGCACAGATTCTATGCCAGCTTGTTAACGGGCATTAATACCAACTTGTCTGATTTTTGTTACTGCATCAGACTCTCTGCAGTAAATGTTTAGAGCTAATTATTGTGTCAGAGTTACAGTCTTACTTAAAAAGAACTCTCTTCAGCTCCCAATGTCTTCTTTCCTAATTTGTGCTCTTCTCGCTTTGTTCTCTTAAATTCTATCTATTAATTAGCGCTCTCTATGCTCGTTGAGCAGTTAATTTTTTTTAATATAAATAATTTTTAAATGTTCAACGTTTAAATGAAGATAGCTTATGTACTTCAATGTGTTTGATTAAATACTTATTTAAAATGAGTTTTTTGCTTAATTATTTCATTATTTATTGTGTTATTTTATTATTATATAGATAAAATTAAAATTGTGACCAAATAATTAAATTAATAGATTAAAATTTGAATTATTATTTACAAATATTAAAATAATATTGAGAGATTAATTTTGATGAAAATTTATGATTTATTACATTTGGTAATCAAATTTATTGGATAAAAAAAGTTAATTAATAAATTTGAATAAAATAATGAAATTCAATTTATTTTTCAAATTCAATTGTAACTCTACGGAAAAATAAATAAATGAGCTTATCTTATTTACATTCAAACTCTCAATCCATTGATGATTTCACATTGTTTTTGGCTAAAATTCGATTAATTTAAATTGATATTTTATTTATAGTAATAAGAAAATTTTTAAGTTTTTTTTATTTTTGTTTTTTTGTGGGAGCTCATCACTCATTTCATTACACTATTTGCTTTTATTTTTTTAGTAAATATTTTGTATAAATTAAATATAATGTCACATAGTTCTAAGTATAATAAGATTAGATTATGTAATTGAAAATAAATGCTCGATTATCATTTTAGTGGTTACAGAAGTTGGGTAATCATAGGCATACAATCGAAGTTCAATAACGGGATTGAATACTTAGTAGTTAGACAACAATAGTTGAATGACTAAAAGCATGTAATATTGGTGATAATTATTGATGGCGGTCATCAATGGCCAATGCTAGGAAGAATCATCCCGTTTGTCTTTGTGAACAGTAAAAGCACAGCGAACTGCTCTTTTACTGTTCATCATTATGCTTTTACTATTCACAGAGATAAATTCGAACAGTTCTCTGTGTCTGATCTCCGCACATAATAATCTCTCCTAATTTATAGCTTTTTGGGGAGGTATTTTGATAATTTTGTTAAAATCTAAAATACATCATTGAACGGTCTATGTTAATCCCTTTGATCATAATTTATTACTTAAATATATGAGTTCTTTAATGACCTCATAATTAAATGATTTTGAACTCGTTTGATTCGTTCGTCGGCCCATTCATTTTAACCTAATTATTTCTTCTCTGAAAAACAAGTCATCATTTTTTTTTCCTTTTCAGTCTGATGCATGCATGGAATCGTGGCTCTCACATTTGGGCAAATGAAGTCAGAAATGATGACATCACAGTAATATGATAGAAATGGAAGATTATATTTAAAATTAATTTTTTATTTTATATAAGATGCTAAGTTTTTAAAGGCTTATAAAATAGAAAATTGTTAATTTAACATTATATATTATATCGATTGATTTAATATATGTAATTATTTTAATACGTATTTATATATATAATTAATATTATGTCAATTCTCTATATATTTAGGCTTTGGTTTAACAAAAGAAAATATATAATAAATTTTTAAAGTAAATACATATCACAAAATAAAATATGAAGTTTTAAATAAAAAAATTGATCATAGAAAAGAAAACCTACTCCAAAAAGATAAGACTTGGATTTTATATTTTATATTTTTATATTTTTATAAGGCTAAGGGTTGTTTGGCTTGTTGAAAGGAATACAGAGCATTCTAAATTTAGAAGTTTTAAAAATTTAGGTGTTCGTTATGATGAATAAGAAATGTGAAGTAAAATGTTAGTAAATTCTAAAGTAAAATGTTAGTAAATTATAAATTTATCATGTATTTCCTTTTTTATGTATTCTAAATTCATTATTTTCTACCAAATTTCAAAAACACCATAAGTTGACTCAACTGTCGTCATTAATTACTCATTGTAGCCTCCATCGACGCCTGTAACCATAGCTATAACTGTCTATTGGTGGACACGACCACTGTCACAGGTGGCGGCCGATGCAATCTGCCTTAATCGCCGCCCACTACCCCACACAACTGTCGATCACGCCACCACTATAGTTGGACTTTACACAACACATTTTACTTCAATTCAAATAAAAAAAAAAAGGTCATCTCGTCCATTTATTTCATACACATCCAAATAATTTCAAATATTTCAAACACATCACATTCATTTTACACTTTATTCCATTATTTACAAAAAAGAAAACATAATAAAGTAAAATTAAAAATCCTGATTTGTTTAAATTTTCTTATCTTCATTATACTCACTGTGACAAAATAAAATATAGATAATTTCTGTAATAAAAAAATAGGCATTGAGTCCTCAGCCCCCAATAATTCATTAAATTTTATGCAACAAAGCATACAAGTGTGTGAGAGGTAGAGATTGGATAAGACAAGTAAGTGAGCAGTTAGAGAAGATAAATATAGTTTATACATTTGGTTATGTTAATTAAGCAACACATGTTTGGGTGAGATCATAGAAGGCAGTGATATAAAATAAGTGGGGAGTGCTCACCTACTTGAGGACCAAATTGGGACTGAGGTCACTAGCCATGTGAGTAGGGCTACCTAGTCATGAAATGAGAACAATTTTAACTAGAAAAAAATATATTATTCTTATTTAATATATGATGAAGTGTTTTGTCTTTTATCCACTAGCACATAATAAGAAAATAAGATGATTCATCTCTGAGTAGTTGGAGAGACTTCAATGTAAAATGCTTTATGTGCATTGAGAAGATGTAAAATGCTTTATATGGGTCATTTCAAGTAATGTTGGTACAAAGTCTTGTGTGTTGATTGCTAGGTTCTTGAATGTTATCTGATTTTTAGATGGCAATGGGTGAAAAACTTAGGTAAT
The DNA here is from genome assembly GCA_019514585.1 of Dendrobium officinale. Taxonomy (NCBI): domain Eukaryota; kingdom Viridiplantae; phylum Streptophyta; class Magnoliopsida; order Asparagales; family Orchidaceae; genus Dendrobium; species Dendrobium officinale. The sequence continues at coordinate 46,324,167 of CM033690.1, read as the reverse complement.
TTTTGTACTAGAAAGTTGCTTTGAAAAGTAGTAAGAAAGCTATCCCAAACAATGCCTAAAACTTAGTAGAATTTGGGCAACTCGCGTAAGAATGGCTTCTCGTTTTATGGATGTTTTCATGATGATCACTTGTAAGACACATGAAATATTGAAAAATAATGATTGTTCAACAAATATCAGATAAGGAACTTCATTAAATTTTTTTAATCAAAAGATAATATTTAACAGATATATTATAAAAGAACTTTATTTGTAGACTTAATGAAGTTTATTTTAGTCCTTGGTTAAAATATTATATGTATTTATTCAAAAGTCGTAGTTATTAACATGAAAAAATCATTAACATGCACTACAGGAAAATTACACATTATTGGTGTCTTTTCGGCGAACTATTTTCTGACGAATTTCCGACGAATTACAATGAAATATTTCCGACAGATTTTCGGGCAGATTTTTCGGCGGATTTCCGACGGCTTTGCGGTGGATTTTAATAATTTCTGAAAATAATTATATATTCATAATTTAATTAATTAATAATTTTATAGCTTATTGTAATTAATTATTAATTTTTTTATTTTATTTAATTATTAATTTAATAACTTATTTTAATAACTAATTAAAATAATAAATTTTAATTAATTATTAACTTTACTATTTTTTAATTTATTTTTAAATAAGTAAATTAATGTTATTAAAATAATAATTAATTAAGTTTTAATTTAATAGCTTGTTTTAATTAATTAATTATTCATTTTAGTATTATATTTTAATTTATTTTAAATTTTAAATTTTATATTATTATATTTAAAATAGTAGATTTTATATTTAAATATAAAAGACTAGACATTTTAACACATTTTCCTTTATGGTAAAGAGGTTGGCCAACTGAATTGTGTGTAGGTTGTGGGTTAGAATCCCACCGGTGTCACCCTGTGGGATGGCAATAAGGGTAGACGGGAGGGCAAAGTGCGCAATCTGGTGGGCAACTGTGGGTAGGCAAGCGAGCATAATGCAATCAGTAGACAGTGCAGTCTGCTAGGAAGCTACTGGCGAGCATCATGCGGTCGAGCAGGCGAGTTGGTAGATTAAAAATTGTTTTTTTTCTTAAGTATTTCAGCAAATTTTTTATGCCAAACAGTCATTGGAAAATTTTTTTGATGAAAAAATTTCTCCAAAAAATATTTCTTGCTGTTTTTTTCGACGGAAAATTTTTCAGATGCGTGTTTTACCGTTGAAAGATTTTCACCTTAAATTCACCATAAACTTCCATGCCATTAATACATGATTTTTCTATAGTGATGAGCCCACATGAGGTTTATGTCTAAATCTTCTCACATGCAATTCAAGGAGGGAGCAGGGGATAAAAGTGAGTCTTTAAGTTGGCTTACTTTAATCAATGAAGAGTTATGTTCAACAAGGAGAGATAGAGAGTGACTAAAAAATAACAAAGTGTATTGGTTCAATGGTTTCACTTACTTCCACTATGAATTTACACTACTTTCCTATTATAGTGGTACTTTGAAGAAGAAAAAAAAAAGAGAGGGAAAGCTAAACCCAAGACCTATACGATCAAATTAGTTTAATAGTTACTCTCTCTAAAAGAAAATAAAATAAGCTAGGACTTATTATAATCAATCTTCCTCCCTTTTATAAGCCTCTCAAGGCACTCTCATTAAATGTGCCCCCATACCTAATATTTTTTGGTCAATTGTCAATATTTATAAAGAGAATAATTGTTGCACAATATGAACTATCCTATCATGGGAGTGTGGGAGGTTCAATATCCTATATGGTTAACATGATATCTTATTATGTATAGTAGTATCATGGTTGCTCATAAGAGTAGTCAAGATAGGAAGATGGATTTGGTTCTAGATTGATCTTTTTTTAGCATAAGAAATGAATAGCCTCATCTCTTTATTTTCTCTCCATGAGTCATATTTATAAGGCATTATTGGAGTAAAAATAGCCTCTCATTTCCTAAGTTATGTAATCTCCTTCACATTTATCTCTTCATCTACTTTTTAACATGTATAATTTTCTAGGGTTGGGGAAAGTTTGAGTTGGTCATTAGGATAAAGCAAAAGGCCATGGGGAAGGCAATTGTGGAGCATGATTTCCAAATACATCATCATCAAATAAATCATGATAATCAAAATAATATGATAAATAGAAGCTTACCTAAAAATAGAGAAGATCGCAACCTTTATCTACTTTATTTTTATTTTTATTTTATTGCAACCTTTATCTACTTTGCCTATATATAGACCCTAATTCTTGTATGATCAAAGACCAATTAATGACATGTAATGATCCAAAAGAAAATTCATGCATACATGCATGAAAACCTATATGAGAGTATTATAGTGCTTTTCTTGTGAGCACATCGGTGCTAGCCTCTCTATATTTTATTTTTGGCCATACAGGCGCAACAACACAAGAGTTAGACATTGTGACACTGGCTTCTTGAGATTGAAGTGTTTAATGGGAGCACTACTGCGTTGGGTATATAAACTTATTTTTTAAAAATATCCTAATTCACGGCCCTAGTTAAGTACACTTAGCCATAACCCCCATCCCCATTTTGTTTCCAAGATTGGGAAGGAGAGAAAGAGAAGAGAGGAGATAAGGGAAAGAAGGGAGAGAACAGAGAGAAGTTTGTCTCTAGAGCATTCTCACTTATTCTTCTAGTTATGAAAAGTTATTCTAATCATGGTGGGTACCCCGAATCCTTTTTTTGTTCGTAATGATTTTGAGTTTAGATTTTCTATATCTCTCAAATCTAATTAAAATCTATTTTCTCTTCATTTAATAAACTTTCATCACATAATTTAATTTTGATATATTATAGATTTTTTTTTTTGCAAATTTTGGTATGATCATCTTGTATTTTTATTGGATAGAATATGTGTAATATTTTAAACTAAAACTAGTAGTAATAAAGGCACACATATAAATACCTTAGGAATGTTGCATTAGGTCTGACATGAAACATGCTTCTGATACAAATTTATGAACATGATGTGGCATACATATTGTAATAGGTACATGATAATATATTATTAAACTAATTAACTTGATGTATTGGATAAATATATATGTTATATATTGCATGATATTATGATTAAGAAGATATAACATTAGTGTGTGATGTAAGAAAGGTTGACTAATTATGGGCTGTTTCAAGTTGGTTGTTAACAAGATATCATACATAAGAAGGGTGGGTTAATGGACTTTCTTTAAATTAATTATAGATTTGTGGTGTGTAATTCCAATACAAGATATAAGATAAAAGATAAAAAACTTACAAGCTAGTGGACAAGATATATCAATGAGTAGTGATGAAACTCTCATAAGAAGCCACATGATACATGCCTATAATATAACAAGATATAGGAAAATGCTATATAATTAGTAGGATGTCCTCACTTGTATTAATATGAATATACACACACATTTATATAATATAATGATTAGAGATAATATGAACATCAATAAGTTATATGATACATGAACATGATGCATGATGATACTTATACATATATAAATATATCATATATTTGATAGATGAGATTAATACATACTACATAAATAACATAATAATATATATAAATGATATTCATGTTATTGACCTATATTAATAACCGATAGAATCAAGATATGATTAAATTACTTTGAATGATTTCATGATTGTCTTTATGTAGCCCTTTTTATATGTTATGATAGAACCGAGTCAATGATTATTGATGACTTTCTTGCATAAGATTTATATTGATTATTATTGTTCATACTAACCACTACTGTTAATGTTGATATGTTCCTATGCACATAAATTTATGATAAATATTTTTTAATGATGATTTGAATGATTACATGTATATTATTCTACTTTTGTGTGCAAAAATAAAAAAAGCTCACATACATTAAGTAGTAACAGTAACAGTAATGTCTATAACTCGTAAAATAGTATAATGAGAAAACTAGTTAATCAGTACTGGTGTCAGATCAATAAAGCTGTTGATGAATTAGTATTATCAATATATAAGAAATCGTATAATTGATAAAACCAAAGCCTTGATTAAAACTATCAAAATCATATCAATATAATAAAACCCTAGAGTAATCTACACATGTTATCTAATACATCACATACTTATAATAATAATAATAATAATACATCACATACTTAGTATATTACGTGCTCAGTATATCACACGTTTAGAATCAGTAATCAATACAATGAATCAATAATATATGTAATAATAATAGTGAATTAGTAGTAGTATTAGTAACAATATCAATGTCTATATCGATATCAATATTAGTACAACGCTACGAGTAAAATTGATAATAGTAATAACAAAGTAATGCTGTAACAGTAAATTCATAAAGTAATAATAAATCAGTAAATAATAATAGTAAATTAGTAAATCATACAGTAGCAGTAATAATGAATCAATAAAATGCATTTTAGTAGTCACACTAAATAAGTAATAAAATACTAACTAGATCAATATTTTTTTAGTATCATGTCAATATCAATAAACTGTTGGTTTAGTAAACACTGCCGTCACACATTGCCCGTTGGCATAATAATCATCTTCTTATAATTCTTAATAAATATCATGTGAATCAGTACAGAATAACATAAAACTATAGTATTAAAAGGGAAGTTATCGGCCCACCATCATATACATATCAATAAATCTCCAGCCAACATCAGAGAATAAATAATTTTTACTTATTTTTCCCACACACATATTATTCTCACATTATTATAACATTAATAGCTATTACTCAATATATATCCACATTTATTGCTAATACATTGTAACAAATAAAATATAATTGAGCTTAATTCAAAAAGAGCTAAAATATCCCAATGGCTTCAACATAAAACACTATTAAGTACAAATTCATATTTTAAAAAATTAATTAAATTATCAAATATCGTATATAACAATATTCTGAAGCTTTAATTAAACTAAAATACTATTTTTAGATGTCAAAATAGAATTTTGAATTGATAAAAATAAATCTTTTTCTTTAAATCACACAAGAAAAAATCTAAAATAAATACTACAAACATTATTTTTTCCTTTTTGTTGTTTGGATTAGGGAAAAAGAAAAGAAAAATGAGAAAATGAGATTTTGTTAATGGATTAAGGTTTTTATAATATAATAATAATACAATAATTATATATAATTATATGATTTTTTTAATAAAAAATTAATATAAATCCTTTTAGGGCTTTAAAAAAAATTATTAAAAAAAAAATATTTATAAAATAACTCAATTTATTTAGAAAGATTTAGTGAAATAGATTTGCTAAAGGGCACCTAATAGTCCCAAAGCCCCCTACTTGTACTGATATGTATCAATTTCTTAAGGATTTGCACTAATATCTAAAAATTATAAAAAAAATTTTAGTGTAATTAAATCACAATAATATCTATGTTATGATGAAGACTATTTATGACTTGAACTTATAATGACTTCTAAAAAAAATTATTTGATTGGATTATTACAATATACCTATCTTTAAAAAAATATCATCCCCAACAGCTTCCTTAAGGATTTGAGCACAAAATCGATATAAACTAAATTCGTATGATCAAAACTCAAATCAAATCAAAATTTAAATCAAAGCTTATCGAAGTCAATCAATTCCTATCATATACCATGCAATTTAATCAATTACATATCATTCACTTATACAATGAAATGCTGATCATTTAATCATTTAAAGTAATTTTTCTACCAGTATAACTCTTAGTTTTTTATTAGTCTTTTAGTTATTGCAAGTTATACACACGTGACATTCACTATAGTAGGTCTTATTGGTACACCAGGACCATTGATCGCTCTGCTCTATTAATAGCCCTGCGATCCTACAATTTATTTGATCGGGCTATAATTACATGGTGTGATCCTAAAAGACATGAAAAGAAAGGTATAAGGAGACTGACTAATATATAATATGATATGTCAATGAGCGGGAAGCTTAGACTTCTTATCAATATGACTTGTGACATGTGATTTCTATTTATAGGATTGATATGATTAAGATTTATTACAAGCTAGAATATACGCAGTGAGAGTTAGAGTCCTACATCTTAGCATTGCAAGGATATCCAGCTCACACATAGAGAATAAAAGATTTTTTATTGAAAAACCTTGGACAGGGGAAAAACCATGGGTCCTGACCCAATTGAAAGTGAGACAACTAAAATTCGATTATGTTAAAGGGGATGACTCATCCTTGAGGGAAATCAGATTACAAATGTTGGATGTAAAGTTAAAATCTAGTGACAAATAAGGATGCTAGTCCGGCATCACTTGGTGGTCTGGTAGAATTCTGGGCCTTAGGTGGCGGTCCAGCATAAGTCTGGGTGTTAGGTGGTGGTCCGGCATAATTTTGGGCCTTAGGGGATGATCCAGCAGAAGTGAGAGCCTCAAGTGGTGGCCCGGTAGAGCTCAAGGTCTCAAGTGGTGGTCTGACAGAGCTCAGGGCCTCAAGTGATGGTCCAGTAGAGCTCAGGGCCTCAAGTGGTGGTCCGGTGGAGTTCAGGGCCTCAAGTGGTGGTCTGATAGAGCTCAAGGTCTCTAGTGGTGGTCCAGTGGAGATCAGGGCCTCAAGTGGTGGTCCGACGGAGGTCAGAGCCTTAAGTGGTAGTTTGAAAGAGGCCAGGGCCTCAAGTGGTGGTCTGGCGGAGTTCAGGGCCTCAAGTGGTGGTTCGACAAAGCTCAAGGGCCTCAAGTGGTGGTTCGGCTGAGCTCAGGGCCTCAAGTGGTGGTCTGGTAGAGCTCAGGGCCTCAAGTGGTGGTCTGGCAAAGTTCCGGGACTCAATTGGTGGTTCGGTGGAGTTCAGGGCCTCAAGTGATGGTCTGGTGGAGCAACGACGTCAGGCAGTGGTCCGGCGGAACTCAGGTGGTGGTCGAGGTGGAGCAAGGAGGCAAGAATGATCTTCGATCTCTCTCTTGAATCCTTTGGCTTTTTTTTTCAAGAGGGAGGAGGGGTCTATTTATAAACTTTTTAGAGTGGCATGACCTGTAAATAGGAGGAGGATTAAGGACAAATGGGGAGTGGTTTGTATGGACGGTTGATATTGAATCCCTAGATCATGGACTGTCCGCTAGATATTTGAAGGTCTTAACGATGTCAGAATTCTACGATCTTAGGCTTGTTGGATTTTTCTCGTCGAGCCGCTCAATTTGATTATAAGCATATCATGTTTGGAAACCATTTGGTAATCCAAATTGTGGTTTGAACCTTCTAACAACGCTTCAGGTCCTTAATTCAGACCCATTTGGGCTCAGATTGAGTCAATTTTGGTGTCGTTGGGTTCGTATTTCTATGACATTCAGTTCGACTATAAGTTCGCTGAAATTGGAGATCGGATGGTCCCAATTTTAATTTCGAAAGTTTCCAACTTGATTTTGCCTCGAGATTTCGTGCTTGATTAAAATAATTTTTTGATGATGTATCTAGACTGATTCATATTTGGCCTAAAGAGACTACTAGACTTGATGTAGGAAAAACATAAGTATCAGATGTCCTACCTTGCTTATTATTGTTGTTACATGATATATGCATACAAAAAAATTATATGATATTTGCATAAGTGATATTATATGGCATGAAATAAATATGATAAGATATGATTGATATAGACATATAATAATATTGATAAGATTGATACATAACACATGTACATGCTATACATGCCTAAATATAGATTTATATGTATATAAATAGACATCTGACTCATGATATTATATGATGGACATATTGATGCACATGAATTGACATACAGATAATATTTATTTATTAAAACTGATAGATATAAAATCATATTTGATAAAATGAATATATATTCATATTTGTCTTAATATTATACTGTACATGATACAAGTATAGAACTAATATAACATATTGATTTTATTGATTTGTTTTTTTTACAAATTAAGATTGATTATGTCGATTCATATAATTAATTTATAGTGATTGTAACTGCTTATATTGATATGGATTGAATGATTACATGTATATTATTTCTACTGTCATGTATTGATAGTAGTTGTAAGTTCTGGTGACTTGCTAAAATTATGCTCATTATATGATTTTTACATAATTTTAGGAAAGGTTTTGGTGGAATGAGGCAGATCCAATTCTGGTTTAGACATTTCTTTTTATTTTTTTTATTCATTCTTTTGTAATCATAATTGTATTAAAAATATATTAATTTGATAGGCATATTCATGAGTAATATAAAAGATTTTTGAAATGTGAAATAAAATATACATGTTTTTGAAATATGAAAGTGAAAGATAGCTTTTTGTGTGTATATTCTTTTTATGTGGGTGATTACTAGTGGCTTTGGTTGATGATTAAAATATTTAAAATAGACAATTCTTTCAAAATCAAATTCTAGGGCGTGACAGAGGCTTCCTTTGGGCTAGCGTAACTTTGCCACGTGGTCCCTCTAGCTGAGTCTCGTATACAAGAACCTATTTATATACATATGAGTTATTTTCATGAGTATTTATGGATATACAACTATGACCCTATAAGCACAATAATTCAAATCTTTATTAGAATAAACTTGTCAAAGTATTTCACATTAACTAAATATTGTTGGAAACAACATTAACCCTAATGCAATGCTATATGAATTCTTAATTATTTTTCTTCTAGTTTTTTTTTTTTTTAATTTGTGATCATTTTATATTAAATCTACTCATTTTCTTCTTAATCTTTCCCCACTAATTCCATGTTTCTCATAATATATTTTCTTGTCCAAATTGAGTTTACCTTATTGTTACTCATAACATAATCATTTTTCTATTTTATAATAGAGTTGATTACTTTGTGCTTGCACAACAAATATTACAAAACATTAGTGCAATATGGATTTATATGCAATTAATGTTGAAGAATCATAAAGAAAAATAGGTAGAATAAAAATACTACATATAGGTAGAAGTTATATAAAAAAATTAGCAATATGAAGGAATCATAATATACTCCATTAGTTGGGATTAAGCTGGCAATACTGATCTATCTTTCATAGTTTAACCAAACTTAAATCAATAAGCATAATCAAATATCTCTAAGCTTGTTAGTCAAACCTAACAATTTAATGTTTTATTCTAAACCCTAAATTGTTCCACCTTCAACATCCTATTTATTTGTTCTTTGTTGAAATACGCCATACAACATGATTTGAGTATTATTGTGACTATATTTAAAAATCAAATCATTTTATATGTTAATTATTTCCAAAATATTTATATAAAAATAAAATATTCTTCGCTTATTTAATTACATTATCTTAAGTATTTGTCAAGCAAAAAATCATCCTAAATAGAAATTTTAGTGAATTTTACTATTAAACAAATTTTTTAGCGAAAAAAATTCCAAATGAAAGTATGAACCATACTGCATGTAGAGATGTAAGTGAGTCAAGCGGATTTGGGCTTGACTTGAAAAATTGGTCATGAACTGAGATTTGATGAGCTAACGAGTCAAATTTAAGTCAGCCCTGACTTGAATTAGCAACTGAAAAGTTGTCTTATTTAAAAATATTAATATAAAATATATTATAATCTAAGAGTTTAAGTACAAAGTTATTAAAAAATTTGAAAAATAATCTCATATCTTTTTATCAGTGATTTCTTATTATTCTCTTCTAAATTCTTATTCTTTTTTATCATTTTAGTATAATAGTTGCTTGACTCGTAATAATTTTCTTTCTTTTATAATAAATGAGTGAGCTTATGTGCTTATTCAAACTTGTGGACTGGAGCATAAGTTTGAGGTGGAACTCAAACTCGATTAATTAATCAAGCTCAAGCCAATGGTGACTTGACCTTAGCTCGACTCATTTACACTCTTAATTATATTTTGTCTGAAATGAATAGGTAGCAGAGATGGTAATGACAGATAATTTACAATATATTCATAAATCGGGCAAATATAACCATTTTCAAATACATCAAAGTTGAAATCGAGAGTGAATTCCGAATACTTTAAAATTTTATTATACATTTATTTTACTTCAATTCAAATATTATTATTTACAAAATAATTACATTTCAAACACCTTACAACCATTTTATTTCAAACCAAATAGCTCCTAAGCCTAACTAAAAATTATAAAAACTTAAATCAAGATTGCGCTTATACAAATTATGAAGATCTAAATTATTAAATATTAATCCAACAAAGCCAAATTATGATTACTCCTTATATTTTTCATAAATAGTTAGCTTATTGCCCTTTGTTAATGAGGCTGGCTGATTGTTATGGTTGCATTTTTGGCCTTTGCCACTGCAATACCTTCGAAATTTTTTGTACATTTTTGCTGACAAATAAATAAAAAGAAAACATCATAAAGAAACAAAGGTGATGAGATAAGCCTCTTGTCTATAAATTTGATTTTGGATGATGACGACGACAGTAACATATCAAGTCTTAATCCCACTATATGGGGTCAGCTATATGATTTTTTTTTCTCTATCATATCATATTAAGAATCAAATTCTCATTTAAATCTAATAAAAATGTTATTTCCAATACTTTCTAACTAAATCTTTTTAAATCTATCTCTACATTTTCTAATATAGGCCAAATCTCTTATGCATCTGCTCTCCTAATAGGTCATAGAAAGGCCGACGTTTTGGGATGACATATAACACCAAAGAAAAAAAAAAGTTTATTAGATTATGATATATCTTATATGTATTTTGTAGCAAAAGATGACGACTTTATTTATTATTTTTTTTTGGCAATTTTGATTCTATTGAGAAGGTCGATAATAGGTATCTTTGGAAATTGATGGTAATTGGAATCCTCATTTGCTTCTCCAACTTCTCCTGATTAGCAATTCCATTTATGATAGGAGGAAGGGCGAAAGTATGTATGACAGGATCACAAAGGCTTCATTTGGGATGACTTTTTTATGTTTCTTAAATCAATTCTCTAGTACAAGAATTAAAAATTTTGTACTAGAAACTGCTTTAAGAAACAGTAAGAAAGCCATTTCAAATGAAGCCAAAATTGATTGTGGATGATAATTGGCACTTGTAAGTGTTCTTTGACTACTCCATCGTGGTGATTTTATCTTTATCCTCGCTACCATTAGAGAAAAAGTGCTACAAAGAGAGGTTGTTTTGTAGTTGAGAAAAGGTTATATGAATGTAGGGTTTGCAAATGAGAAGATATTAATACAGGATTGTATTTGAAGAGGCATAGAGAATAAGGAGAATATAATTTGAATATTAGGATTTCATTTTAAATTTTGAAAGCTAAGATATAATATCAAAAGCTTTTTCTTAAAACATGGAGAATAATTGCAACTTTAAGAAAAGTAATGCGTAAATAAGAGCCAAACTAGCTCACGAGCAGAATCATTTAAAAAATATTAATATAAATATATTTAAAGTATATTAGGATTTCATATTTTAAGTGTAAAGTTGTTGGAAATATTTGAAAATTATATCACATTTTCTGTTATTAAGTGATTATTTATCATTTTTCTTATAATTTTGCATTTTAAAATTATTTTATTATAATAATTGCTTAAATCATAGTCATTTTTTCTTTTTCATAATAAATCAAGCAGCATGTGAGCCGGCTTGAATTCGTTGAATAAAGCTCGAACTCAAGCTCGAACTCAATTAATTAATCAAGCTCAAGTTCAAGCTAGTGGTGACTCGAGCTCAGCTTGACCATTTGCATCCCTAAAAACCACTTTATAAATTTATCCGAACCAATCATTTGATCGATTTACCATCAAACCAATCAAATACCAATTTTTTAAATGTCTTCGTCAATGCTTAATATTAAAAGCTTCTAAATCAATCAAAAGTGATATTGAAAATTTCATCACTCGACGCGACATGTATCATTTCGAACATGTAAAATTAATATTTAATTGTTGAATCCGATGCTTTTGTATATAAAAGAATTTGTTTGGTTGGCTAAATAAGAGCTTTGGTATATTTGAAATGCATTAAAATTATTTAGATGAATGTAAAATAAATGCATATGATTTTTTTATTTGATTTGAAATAGTACGAATGAAGTGTAAATTTCAAAAATGAAGATGATTAGTGGCCTGTGATGACAACGGCGATGATGATCGAAGGTGGGGGCGGAGGGCAATAATGGTGGGTGACGGTGAGGGTGATTGAGGAGGTGGCTGACAGCAGCAGCAGTAGACAGAGGTGAATGATGACTAGCGGAGGTGACGTAGGCGGATAACATATGGCGGTGAGTGTTAGTGGCGGTGGTGGTTGACAACAACAATTATAGTGGCCGATAACGATGGTGCGATTACCTGTGGGTGACAATGATGATGATTTTATTTTGTAAAAATAAATCAAATATATGGAATTCAAAATGCTCCAAAATTTTATACTAAATTTAAATTATTCACGCCTGTTTTATTTTAAACCAAACAACTCCAAAGTAAATTGCCATGCCATTGGGGTTTTATTTTTTATTTTTAAGCTCCATTGTAAGGAAAATTATTAGGTCCGGACATCGGACCTAGAAATAGGTCATGATATCCACTAAAAAATTGCCACGTGGACTACGTTTTAACTACGCTTTGACTATTTTTTGACTGCGCTTTTAGCGCGCTTGACTTAAAATTATGCGGACACGATTTCACGTGTCAAATTTTTTGTGGCTGTCCGGACGTATCTTTACGTCTGGTGTCCGGACCAAATAATTTTCCCCATTCTAAACGAACCGGTTACACAGCTCACCTTGGCCTGTTGGTTGAAGCTTCTAACTAAGAGGTCTTAAGTTCGAGTCTTTGTGTATGCATTGTGTATGTGACTTTGTCTTAAAGGACCTAAATGTCCAAAAAAAAAAAAAAAAAAACCGAACCGGTTCTCCGATGTACGGATTGTTCGCCCGGTGGGTTATCTAGAATGAATCCAGTGGCACCAATCCTGCCAGTTATACGTTTAGAAGGCTTAAAACCCATTCACCTTTTCGTTCTGGGCTTATCCGCAGGCTAAACAGAGAAATTGGAGCGAGAGTGAAAGAGATTAGCTCCCCTCCATGGCGTACTCGGCTCCTTCCATACTCTCGACGAGCCACAGCACCTTTTCCTCTAAATCCGCCACTCCGATGGCCTTTTCCTATTCTCCTTCAAAGCCTCTTACTCGAACGATTGCGGTTATGAGGGGTTTCCATGGCCTGCGAAAGATTTTCCAGCCTAGCTCTACTAGGCTTGTCTCAGCTCCCAGATCGCATAGGAGAAGTTTCCGCGTCAATGCTGTATGAGTTTGGGTTCATTCTTACTAAATACTCTTGTTTTCTTTTGACGTTCTTTATAACTTTTTATTAGGGTTTGTTCTTTGAAAGCGAGGGATATATCTTGATGTGAATTTGGAAATTATGCTTCGGATTGTGTTAGAAAGATACTTCATACTGTTTGTGGTCAATTTGAGTTTTGTTCCTTCTAAAATTCCTAATGCTCTCCCAGGCTTGTATCGGCTCTCAGATTGCATAGGGGAAGTTTCCTCGTCAATGCTGTTTGAGTTTGTATTCATTCTTACTAAATACTCTTGTTTTCTTTTGATGTTCTTGATAACTTTTTATTAGGGTTTTTTCTTTGAAAATCTGAGGGTTATATCTTGATTTTAATTTGGAAATTATGCTTGAGATTGTGTTGGAATGGTACTTCATACTGCTTGTGGTCAATTTGGGTTTTGTTTTTTCTAAAATTTATAATACTCTCCTAGGCTTGTCTCAGCTCCTAGATCGTATGGGAGGAGTTTCCTTGTCTATGCTGTTTGAATTTGTGTTCATTCTTACTAAATACTCTTGTTTTTTTTTCCGACGTTCTTGATAACTTTTTATTAGGGTTTATTCTTTGAATGTGAGGGATATAGCTTTATGTGAATTTTGAAATTATGCTTTGGATTGTGTTGGATGGATACTTGGTCAATTTAGTTTTTGTTCCTTCTAAAATTCCTAATACTCTCCTAGGCTTGTTTCAGCTCCCAAATAGCTTCGGAGAAGTTTCCAATGTCAATGCTGTATGAGTTTGTGTTCAGTCTTACTAAATACTCTTGTTTTCTTTTGACGTTCTTGATAACTTTTTATTAGGGTTTATTATTTGAATGTGAGGGATATATCTTGATTTTAATTTGGAAATTATGCTTTGGATTGTGTTGATCAATTTAGGGTTTGTTCCTTCTAAAATTCCTAATTATTTTTTTTCCTGTTTTATTGGCAGAGCTTACCGTTGGTGGGAAATCCGGCACCAGATTTTGAGGCAGAGGCAGTATTCGACCAGGAGTTTATCAAGGTATTATTTCTATGAGCATCATTTTCCGTTCCCTACACATTTGTATGTTCATAAATATATATTCTAAACTCTTGTGGATTTGTTTTACTTTTTGCAATATTATGGAATTGTTTGAATGCAGCCATATCTTGTTCGTTCTTCCCATCCTCAAGTTCATAGAGGGGCAAAATGTTTCCTCAAACTAGCCGAAATTGTCATATTATATATTTCTACTAGGCATTTTATGGACGAGAATTTCATACTATTCAATGCCTAGGAACTGTTTTATCCCAGTCATGGCCTACTCACAACCATTCACTGTTTTTTACCATTGTTGATGAGGTTTGTTCCACAGCCTCCACTACCATTTAAAAAACATTGAACTAATTGGATGAATGATGTAGGCAAGGGGGGAGGTCAAAACATCTTGGGTTGTGCTTGGGCTTGGCAATCCTTGGGTGTGCTAGCTTCTTGGGTTCTTTGGTCTTCTGGGTTGTTGTTGCTTCTTGGGTTGGGCCTTGGCTACTTTGGTTTTGAGTTGAATTCTTGGGAGCTGCTTGATTCTAGCTCATTATTGCTTGAGCTAATGTTTTAGCTCATTATTTGGAGGAGTAATTGCACTTGTTAGCTCATTAAATGGAGTGGTTTTTTGCCTTTTCCTCTTCTTTGTGTCCCCTCGGTTTCTTCCTATGTTGTTTCCCATGGTTGGTTCTTCCCCCTTGCTGGGTGCTGGTTCCGGTCCCCTTTGTGCCCCTTTGATTTCTCCCCTGACTGCTGTCCCGTGGCTGCTTTACCCGGTTTCTGTGTTGCCTTTTCGGGTGCTGTTCTGGATAGCTGCTGGCCTTCCAAATTCCACAGTTTTAATTAGCTTAATTAATGATTTTATGGGCTGTTTGGCTGCCCCCATTTCCCCTATAAATATAAGATGTTTAGGAGTTTTAGAGAGAGTTTTATAATCATCTTTTTGGAGATGAAAAGCCGAGTTTTTCTTGGAAAAGCTTGAGAGCTTGTTCCAACTCTTCTCTCTTCTTCTTGGGAAGGCTTGCGTCCTTGTCCTCTTCTTCCTCTTGGCTTCTAATCTCTTTCTTCTCTCCGCAAGTTCGACGCCACTTGTATCCTTCTTCTCAAACGATGGAATTGCAGTTTTAGGTGTTTTATGTTTGTCAAGAGTTGTTAGGCGTTTGTTTTAATGTTATAAGTTTGTAAGGGTTGTCTTCATAAAAGTCATATTGTGTTTAAATGTTGTATTTTGTCTAAATTTTAATATTTTGTGTATTTTCTTATTATCCTAGGAAGAGTTTCTTTTGCTGGCAAGAATTAGAGATTTTTCTAATTCTTGCTTGCATCAATGAATGAAGGAGTTGTGTGTTGAAAAAACTCAGCAAAACAGGTTGTCCAAGTTCAAGATAATGAAATAAAGCAATCTCTAATTGTCCAAGTATATAAACATAATATTAGAGAGCCTGAGTTCACGGTCCAAGAAAATAGAGATTATACCTCAACCACCAAAAAATTCCCTCTTTAATAGTTGCAAAGGTAGTATTCTTGGCATCTAACATTAACAGCTTGTTCTCAAGTTCTGTTCTCTGTTACAGCATCAAAATTTTTAACTTATTGCCTGAACCCACCCAATTTCTCTATTGATGTTTTCATGGAGCGGATCCTACAGGAGTGCAACAATAGGAGGAAAAGAAATTTGAGCAGAAATTATATGAAATAAGATTTTGAACTTGCTCTTGGTCAGCTACCACTTAATTCATCACTCTTCTTGCTTTTGACATACAAGTAAGAAATAACTTAAAAAATTCAGATCAAATAAAATAGAATCAAATCCATATCACATAAATCATGATATGGAGAAAAATTATTCTAGAGAGGAGGCATTCATTGCAACACTACCTCTAAATGCTGAATTTTTGGATATCATCAAGCTTGCTTCCTAAAGCATTGAGGTTGTTTGTTCTCAAATATTTTGTGAAAGTATTTGTAGGAGGAGATGGGAGAAACACTACTATGAATGAAAACTAATTTGTTAGTCTTTTTTTTTTTTCTGCATATTGCCAAGCACCATTGGTCTTCTTAAATGAAACAAGCATTTTCTATTCTTGAAGTAGTAAAATAATAAGCAATTAAAGAATAACGTCAATCAACACATCTCCTAAGATGCTTCTTCTTTCACTTTCTACCTAAACTTAAACTCAAGATTATTGATCAAATAATCTTTCATATTCTTTGACTACAATTTATTTCTCGTTTGAATTTAAATCATGAACACTGGGCTTCCAAAAGTTTTTCCTAGAAAAGGAAGAAGGTGATGCAGAAGAACCTTGAGTTACATTAGAAGGAGACGGCTAACCAAGATCATCTTGAACTTCCTATGATTTGGTGGAGATATTAGTAAAAGAAAAAAAATTATCAAACATCACTCTCATCAAACGTAGCGAGTCTAGTGATGTAAACTTTTATTGCAACTGGATGGATACATCTCCAACATTCTTTGGAGTCATGACAATAAATTTACACCTTATAGACTTTTAATTAAACTGGTAAGAGAATTCATTAGAATTAACCACAAAATATACTACGAAATATTAAGAGAGAAAAATTACTCTCCTTCCCAATTACTTCTTAAATAGAGAAATATTCTCAACATCTCTAAAAGGAGTTCTACATATGCAATAGTTTGCATGCAATTGAGTAAAACCACTTATCTACTAGAGCATCCTTATGTCTGCAACACATAACTTAATATTATGCTCCTTTTAATGACCAACATTTTGCACCATAAAACATTGCAGGTCTAATCCCCATCTTATAGAATTTTCCCTTAAGTTTGAGGGGGACTTTTCTATCACACAACAAGCCTGATGCCTTCCTCCATTTCAACCATCAACCTTGAATTCTACTAATAATATCCCCATCTATTTCACTGTCACTCTAAACAATAGATCCAAGATATGTAAAACGTTTACTCTTATTAATGACTTGATCACCCAAAGTCACAATCCCCCCACTAGATCTATTATTACTAAACTATACTCCATATATTCAGTTTTAGATCTACTCAAATGAAAGCCTTTATACTCTAAAGTTGGCATCCATAATCTAAGTTTACCTTCAACTCCCTCTAGTATTATCAACAAGAAAAATATAATCAGCAAAAAACATACACCAGAATTGAATCTCTTGAACATCCATGATAAAGCAAATGATATGGGCTTAAGGTTGATCCTTGATGTAATCCAATTGAAATAGGAAAATATTTGGTCAAATCGTCTTGTATTTGAACACAAGTAACAACTCATGCATACATATCCGTAATGACTTGAATATAAGCATTATTATCCGCTTTCTTTTCTAGAGCTCTCCATAACACCTCTCTTGGAACTTTATCATATGCTTTCTTTAAATCAACAAATTTCATATGTAGATCCTCCATATTCTCTATACTTCTCCATCAAACCTCTCAATAAATGTATAACTTCCATAGTAGACCTACCCGACATGAATCCAAATTGATTTTGAGAAACATTAGTGTCACGCTGCAACCTATGCTCCGTAACTCTCTCCCATAGTTTTAAAGTATGACACATTAACTTAATTCCTCTATAGTTTGCACAATCTCGTGCATAACCTTTTTTCTTAAAAATAGGAATCAATACACTCATTATCCACTCATTTGACATCTTCTTAGTCTTCAAAATAATGTTAAAAAAGTTTAGCAAACCAAGAAATTCCTTTATCTCCTAAGCATTTTCACACTTCTATTAGAATATCATCAGGTCCAATAGCTTTTTCATACTTCATTTTCTTTAATGCGTTTCTAACTTTGGTTTTACTAATATGCTGATAAAAGCAAAAATCTTTATTTTCATTTGGGGCACTAAGGTTATTAAGGCCAATTACATTCTCATAATCTTCGTTGAAAAGTTTATAAAAATATCTCATCCATCTTAGTTGAATATCCTCTTTTAATAAAAATACTTTTTGATCTTTATCCTTAATACACTTCACTTAAACTAAATCATTACTATTTTTATCTTTTTGTTTGGCTATATATATATATATATATATATATATATTGCTGTCCTTAGTATCTAATATATTATTATATTATATAAATCATTAAAAGTTAAAATCTTTGCATTGCATATTACTTTCCTAGACTCCTTACGGGCTTTTTTATATCTTTCCCAATTATCAGAATACATCTAAACCAATTTTTATAACAAATGTTCTTATTTTTTATATTTTCTTACACATTTTGATTCCACCACTAATTAATTTTACTATTATGAGCTTTTATCTTTGATACTCCAGGCATATCTTTTGCAACATTCTTAATATCACTAGCTACTTTTTCCCACATAACATTAGCTTCTTCATATATAGATAAAATCTTAAGATCTAGTATCTCTCAAAAATATTTTTGTTAATATTCTTTAAATGCCCCCATCTAATTCTAGAATAACATTTTACTTTATGTTTTATTTTCTGCCCTTTCATCTTAAAGTTCAAAACTAACAAGCGATGTTTGGTGCATAAACTTTCACTTGTAATAATTTTACAGTCTTTGCAATCTAAATGATCTATTTTTCTTATATGAAAATAATCAATATAAATTTTACTATATTTATTCTTATAAGTGATGAGATCTTTACCTCTTTTCTTAAATAAGGTATTAGCAATTATAAGATCATAAGCTAAAGAAAAATCTAATATGATTTTACCACCTTTATTAGTCACTCCAAACCCATATCGACCATGAATGCTTTTAAAATCATCTACCTCTCTATCAATATTTTCATTTAATTCTCCTCCAATAAAAATGTCTTCTTTAAGAGATCTTTTTTATTAATTTTTTTAAGTTATTTTAAAATTTTAATTTTGAACCCATATCCAAATCTATTTGAGGAGCATAAATATTTATAATCTTAGTATCAATATCAATCTTTAAAGCTATAATTATATATCCAATTTTATTAATTTTTATAACATTATTTTTTAAACTCTTATCTATAATCACACTTACATAATTTCTAGTACGACTCTTACTGGAATGTCATAGTTTAAATCTTAGACTATAAATCATCTTAGCCTTTTCTCCAACTCATTTAGTTTCTTTAATGCATAGAATATTTATTTTCTTATAAATCATAATATCTATTAATTCCATTAATTTATGTGTAAGGGTATCTATATTTCAAGTTTATATCATAATTTTAGTTTCATGGACTAGCTTATTTGTTTCGTCGATGATGTGGGAACTCTTGCCTATTTTATGCTGCACGCAGGCGCTGGTGCGGCGGCTCTTGCACACTTGTCGCTGTATTCAGGCCATACATCACTTTACTTCTAGGGAATGCCTTAGCATTAACGCAATGTATTAAATGATTCATGTCATGATTATTCGACAAGTTTTATGCTGGCTGTTGACTACCTAACGCAACCCTCTACTTTTCTCATCCAGGACTTGGGCCCAGACAACGACAGTGTTAAATATCATAAATCTAAAATGTCATGCTTAAGAAATATATCAATGTAAGAACTCCTAGTTAACTAAACATAGATCTTATTCATTTTCCCTTGTTTAGTGAAAAACTTATCATAAAAAGTAGCATAGAGAAAAATCCTCATATTATTAGGTTCAAATAATTCATAATTTCCATTCTCTTTTTCATGCCAATAGCATGTTAAATGTTATTAATAGATAAAGATATGACAGAAAAATGATGGAAGATTTAAATCTCCAATGCTTTAGATTGGACAAATTGAATTATCAGAAGTGGCATATCAAAATTACAATAAAAACATAAAGTATTAAAGCAGTCCTTTTGACTAGTGAGATGGTTAGAACATAAAAAATCAAGAATTTTCCCATGTGCAAAAACTAAGTTCTGACATAAAAAAAAAACTTGCAAGTCGCCCAAGATAATGCAAATTAAAGCAATCTCTAATTGTGTAAGAACAGAAAGAGAAATTTAGAAAAGAATACAAGTTCACGATCCAAGCAATTATAGATGACGCATACTTCAACTAATAAATAATTTGATCTCCAATAGTTGCAAAGATAGTATTCTTGGCATCTGCAATTACGATTTGTGAATCTAAAATCTGTTATGTTATAGCACCAAACCTTTTGACATATGCTTCTTGCATTCACTCTCTTAAATAAATTAAAGGTTTAGAAATGAACAATAGAGAATCTGATGAATATTTTTGTAATTTTATTTTAAATAATGATCATTAGAATCTGTGATCTTCTTCTGAATGAGATTTGACTTACATTGACTTAGAGAAGTAAATATATTGGGAAAATGAAAATATTATACACTAATATTTTTTTGTACTCCACCTCAAGTTATAGAGTAAATATCAAGAAGTCCCAGCATATTACATAAAATAACAAATTGATTATCTCTTTAAGCTTTTTTTAATACAAATACCAATTTAGTTCGAAAGAACAAATGAAGTACTAATCATTTCGATTTACATTTTTATCCTATAATATGACAAGTTATTTCACTGTGCTCTATAAATTCATGAAAAACAGGATTCATTACAACGTTGCCTGACTATTAGAACACAATTGCGAATGATTTACTTTTGAGACTTTTAAATCCTGTAATATATAATGCAACCAAGCTAACCCCAAACATTTTTTTAAATTTTTTTTTTTTAGCTAGCTGCAAACCTGTGTTTGGCATAACTTGATATTTAGGTTTGGCTGATGATTTAGAGATTTTTGTTTGTTCCTTGTATTTCCACGATAAGAGATAATTTTTAAGGAAAACACAATACATTGTAACTAATTTTCTTATAGCTTGTCAGCCTCTTCAATCTAAATTGCAAAATGCTTTCAAGGCAAGTTTGTTATTGAAAGGAATTTGTAAACCTCTGCCTAAAGTACCTTAAATATATTGAGGATTTATATGGTGTGTAGTCAATGAGGTTTTGAGGCTCTTACATGTATTGGCTCTGTGTATGAACACAATAGACTATGTTAGGTTAACTGACCAATGTTTTATTTTTAGTTGGATTGATCGATAATACTTCATTTGTGGGGGTATGTATCAAATTATATTCCCTTGTATAAGAGTAAGAAGGGATGTGTGGTCACCTTTTCTTGATTGAAACCCTTATTGAAATCAAGGTTTCTCTACTCCAATTAGCCTTATGCTTGCTGAAGATTCACATTCTTTTGATTCTCCATGTACAAATGAGTTCTTTGCATCTATTTGCTCAAGCTTCATGTTTAATTGATTTTAGCTACGACGAGCAATAGCCTGATTAATTTGTGCTTCACAATGGGAGAGAATACTTAATTATATCTCAAATCTTCTTCCAAGAAGCCTCTTGCAATTAGCCATGCTTTGAATCCAACTCCTCCAAATTCAGTATAACCTTACTTCTTTTTGAACAACAGAACTTGCAACTATCTATCTTTTGATTTTTTGATATGTTCATTAACTCCCAAGTGTTATCTTGCTCTAATGATAACATTTCTTCTTGCATAGCTTGTCCCTAACTTCTTTGATCTCTATTCATCAAATTTATATCAAATTCATATGTTTATATTAGCATGTCCATTCCCACATTGAGGTGTATCTCTTGCCCAGCCATAAATTTGTCTTTGCCTTTCTTCAATAGTTTGTTGTCTACTTGTTCATAATGTGCTTAAGTTTTTATAATTGGTATCATAACTTTTTCGGCTTTCTTGTTCCACCTCAAATTTCATTTGCCTCTTTAGCATCAAATTACTTTTCGTGAGCTTTATTTGTTGAAATAATTACAGGCATTTGTTGTTTATTGAGCAAATCATCCCTAATCATGCATTTTGTAAATGCTGGCTCCAAGCACCATAACTTGTATACTTCAACTTTTTCACGGTAGTCAATAAAAATTCATTTCACTGCATGTGGCTCAAGCTTATCTTTCTTGGTGTGAGCATAAAATTTACATCCAAAGGCCTGGGATATGGTGTAATTGACTGGTTTTTTATTCCAAATTTCTTGGCGTACTTTGAAAATGATGACTGAAGGTAGTCATTATTGATCAAGTGCTTTGCAGTGCTCACTAGTTCAGCCTAAAAGCTTTTAGGAAACCCTGCATTATGCAGCATGCACCTTTCCTCTTCAAGAATGATCTGTTGAACATTTTTGCCAATAAATTTTGTTGTGTATTCATCCTCACCATGTAATGCCTTAATATCTCTTGATTTTTGCATAATTTTATGAATTCATCATCACAAAATTTATGCCCATTGTTAGTCCTCAACTTCTTTACTTCTCTACAAGTTTGAGTTTCAAGAAGTTGTTTCTATTCCTTGAATATTTGAAATACTTCTTGTTTTGTTTTTTAAAAAAATATATCTTTTATGAATAATCATCAATTAAAGAAAGATAATACCATACATCGCCATGTGAGCTTGCTTAAGGTCATGATTGTAATCAAGAACACTTTTTTGTCCAAGGAACATAACATGTAAATTTGGGTCTCTTTGCTTGATAATACAATGTTAAAAAAAGGCAAGATTCACAATATTGTCACCACATATCAAACCTTTCTTCTTAAGTGCTTCAAGTTCTCTTTGATTTCCACGGTTAGGTCTCCTATGCATAATTGAGTTGCATTCATACTTTTTAATGGAGAATAGCGTGCCATAATGCAAACATCCCCGTGAAGTCCAAAGCGCAATGAAATAGTATGGCATGCCCTATTTTAAACATGACATAAATATTTAAAAATATGAATAAAAATGTAGCTAAATATGAAAGGCTATTAGATTTCAAGAGAGATCATCATGATAATGAAAACAAACAAAGTGATGTTTAGAAAATTTGGTATGTTCAGCATTTTTTTGATATCTAATACCTGAAATTGATGACATAAATAAGAAAACTTTTAGTGAGCTTTTTGGAAGCCACACCTCAAAATTATTAGAAAATTTGATATGCATATGTTCAACATAAGATAGCAATATTTATTCTTCTAATCATTTAACACCTCAAAATTATTAGAAAATTTGATACTTAGTAGTTCATGTAGTTCCTGATCCTAGTTTAGAGAAACCAATATCAAATCTGCTGGACATTGTTTTATGAATAAAAGGAGAAATAAGAAAAATAAAATTTCATATGATTTTCAAGTAAATTAGTGAGGGCATTCAATCAAATCACAACATTAACACCAAAGAGAAAGGATGCTTGTTATGTTGCGTTGAGCTTCCCCGAGTGCTCCTAGCATGCCATTGGACGCTGTTGACATGTGTGGGTATACTTGTTGAGTTAGTAGTTGCATTAATAGATTCTCTAATGATTGTTCTTCCAATTAAGGAATAAAATTCATTATTCAAGATTCATGTCGTGACAACAAATGAGCATTTATGCACTCTTAAGCTCCCACTTGTAACTTTAAATTCATAATCAAAATTAGTCTTGATTCCTAATAAAATTAAATTTCTCCTGTGCTTAAGCACTTTCCTCACTTGTTGTAATTGTCATTCCATGCCATCAAGCATCTTGATTCTCATCTTGCCGATCATGACCTTGCAAGTTTTGCTGTTTCCATGCATTACCATGCCACCATCCAAATCTTTCAAGGACTCCACTGAATACTTATCTAGGAGCTTGTGGAAAGACACTCAGAATCAAGAATCTAGTCCTTACTAGAATCATATTTTGGAATGGATAGTACCTCAACACTTTCATATCCCTCCTCAACAATTGCAATTTGTTTTGATTCTTTCATCATTCATGCATCTTCATATTCCTTTCTAGGCACAACTTGTTGAAGTGACTTTACTTGTGGCAAATGAAGCATTTATTTTGAACTTTGGCTTGGATCTTCATTAGCATATGTTGAAATCACGATTCTAATTCTTTCAAGTGCAATAAGGCTATCACTAACATTTTCTTTTTTAATTCTTTGAATTTAGGGTTGATTTCATTTCTTTCATAGAAAAGAGGTTTTATTATGTAACACAATATCCACAAAATATTCACACCTTTTTGAGAAAAGAACTCGAGAGGATTATGACAAGATTGTTAATATTGATTTTAGTATGAATGCTTTTAAGATCCTTCATGTTCTTGTTGAAGTCATCCCAATCATTCTTTAGTCACCTAATTTCATCTATTTGCAAGGTGTATAATCCCTTCTTGAGCTATAACCAATTGGCAAGGGGTCACGGAAAGTACATATATTCAAGCTTCCTACAAACGCCAATGTCTGACTCCTCGGCAATCTCCCTTATAATCCATCTCTTAGACTCGAGAGGATCACACTATGAGCATTTCTAGCAAGATTTGATCGATTCTTTACCTCCATCTTTTTGCCATGCTTCTTCTGAAAAAGTCGCATCCAAGCCTTGAGGTGAAGCAATGCTTTTGTCTTCATTCTAAGGCTAAAGTTATTTTGCCATGTGAAGTTGATCTCCAATCTTGTCAATGCCGTTTTCAATTTTTTTTGGGTACTCCTGGTACTTTGATTCCAATTCTAAGATCAAGATGGGATGAATGAAGAATACCTTTAAGCGCTTCTTGATTGAAACTCTTGTTGAAATCAGGGATTCTCCACTCCAATTAGGCTTGTTCTCTCTCAGGGAATCACACTCGTCCAATCTTGCCAATACCTTCCTACTTCATTTTAATCATGCTTTCTTGTGGGTTTAGACAGCAATTTGCATTTAGCCTGCCTCTTTATAATGGTTCAACCTTCTTTAGTTCAGGACAAACCATAGTTAACTTGAAACCTTCAACAATTTTTCCTTCAATCTTCTTCATCTTAGGCTGCAGTAGCATCAGTTAGAGAGGACAACGACAACAGTAGGAAATGGATGTATAGACACTGAAAAATTGCTTTGTTCTTGCTCCTGAACTTAGTGACAACATAAGAGGATGAAAATATTGAAAGAAACAGAGGAAAAGGTATAGGAATTGAATTCAAATTATTATGTTTACAAGCATGACACCTTGGGGGTATTTATAGAATCCATATCCAATGCAATACAAAGGCTATAACAGGGGTGTCAATTTGGGTTTGTGGGTTAGGTTTGGGTCAGAGTTGAAACTTGACTCGCTTATCATATAGGTGAAAATATTTGACTCGAATTCAAACCATTTGACCTATTTAATATGATCTTACAATTTCTTAAATCAATACAACCCATTTAATGAAAGTACAACTCATTTAACCCGAAAATAACTTGTTTCACCCTAAATTGGGACGACCCATTTAATCAAAATACAACTCATTTAACCCAAAAATGGCTGCACCACCCCAAATTGGCCTGAAAATTAACCGGGTCAACCTGAACCTGAGTTTTTCTATTCGGGTTGTTGAGTCGGTCATTTATTGACACCTCTAGGCTATATAATATGAAAACAAGAAATTTAATAACTAACCTACAACTATGAAAAGTTTAAATATGTGCAGTTAGTTACAAGAAACAAGCAAACAGAATAATAATTACATATAGAATCATATTAACATTTAGCACATTGAAAATTTGTAGGGGCATGTTCCTAGAAGTCTTTAATCTTGCAAAGTGTCTATTGCATACTTTCTATGTGACATGAAAAAATAAATTAGCTCTGAGATCTTTGATTTGAAAGCATTTGAGAAGACATTTTCTACTACATTCCATTTCTTGAATATTATTTATTATGTGAAGTATTTCATCAATATATATATATAAAGACTGCAATCATAGAAGTACCTTTAGTCTTGGTGACGAGAATAATTAGCTTTTCATTGTTGATAGTTAACTTTATAAATAGTGCCTTAAATTATGGAGAACTTGTCTCTTGATGCTTGCTTGAGTCCACAGAATTGTTTAGTTGAAATGCTATAATCTCCCGTTGTCAGTGGTGGCTTCATGTGTTAGGGGAATTAGGTAAGTCCTAATTTAGTTACTGAGAGTGAATAAATGGAAAGAATACAAATGGAAAAAACACAAAAAAAAAATATACATGGACACTCCATGGCTATGCCATCTTGTTTCCATTTAAATTTCTTTATGATTTTGATTATGGTATTTTATATCCTTAATCTATTCGATGAAACCCAATGACGATGCCTCCTCACCTCTATTAAAAAAAAAAAAGGGCAACAAAAAAATATAGTTGAATTCCTAACATCCTTAATGAAAAAACTTGCAAATAGTGAAGGCATCCCCTCAATTTTCTCTTGGTTGAGCTGCTGCCGCTTCCTGTTTTCCCTTAACAAAAAAAAAGTAAGAGCTAGCAGCCAAGAGTTTCACGAGAGAGGGAGGATGACACCAAAATGGAGAGCCATAAAGAAGGGGGAGTGATAACCAACTACCCCTTTTCTTTCTTTGAATAATCTGGAGAAGCAATGGAATGCAGAATAACAAGTCTACCAATGCAAACCCTTAATCAGATGGCTGATATAGCGTCTTCTATTGCCTTTTAAAAATAAGAAAATAGTGTGCTGTCCTTGGTGCTGAATTTCAATCATTGGATGAGAAAATCACTTGATTTGGAAAGATATGAAGGGATGAGGTTGAAATGTTTTGCATTCAAGCTTAATTTGACATTATATTTTTTCTTTTCTTTTCTTTTATTTACTATATATATATATATATATATATATATATATATATATATATATATATATATATATATATATATATATATATATATATATATTTATTTTAATTTTATATTTAAGTGATAAATTTTATTTCATAGTTCATTTAAGATTTTTATGTGACTTTAATTTATCTTAATTATTAAATTTATTAAGAAAAGTCGTTAATGTCCTCTCTCCTCCACACGTATCAAATGATATCCAATTTAAGCAGGAAGACTTATTTAATCTGTCTTGATGAGTTGGACGTAACGGCGCAATCCGTTTCGTAGGATAAAGTCCCATCGAAAAAATTTACACCGGACGGATATGTGCATAAGAGGTGAATTGACGTACAAAATATGTAATAAGGTTTTGCAAGTGATCGATGTAAAAAGGAGGTCAACAAGGTGCACATCAAGGCTGGCACTTAAGTACATAAGCAAGGGTTCAAATGAGTTTGTGAACCATGATGTAATCATGTTGTTGCATTTATTCCATAGTACAGATTCCATTGGTTCTACTTTTGAAGGCAGATCAATGAATTCATTGACAAAGCCAATTTTTTTTGGTTGTAAGAGCATGAATAATGGATTTACTCCATGATGGTTAACTGGTGCCATTCAAATTTGTTGA
This sequence comes from Dendrobium officinale, assembly GCA_019514585.1. Taxonomy (NCBI): domain Eukaryota; kingdom Viridiplantae; phylum Streptophyta; class Magnoliopsida; order Asparagales; family Orchidaceae; genus Dendrobium; species Dendrobium officinale. Next base: position 46,296,627 of record CM033690.1, on the reverse strand, counting down.
AACGGGCATGTGACTGGGGTGACCATAATGATGAGTGAATTTTGGGGTTGATGGATCAATAATGAAATAGATATTTTTGGTGTTTGAATTTTGGGAATGTGATTTCTCTGATTGTTTTTTATTTGCATTTGTTATGGTATTTGCAGGTTCATGGCACTTTGAAATGGTCAAGCTGTTTGGCACCATGAGGATGCTCTGATACCATTTAGAATAAATAAAAGGCTTATTGAACAAACAATAGAGAATTGGTTGATTACGTTTCTGGACTATCTTCATTAACACGAAACTGTGGAGTGAATGTTCATTCTTATCCAATTTGATGGAGATTTGATCGTGGGCCATTGTTGATGTTCTCTTTTCTTATTTTATTCTTTCTTTTATTCTTTGAATTTGGCTTTTGATTTTTGTTTTGTTTCTTGAATTCTACCATTTTGGATTTGAGGGGATTGGATAGAAAGAGGTTTGAGAGAGAAAGAAGGAAGAGGATGTTTTGGTCCATAGGGTAAAACTTGAAAAATTTACTTGGAATCCTGCCCAGAAAGTGGAAATTGATGGGACTTGTGAATTTTGCATGTGAGAAGTTTTGTGAGTTGATTTCTAGGGACCTCCATATGTATGGCTGGAGAGAGGAGAAATTTTATAGGTAGAGGAAACTACATATGTTGAATCCAGATTTGTTCGATGGATGATGCCCGCCCATACTTTATGGGTTTAGCTATGAGCTGAGAGCTTGTAGGTGAAGACAATGAAGAGAGAGGGAGAGAGAGAGAGAGATTTAGACCGAATCTTTATTATCCTAGCCATAAATACAAGAATAAAAGGAGCCAGGGCTCTATATTGCAGAGCTCAAGCTAGAAAAGGGAAACTTGTACATCTCTCTATGTATCTCTTTCTATTTTGTGTGTTCCTTTTTGTCTATTTCCCTTTCCCCTATTTATACGGCTTGGAGAGTTATAGTAGAATATGTATGTAATATAGGAGTTGTACCAACAGTTTTTAATTTAGCTCGGTCGATTGTGCTGATTGGCGTGATGATCATGTGAGAGAAGATGCTGGTTAGGTGAAACCCGTGGGAATTTGGAGATTTAGTTGGTGTTAGGTAGGAAGCCGATCTAATGCCCTCCTCTAGAAAGAGAGAGAGAGAGAGAGAGAGGGGGGGGTGGCGAGTAATGATTTGACATTGATCTCTGAGCTCGGTGATGATCCAATTATGAAGGTTGTCTTGTGGATGAGATGTGTGCTTTTAGCTTGATTTTTGATAGGTCTCGCATAGAAAGACTTGATTTTGACGGAGATGAATAAAGACTTGTCTGACTGAGAGAAGAACTTTTTTGACTGCTTGGAGGATGTGGCCAAAGGTGATTCATTGTGCTCCAGTGATAACCTCCTTCTAAGATCCTGAGCTAGTCATTCAAACATACTACCTTGAAAGAAGAGAGAATTCTTCTTCCGCACGATCCGAACGTAATCTATAAAATACCTACGAGAGGATACTTGCCCAAGCTGTTATGGGTTTACAATATGTAGAGAGAATCTGTATAAATGATTCAAATATCATTCATAAATTGATGCTTAAATGCTTCATATCCCTATTTATTGAAATGGAGCTTTATTTAAAATCAGTCTAATTTAAAATTCAAATTAATATAAATCCTAAAATTGTAGAAGATAGTCTTGAAAAATAAATACATTAAAATGGAAATACAAATCCTAGCAACAATCCAAAAATATTATAATAATCTACAAAATATTAAATTATTTTTTATGCATGTTTTGTACTGCATTACTTAGTTATAAGAATCGTACCATGTCGTTTCATGCTAGAAAATCTACCCGGTTAGTCTTTGATGGTATTTATATATATGGTTGTTCGTAAAGAATGTGGTTAAACTCAACGTATGCTCTTATAAGATGTGTGAATGTCTGTATTCTTTTATATATTTGGCATATTATCTTCATGTTCCTGTAATTTCTTAGTTCGTCTTTTCCATGGGCGATGCATATTGGCACTTAAAAATCTAACTGCGAAAGTGCTTGCAGTCTGGTCTTAATTAACTGTTATGAAAAGCCATCCATGTTTCATAAACTAATTTAGTTTGAATTTTTTTTTATTTTAATGTTGAATATTATTTAGCATTTAATTCTTCTTCCAGGAAAAAAATTTGTTTGCATTATTTAGATCATCTAGGTGATCTGAGCTGTATTATTTCATTGTGAATTGAAGCTCTCTTTAGATTGAAATGAATCTTGTAAAATTATCATCTTGATATATTACAGGTTAAACTATCTGACTATATTGGAAAGAAGTATGTGATTCTCTTTTTCTATCCTCTGGACTTCACATTTGTTTGTCCAACAGGTGAATGCCCATATCATCCCCCTATCATAATGATGAGCTTTGAACCTAATGTAGTATCATGAAATTGTTTATTTGTGGCTGAGTATGTCTTTGATGCAGAGATAACTGCCTTCAGTGATCGATATGCAGAGTTTGAGAAACTAAATACAGAAGTGTTGGGTGTTTCAATTGACAGTGTGGTAAGTTTATTCTATAATTGGACAAACTTATTTATTAGATATATTCTGCTTAATTCTCTGCTTTTGTTTTTTCCAGTGCGGTTGAAAAGTTTATTTGCTAATATCCTTCTCAAACAGTTTTAAATTCTAAACTAAACTTTTTTATTTGCTACTTTTATTAATCATTGACAAGTGATACTTGATTCAAAAAGCTAGGATTAGATAGTTTCTCTCTTATCTTTTGCTTAAATAAGGCCTTGGCATTTCTATTTTTGGTAATGCCTCCTTTTTGTTGAAGATTAATGGGCGTTAACAATATGGGATAACCATAGTTTACTGTAGTATTTGGAATCAGAACATGACAGCTCCATGCCTTATACCGGTTCATGACAATGAACTCAAAGATGTATGAAAAAATCATTTGCATATTTACATTAATTATAGAGTTTATTATGAACTTGCAGAGAACTGTTCGTTGTGTATATGAAATTGTTGTAATGCCGTCATTGTTGTTGTGAACTAACATGCTTTAACGCAACTCTATAACTGTGCATTTATCCTGTGTTGTTAAGCTTCTTCGTGTTTGTGTGGCATTAGTTTGTCCATGGCTTCTTATGGATATAATCTTACAAGATAGATTGACACTCCTCTCCTAAGATCACGAGAAAGAGGTTTTGTGAGCGTGTGGATCTCTTTGCATATTTTTATGCTATGCATGTCTGTTATCTGGCTAATTAAATTCCTAATCAACTTTCATTTCTTTCAGTTTTCCCACCTTGCATGGGTTCAAACTGATAGGAAGTCTGGTGGGCTAGGTGATTTGAAGTATCCTTTGGTATCTGATGTGACAAAATCAATTGCAAAATCTTATGAAGTTTTGATTTCCGACCAGGTAGTGCTTTTTCAATGTGACAACTGAAAAGATAATTAGCAAATCATTAAAAAGTTGTCATTATGCTTCTGTACATATATGTTAACGTTACAGGGAATTGCACTTCGTGGGCTTTTCATCATTGACAAGGAGGGAATTATTCAGCACTCGACCATAAATAACCTTGCTATTGGCCGAAGTGTGGATGAAACCCTGAGAACCCTTCAGGTATCGATCTTTAGCGCAGGACAACACTCTGCATCTCTATTTGATCATATTTTTGGTTGTATTTCCTCCCAACAATATTTCCACAATTTTGCAAATATCTTTTAGGTTAATTTTAGGGTTCTTGCAACTTCATTTTTTTTTTTTGAGTAGAAGTAGGGAGAGTGGGGGTGTAAATGAGCCGAGACAAGTTGTTAACGAGCTCGCGAGTCGAGCTTATTGAGTCACTAGCTTGAGAATAAAGTCGAGTACAAATACTAAACGACCTCGAGCTTTATCAAACTCGAGGCTAGTTGGCTTGCGAACTAACTCGTATTTTTAAAATAAAATTTCAAAAATCTTATTTGATATTAAAAAATAAGAGCTGTGCAACTGAACTGTCATTTTGAAAGCTGGGTCATTTAAAAGAAATTTTGAAAGCTCTGTACGCATAGCTCTTGTTATTTCTTTATTAGTGTTTTTATCATTTCTTTATTAAAGGTGTTGTCAACCCTGTCATTTCCTACAAGTTTATTTATTTATTTACAAATCGAGTTGCACGCCTTGTCAGTCCTCTATGGTCTCCACCAAGCTCCATTTGTGACTTCCTATTTGGCGAGCTGCTGCTGCAAGGTTCTCCGGCGGGCTTCTCCAACGCTGACGAGCTTCTCCGACGAACTTGAGTCAGAGAGTCGAGCTCGAGTTTACGTTTATTTTAACAAGTCGAGCTTGAGCTCACTGATGATTGGACAAGCCGAGCTTGAGTTAGGTGTGACTCGACTTGACTCGTTTGTACCTCTAGAGGAGAGAATTCATTTATTTTCTTACCCTACTTCACCCTAGGGAGACTATTTATGGAATCCTGAAACTCTTAATGACTCTTTAAATACCTAATAAATACTACCTACCAATGAATCAGCAACACCTAAAATGACCCATTAATTCAATCCTAACATAACAAGGGATGGTGCTTGTTTATTAAGAAGTTGCTTTTTATGTGGTGTGCAGGCTTTGCAATACGTGCAAGAGAATCCTGATGAGGTTTGCCCGGCTGGATGGAAGCCTGGGGACAAGTCGATGAAACCAGATCCCCCAAGCGCAGCAAGGAATACTTTGCAGCTATTTAGGGATATAAACAACAGTATTGTTAGTACTTTCACCATTACTGTTTCGCAATTTTGCAAGGCTTCGTCTTATTGTGACACCTTCCTGTAATTTGAGGGAAAAAAAAGTATTATGCGTGTTGCAAATGGCATTCTCTTGAATATAATGGAAATGCTGGAAATCAAATATATTAGAAGTTAAGATTGTTCACATGATATATGCCTAGAAAAAGAATACCTGCAATAAATTGAATGGGAAATGATGATTGTTTTCATGGGAAATAGGAGAGACCCTTAGATGAGGATGAGGATAGGTTGGTTTCTTCTTGTATAGTAGTTGTTGGTGGGGAGATTTCATGTTAGTGGTTTTGGATAGAAGTTGATCGTGTTGTTTGCTAAAAATAGAGAGCTCACCCAAAATTTGATAACTTCAGGACGTGAAGTACATGGGTTAGAGAGAACTAATGAAGGGGTGTGGGAATGATGCCATTGTTGATGTGAAATTTTGGTTCAGAGTTTGTCATTTACCACCAGCATGGCATGATTTGGACTAGTAGGGAAAATGTTTTCGGAAGTTATCAAATGTGAGAGTGATATGCAAGGAAGCTCCAATTTCTAGGCATCTGTTAGACATGAGTTGCTATGTTAAGACAAATAGAGATTGTGGCTTGGGTTTAGGGCTGCAAATGAACCGAGCCGAGCCGAGTATGTGATTTTTTCATGTTTGTGTTCATTTTATTTCAGCTTGTTCAAGTTTGGTTCATGTTTGTTCGAGCTTTATTGTTTGTGTTCAGTTTGGTTCATTTAAATTAATGAGTGTTCATGTTCGGTTCATGTTCGTTCGTTTAGTGCTTATCGAGCTTGTTCGCGAACATATTGAACAAATTTTTTTTTAACTATCAAACAAATACGTTCATGAACATATTTATGAACAAACATATTTATAATAAAAGCAATTGTCTATGTAATAAAGATAAGGATTATTTATATTTATTAATTTTATAGTCAAATATTAATTATTTTTATCTAGCTTATTCACGAGTTCAAAATCGAAGACGAATCAAGCTTCTTATAAATAATGCATAGAAATTTAAATATTAATATTAATTAGAATTGGGATGCTCTTGAACTGAATTTAAAAATTATTAATTTAAAATAATGCATAGACATTTAAATAAGGGGCAACAAATATTTAAAATATTGGTGTCTTTTATTGAAAAATTAAAATAAAATTGTACTCAGCATCAATGAAGTTCTGATCAGTGAGCTCAATAATAGTAAGATTTAATCTATGAATTATATTTACCTTTAAATAAATATAAATATATTTTATTGATGAAATATTATACTTTTTTAAATATTACTATAAATGTTATTGCATAAATAATAATATTATGTAAATTGATATAATTTCTACAAATAGCATAACGCGTGGAAAAAATGATAATAATTAACTCCTAATTATATTAATATTAAGTTCCTAATTTCATTGCAATATCCGCCGCCGCTCTTTATTAAAACTTTAAATTGCCGGAACCGTCGCTGGAGTTGTTGTATGTGGGTTCCACAATAATTCTATTAAATGAATAATAGTAATTTTTTAAAATAAAAAAATCTTCAATTTTTATTCATAAAATATTAAACTCTTTTGAAATTATTTCAATTTTTTTTATTATATCATTTTAAAATTAAAAAAAAAACTCATAAATATATAAAATTTATTTATGTTGAATACATGCCAAACAGTTTTTCTTACAAAAATAATTTTTCTTATGTTACTAAATTAAATACTCATAAGAAGATTATAAAAATATATAATTAATCAAATAAATAGTAAAAAAAATATTTATTTGAATGTATTTTAAAATGTTTTTATTTAATATAAATTATTTATATGTTATATTTGAAAGTTCAAAAAAGATTGTTAAACCACTTCAATTGTCCACACCATGAGGAGGAGGTGAATTGGTGTTTACAAAAATTCTTTTTTACATAAAAAACTTCTCTTGAAATATTTAAAACTTCTTTCAACAAATTAAAATCTCGATAGATTTTCTGAATTGCGAAGTGAATAATAAACAAAAACTTTTCTTTTTCTTTTTCTTTTTCTTTTCTAATATTTATTTATTTTTTCAACTAAGAAATAACAGTAATCAATCATAAGTGATGCATCACAATAATCACAACACAAATCATATTGCATGAAAGTTAATATGTAAGAGAATAAATCACAGAAAATAAAAATGCAAAAAATAAAAGAACGAACACATTATAATTTTATAGTGTTTTGATCAACTTGACATACGTCCACTCCTTGGAGTCATCGTCTCTGATTATTCCACTAAACAATTTAGTCTCTCTCTTTAAGCCCCATCAACAAGGCGGAGAAGCTCTTATAAGAATCACTTCTACCCTTGGTGCATGCAACTAAGAATTAAAATCCTTTTCATCCTCCTTGTGAGGCAGATAACTTTAATCCCTTTCACTCTCGTAGCGAGGTGGAAAAGTCTGAATCCCTTTCACTAGCATGGTGTAGCATAGTAGCCGGGTCCTTTGTCACCAAAGGGGTCATACTTCTAAAGCTTCCCTCAAGAAAAATTTAGACATGGAGGAACTCAAGTGCAAGTTCATTATAGCAACATTGTAAAAACCCACTCTCCTACTCCCTTGAAGCCAAAAGGATATTCTTCCTCTCTCACAAACTTCACCCTTTCTCTCCCTAGCTCAAAGCTTTCTCTTAAGTACTTTCTCACAAAAGACAACCTAATGACTACCAAATGTCACTTATATAATCTCATGAGAAAGTTTATATAATGTGCTTCCAAAAATCCTAATTATTCAATTCAGCCGTCATTATCCGTATATTATGATCTCAAGATTTTACAATACGATTAGTTCATTTTTAACCTTTAGTACTATATAATTACCTGTTATAACAGTACGCTCAATTCAATTCTTGGTTGTTAGTAGTGTACGATTATTAATTAGTATAATATGATCAAGTTAATTCTTCATTGATCATACTATATGAATAAATAATAGTACAATACAATTAGTTCAATCAAATTTTAAGTTGTCTAAGGCTGATATATCCTTAAAAAGTTATCTTGATCGAACACGAATCTCGAGGCAAAATCAACTTGAAAACTTCCAAAATTAAATTCAGGATCACCTGAACTTCGATTTCACCAAACTTACAGTCAAACTGAGCGTTTCAGAAATGAGAACCCAACGACACCAAATTCGACTCAATCCGAGCTCAAATGAGTCCAAATCAAGGGCCCAAAGCGCTGTTAGGAAGTTCAAACCATAATTCGAGTTACCAAATGGTTTTTAAATATGACGTTCTTATAGTCGAATCGAGTGGCTCAATGAGACGAATCCACGAGCCCAAGATCTCCGAATCCCAACATCATTAAGACCTTCAAATGTCTGACGAACGGTGCACGTTCAAGGGATTTAATATCGGCCGTTCATTTGACAATTCTCTATTTGCCCCTGATTTCACACCTATTTACAAGCTATGCTGCTTCAGAAAATATATAAATAGGCCACTTCTGCTGGACGCTAGAGTGATGCCGGAATTCTGCCGAACGACCAAGTGACGCCAGAGTTCTTCCCAATGTCCAAGAGACGCCAGAATTCAACCTCATGCTCAAGTGATGACAGAATTCCTTCTGATCTCCAAGTGACGCCGGAACTCTGCCAGACATTGTATCTTGATTTCAATTCAAAGTGATTCATTGTAATATGATCGTTCTAAATTTTAAGGACGAGTCAGCCTCTTGTATTTCAAGCAAACATTATTGGAACTCTTTCAACTGGCCGTGGCCCTGTGATTTTTCCCCTTTTAAGGTTTTTCACGTAAAAATCATGTTGTTATTATTTCTCCTCTCTTTGTGTGCTAGATATTCGTACAACGCTCAGCTATAAATTTTCTAACTCTACTGCCGCGTATATTCTATCCTGCAACAAAGGCGAATCCCGGGGTAACCAAATATTGTCTTTGCCGATCGTTTACTACGATTTAGTTTGTGCATTATGAAAAAAACTTAATTAATGCATATTCTATTGATTAATCATAGGGTTACGATCAAGTTTGTATAGTATGAATAGAACAAAATTCAAATTCAAATTATATCCTAATTTAATTAATGGTGAGGTTTATGATTAGAACTGATTGTCCAATACGATGTGGTATTTGTGTTGTATGATTAATTATGTTTGAAAATAATTTTTTTACTTAGATAAAATATTTTAATTAATTTTTGTTTCTATTGATCGTTCAGTACGACCAACACTATACCTTATAATTTTTAGAGAAATTAAAATATTTCATTTACACTCCCCCGTGTGTGTGTGTGCATGGTTGCTAAGCTAACGTATATCTTGTACAAATAACGACTCAAGAAAAATAAAGATTACAAAGTCTTAAAAAAAAAGATCACACATATGCTGCCCAATCTTGAGTTCTGATCTTTTAGCGGTGCTTGGTGTATGTTTAGCCTGAAACATTTGTACATATAGAAAATTATTGGAGAAACTAAATACAATTCAATAATATTTGCTATCATCGAAACATAAACTTGAACTTGCAAATTGCAACAATATTTATCTTAAAATATTCTAAAAATTTTAAAGCCTATTCTAATCATTTTTGTGAGAAGATTCTAAAAGAAAATCATTCCTTATCTACCTTACTATTCTTGTATATTTACCTCTATAGTATTTAAATGGATATTTATACATGATATATTTTAATATCTATCACTTCAAAATATAAATATGAAAAAAAATCTTTTATTTTTTAAAAATAAATATTAATGATATGTTTGATGTGATTTTAATATTTGAATATTATATAAATAAATATTAGAATTTGAGATTATATATATATATATATATGAAATTAAAATTATTTTTAGTTAATATTAAAAATAACAATTTTATATTACATTTACCACAAAAAAATTAATAATTTAAAAATTAATCTTTACAACATTTTTTATTAAAATATCCTAAGCAAATTTATTTCATAAAATAATATTCTATCTTCATTAAAGCACTTCTAATATAATGTCATCCTTTTATATGAATGAGCTCATCAATCATGTTAAAAAAAATCTTCCTCATCTTTGATATTTATTTTAAAATAAAATAAATTTTTTAAATTTATCATGATCACAAAATATTCCAAATCATTTTATTCCCATAAATCAATAAAAAAATAATAAAACCAAAACAAATCAATCAAAAGAGTCAAATTACAACCAAAATTAAATCAACATTGATTAAACTCATAATGATACAACAACAAGCTCCAACAACCCCTACAAGATATTCAAAAAAAAAAAAAAAAAAAAAACCTTTGAACCGGAAGAAATTCAAGAGAAATTATTCACATCGCACTCTGTTCTGACAAATCCGGCAGCCAAAGAAGTAGAATTTCCCGGCGCCGGAATCCTCAGATCACAGTCGACATCCGGCTTGAATTTCACACTTTCTATAACAATCATCTTCAACCTCACCGTCACATACATCTTAACCCTAACATAAAAGAAGCCTTCCGCCTTCTCCCTATTATAAGTACCGGCGGCCTCCGTCGCCGTCCGGCCGTCGAATCTCGCCATCACCGGCATCGAGTCCTTCCTCCCTTGACGCAGCGGCGGGTATCCGATGGATCCGATCCGGTACCCGGCGTACAAAGCCTGGGCCTCGATGCGCTCGTAATAGACGCTGTACTTACGATTAGGGTTTCGGAAGGTGAAATTGACAGCAAGGTCGTAAGTTAGAAGGGATTCGTTGGCCACGAGGGAGATATTGAAGGTGGATAGCTCGGCCGACTCGGCGTAGATCTTGATGCTTTGGGGCTGGTAGATGAGCCAGAGCGCGAGGACGATGATGCCGATGGTGATGAGGAAGATGGTGGTGATCTTGGTGATGGTGCAGAGCAAGGAGTAGGCGTCGAAATTGCATTTGGGGGGTTTGGGGCAATTGCGGGATGGAGTTTGAGAGGGAGGGATTGGGGGTCCGTAATAGGGCACTTTGAGGTGAATTTCTTGGGATTCGGCCATTAGAGGAGCAAGAGAAGGAGACGGGGGTATGAAGGATTTGGGGAATATGGGTTGATTATAGAAGAAGAGGAGAATGAGGGGGAGTTGATTTGAGTATTCTTACTAGTAAGAGGGTGAGGGAGAAAGAAGGAGACCGGTCAAAAGGGGCTCCATGGGATAGAGTGTGTGACTTGTGTTTTTGTACTTTGATTTTTTTTTTTGGGTAAAAAAGAAATAATAATTTTAATGGAAAAAAATATTTTTGATAACATCTTTTGACTTTCTATGGGAAATTTTTTTTTGAAAGAAATGAAAAATTAGTGATAAAAGATTGGTTTGGGATAATTTTTTATTGATTTCTAAATTAACTTTCTAATACAAAATTTTAAAAAATAAAAATTTTGATACTAAAAAATTGTCTTGAAAAGCAACAAAAAAATCGTCCTAAAGAAAGGCTAAAAGCTGTCTTAAACAGAACCTTAAACTTCATTTGGAACGACTTTCTTACTACTTTTTAAAGTAGCTTTCTAATAAATTTTTATACTAGAAACCTGTTTTAAGAAGCAGGAAGAAAGCCGTTCCAAATGAAGTCTTAGGCTTCGTTTGACACGGCTTTTTTATTGCTTTCTAAAACGGAGTTTTAGTACAAATTTTTTTTATTTTTGTACTAAAACTCCGTTTTAAAAAGCAATAAAAAAGCCGTCCCAAACGAAACCTTAGTCTTAGGCTTCATTAATTGAGATGCATTTTTAAACTAAAATGCTGCTTCAAGAAGCAGTAAGAAAGTCATCACAAATGAAGCATTACTCTTTTATCTTTTAATTTGAAGCTTTCTCTAATATTCGTCACAAAAGCTGCTTCAATTCATGTTGTAAATCAGGTCGCAATGTCACATTAAGGCTTCGTTTGGAATGACTTTCTTCTGCTTCTGAAAGCAGCTTTTTAGTACAAAATAGAAAAACCGTACTAAACGAAACCTAAATAAGTTACAAGCATGCCCTTTAGCATTTCAAAAGAGGAAAATAATTTAATATGTGATGCATTATCAAGAAATGCTCATAAAGAACTTATAGAATTGTATCAAATATTTTTATATCTTAATTTTTTTTTAATGTTTTTTCAATATATAATTTTTAAATAGCTTCAAAACTTGATATTTTGTTTTTAAAATGACATAAATTTTTTATTATATATAATCTGAATAAAATAAAATAATCAAATATATAATTCGAAATTTTGAATATTATGTGTTATACTTTGAAAAGATGAATGATAAAAAATATGTTAGAACATTTCAACAAAATTTCCTAATAATTTAATAAGGAAAGTAAGTTCATTGCTAATCAAACTTCAAACTTCTAATACGTCGGATAGAAAATCAAAGTCTTTTCTCACCTGAAAACTATGAGCTTAGTCAACAAAATCGTATCTTATTAAATTTTCTTTACTTAGGGAAACGGATTCTTTCCCTTCATCAAATATTCAAAATATGGTAACAATTATTAAATATTTTTGTATTGAAAGCTTTGCTTTTAATTTTTATAATTTTTCTTGAGATTTTCTCTTAAATGGAGCTTAGATTTTCGATCAATAGACTAAAGTCTATCAAAAGCTTAGATTTTACAGTTTTTTAAAGCGTTTTTTTAATTTAAGAAAATAGTTTTTTGTACTAAAAAGATGGTTTCGAAGGCAATCCCAAACAAAGCCTATGATAACTTTCTAAATATTTTGCTTTTCAGACTGCAACCATAATTTCATTAGACTATTAATTTATCGTTATTTTTAGAATTTTTTTGGGGTAAAAAACTACTTTTTACAACTAGACTTCACAGCTAACTTTATAAAACACTGTTATCTTAAACAGGCTTTAAGATAAGCTACAAGCTTTGAACATTCACATGCTTAATGGTTTGTAGCTAAATGTGCTTGTTGATACAAAAACTTTTTTTTTTTTTTTTTTGTATTAAGAGCTTTTAGAAGGTGCAAAAGTGTAATTTTTTTTTAATTCATTATGGTCACTAAATGCTAAGGCTTCGGGAATGATTTGGCCAATTAAGGCAAACTCAAACAAACATCACATATGCGAGACTTAAACCCAAAATCTTTTAGTTGATAGTCAAAACTCCTAATCAAAAGATCAAGATGATCTACATAATATCATATTTAGACACTTATCAAATCATAAACTTAAAAAATATTAATACTACGATGTTTCTACATCCACCATAATTCCACTCAAAAAACTCTAAGCAAAGTTTTGAGATCTCTCGTATAAGGTTTCGTTTGGGACGCCTTTCTTATTATTCCTTAAAGCAGTTTTATAGAATAAAAATTTAAAATTTTTAACTAGAAAGCTACTTTAAGTAATAAGAAAGCAATCCCAAATGAAACCTAAATCATCTTGTAAATAGTGTCACATTGAATAACGCCTAGGTTCTAAATCATTTCAAAAGATTTCTAAACATCAATCTTACATTTAGTTAAAAGGCTAAACTCTAAGAAATCGTTGAAGGAAGTCATTACAAACAAAAGATAAATCAAAAGAATGTTACAAGAGGCAAACTAATTCAAATAATCTTTACTTTATATCTCAAGAACACAAGCTACTAATACAAATAGTTAGATCTCTTAGAAGTAAGATGAACTTAATACAAATATATAACTACACATCACTCACATCATGCAATCTCCTTATATTTTGAACATCAATTTGAAATATAGTTAAATATAGATAAACTCAAAAACTTTATTGAAAGAAGTCATCACAAACAAAAGGTAAATCAAAAGAACAATTACTAGCAAAAATTAGATTTTTTTTTTATAGCACTTGATAATAGCATTTTTAGAACAGCGATTATAGAGTGCTTTCAACGACAGTGTAAACTACCACTATAATCTGTGCAAATAATGTTTAGAAGAGCTCTAATTTCTCATTTTCTCAACTCTAGTGCCCCATTACAATCCTGTTCTCTTCTCTTTCTCCTCTCCTTTAATAGAGCATCATGTAACAATGACTAACCACCTCCATCTCAATGCCACTGCCACCGCTCAACTGCTTGAGCACCACACAAAAAAAAAAAAAAAAAATGGTATCCTTTTTTTTGTAAAATTTTTTATTTATTATTTTTGATTATTTTTGGTGTTTTATATTTCATGCTTTATGTTAGTTCTTGTTGACAAGAAAATCAAAAGGGTGTCCCTAATATTTGCCTTTGGTGCTAATTTCACACTTGTTAAAAGGATAAATCTTGGTTATGAGACTTTGAAATTTAGGAGGAATTTAACATTGTTAGGCATGATATTCCAAGCTTAGCGTCAAACATTCCAAGCTTCTAGATATGTATGTGCGGTAAACCTATATTACTTTGTATTGGTTATAGTTGCTCAAGCAAATGAGCTCATTGATGTAGTGTCACAACCCGATCCGATATGTCCCGATATCACACAGTTCATACCGTGTCTTATTATGAGAAAATTGACCCCAAGATCTAGTTGGAGAAATACTGAAATAAAACTTTCAATTTATATACTACATAGAGCCACTATTGAATATAACATAAAGCGGAAGATTATTGAATCTTAACATAAATGTTTTATATATTATTAAAAAATATATATAATTTGAAATATATTTATAACAATGCTTGGCAATATAGAGCATAACAAAAATAAAAGTCAAGCCTGCAAAAATCAAAACTAACTAAAACATAGTTACAACACAGATCAGGGCGTGCTATCCAAACTGCTCAACTCGCTCCTTACCCTTCCTTGTGTCTAAAAACAAAAGCAAAAGCAAGAATGAGGTAACATGGCTCAATATGCTATTATAGCTTAAAACAAAAATTAATAAACAAAACCAAAAGAACAGAGAACACTTTGTTGAATCATATAATGAAATTAAATACAATTAAATAAATACTAAAATAAACTTAATTACAAACAAACACTTCATATCAGAATCCCACCTTAGTAGCCCAATGGCTCCGGTATAGTAATACTTAGGTAACAGAATCACACTAGCATAACAAAATTCTACCTTGGTTGTCCATTGGAGTCGGCATAATATAATCCTACCTCGGTTGCCAACTGGCGTCAGTATAACATATTCCCACCTCAGTCATCCACTAGCGCCAGCATAATAGAATCTCACCTCGATCGATTATCCACTAGTGCCGACATCACATCCAATGCGGAAACCAGCCTTAATTTTCAGGGGGGGCAACCTTATAAGTAAAAGTGTAGAGATTTTTTTTTCATATGTATATCATTTTAGTGATTAATGGTTATTTGTACATGAATATATAATATATTTTAAAAATATCATCAACATGTTGTATAATGACAATTATTCTTAAACAAAAATTAGGTAATACCTCTACACAATATGTTGGGGCTCTAAGGGGGTAGCGCTCTCTGATGGGGTTCGACCTGCCCGGTCAGGTCGCGGGGTCAAGGGGCAATTTTGGTTGTAAGGATATTTTTGAATTCTCTTTGCTATTTCTCTTTGTATTTTGTTCATCATTCCTTAACAATAACACCTCTACACAATGCGTTTAATTGTGTTGGGGAAAATTGTCTAAAGATCGTAGTAATTTAAAACTTTTAGGGGGACAATTGCCTAAAATTCTTTGTAAAAACCCTTCTACATAATGTGTATAATTCTGTTAGGGAAATCGCCTAAAGATCATAGTATTTTAATTTTTTTAGGGGGGGGCAATTGCTTGATGATTCCTATAATAAAGAGTTAAAAAAAGCTGGAGGAGGACAAATTACCTAAAAATTTATGTAATAAACAAAATTTTCATTTTTTTTAGGGGGGGTCAATTGCCCCCCTAGGCATTGAAGGGTTCCGACCTTGATCACATAACAACACTTCATAACATATTTTTCAAAATATATCATTAATTAAATAATAATTGGACTGAATTAAAAAATTACCAAAATATCCCAATGGTAAGCAATAGAAATACTAATAAGTAAAAATTCATAATTTCCAAACATAACAATTTTTCACAAATTATGTAAAATATCATTCTGAAGCTTTAATTAAACAGAAGCACTATTTTTAGACGTTAAAATAAATTTTTAAGCAGGTAAAAATCTCTACTTTTTCAAAACCACTTGGCAAAAATTTTTCAAAATATATTCAAAATATTCGTAAACGCAATCTGTATAACATAGAAAAAGTTTTACAAAAATAAAGTTATCATCATTCTTCGGTAATGAAAATATAAATTTGATCGGAAAAATGTCAAAAATATAAATTATTAAAATTTGAAATAGGCAAAACATAACCTATCTCGAGACGAGCAAATTTTTCAACTAGGTTGACGGATGAAAATCACTCAATGATGGCCAAAAACTAAACTTTTCTTTCTCCTCTCTCTTTTTCTTCACATTTTCATTTATGTTTTCTCTGTTATTGGAAACGAATGGGATTTAAATGGCTTTAATATTTAGTGACTTCAAATGTTTTAATAAAATAATAATAATATTCTAATGAATTTTTAGTATAGAATTTATTAAAATTCTTTTAGAGATTCTAAAAATTATAGAAAAATATCCATAAAATAACTTATTTTATTTAAAAAAATCTAGTGAAGTCAGTTTGTAAATTAGAACCGTTAGGTGCCAATTTATTAATGAATTTCACTAGTGCCTATAAATTATTCAAAAATTAAAAAAATAAAACACAATAATAGAGATGTTATTGAGAATAAAATTTATGATTTGAGCTTATAATGACTTCTGAATAAAAATTTGACTATTGTAGGTAAAAATGCTATTTTCAAAATTTTGAGTTGTAATATATAGTTTCTCTTTTACTTATAAACATCAAATTGTTTAATTTAGCAATTGCTTTCTTTGTGTTGTACTACAAGAGTTGTGTGGATTATGACATGGAGTTCAATGTTATGATACAACATTTAGACAAACTTTTAATATGCATGTTGCCATAATGTAAACTATTAGTGATTTTCCTACTTGTGGCTTATTACCTGGGTGGAACACAAAAGCAAGATTTATTTGTCCTTGTTGCACTCAAAATACAAAATATTTATGATTGTATAGAGGGAAAAAGTTCTCTTATATGGTCATTAGCATTAGCTACTATAGGATAATTTCTTTTGTTAATAGAAACATGTTGACCTCATTTTTATGTGAGGTCAATAATATCAAATCAAATTCAATCCCACATAAAATCAAAATAAAAGAACTCATAAAAATTACAAAATCTAAAATTAAATACTCAAATCCAAATAAAAAATCCCTTGGTCAAAAATAATTTTTAGGGAAATTCAAATCGTTCAAAACCCTATCAAATGACCTTAGATTCATGATCAGTTGATTGCATATTGATTAGGCATATTCTTATGGTGAATCATATCAAATTGGAAGCCTTTCAAGCCTCCTAACCCTCAAAACTAAATTAATTTTTAAAGAATATAAAACCTTCAAATATTTAAAGTCTATGCCACTAAACCTTGTACACTATGGAAAATCACCCTGTAAACTAAACTAAACTTGATGTTACATATTTTCAGAAAAATATTTATAAAAATGTTGACCTCATTTCTGTATGAGGTCACCGGAACCTACTAAGGTTTTCTTTTATTGACCTAATGATCGGTAGTGCCCAGTTGGAAGTCATACAGGTCCTAATCAAAACTCAATCCAACTCTTAATCAGATCCTAATCCATCTTCTAATTCATGCTTTAATCCAATTTTCACACTCCTAAGCTCTAGTCCAGCTTTTAACCAACTTTCAATCAACCTTCAAATCATATCCAATTAATTTCAATTTTTTATTTGACTGTCATTGATGTGGATAATTCAAATTCAACCATTCAAGTGCAAAATTATATCCTAACCCAAGATTTCAAATCAAATCCTAGAGTTAAGGACTAAGGTCCCGAAACCCTTTATGGATGGTTTTTATACCGCCTTGAAACCTAGTCAAATGACATATGATTTAAGGTATATCAGTTGCATCTTTCTTAGATATGTCTCCAAAATCAACTCACCAAATTTGAGCTCATTTTGATATCTCTACCCTAAAAATTTTAATTGATTTTCAAAGGCTGCAAAACCTTTAAAATTTAATATAATTATTCGAAGAAAGACCAATACAACACAAGGCTAAAGCACAAAAAAAGGCTAATGAGACCAAAAATATAGCCGTAGGACTATAATAGTCGTAAGGGCCTATATGGAAAATAAATTGTAGTGTATCCATAACCTTGACAAATCTAACGATTTTCAAATATATTAAAATTAATGAGGGTGAATTCTAAATATTTCAAAATTTAATATACTTATTCTATGTTAGGAAATTTATGATGATAGGGTATTTAATATATTAGTTTTATAGAAATATCCAACACCATAGTTAAAAGTCTGTAAGAGATTATATATTTGTGGTGTCGATGCCTTTATCTCGTAAAATGTTTAATTTAATTATAAATTTGTTTAAATATGAATTTGGATGATCATGAATTTAATTTTAAAAATCTTACGCTGACCAAATAAATCTTCTAGGGATGTATTAATTTTAATATAACATAAAAAAAATGATATTTTATACAATAATCATAATATAATGACAACGTTTTATTTTAAATGAAATTTCAATTTTTTCGAAATTAAGGATAAATGTAGGAGAGAAAAAGAGTAATTAAAAATAAGAATAGCATAATTTTTATATTTTTAAAGATAAAAACTAAAATGGATTTAGAGGGTTAGGATACTATTTTTTATTTTTAAAATTTAAAATTATATATTAATAAATGCATACATTTTTTAAAGAATTTATTCTGCCCATTAATTATAGATTTATTTATTTTGATATTTAAACAATTAAAATAACGATTATGAAGGTCAAAAGTTTATCTCCACAACCCTAAAGGCGCACACGGAACCGACATTCTGCATCAGTTGCCCCGAATTTTCTTGATTGTCCGCATCCTCCCCAAATAAAAACCCTAGTCCTTTTCTCCATCCCCACGCCAACAGAATTTCACCTGACGAAACCCTAGCCATGAATCAGCCTCCACCGCAACAATCCCATCTCGGCGCTGGCTACTACGGCCCTCCCATCTATGCCTACCCGCAGCCACCGCCGCCACCTAACGAACATTTCCGCCGCCTCATCACCATCGCCATCCGCGCCTTCATCGCCTTTTGTGTCGCCTTCGGCCTCGCAATCCTCATACTCTGGCTCGTCTTCCGCCCCCAGAAGATGCGAATCGCCGTCTCCTCCGCCTCCTTACGCCGTTTCGACCTCACCTCCTCCTCCGGGACCCGATTCCTCTCATTCGACCTCTCCGCCAATCTCACTTTCCGAAACCCTAACACTCGGGCCGGCATCTATTACGACTGGCTCGAAGCCGACGCCGATTTCGATGGGATGCGATTAGGGACGGCCGGTCTGCCGGTCTTTTACCAGGGTAGGAAGGAGACGAGGGAGGTGCCGGCTGTGTTCCAGGGACGGCTGGAGATCGGTACTCCAAGCGGCAGCGAGGTGGAGTACCAGAGGGATAACGCCACTGGAGTTTTTCCGGTGGATTTGTGGATATTTGGGCGGATCAGGTACAAGTTTGGGTCGGCGGTGACCAGAAGGTATATAATGAGGGCAGTTTGCCCGGCGAGGCTTCCATTGGGGAAGGTTGGATTTTCCTATACTGATTGTAAGGTTTTGGATCTTTAAATTTTTTAAACGATTTTGTGGATGAATTCTAGTTGTTCTTTTTTGTGGTTTAATGTTTATAGCGTCATTCTGCAAAGTTTAAATTATTGATATGCATTTGGTGATCTTACTCAGGAATTTGTTTTTCGTTTTTTTCTGTTATTTTTCTTTTTTACATTGTGGTGATTTTTATGCTTCTGAGTTAGAACAGTCTAAAATCATGTGCTGTTAACACACTAGATAAGGAGGAACCATAGTGCTATGCAAGCTGTTAAGTTCAAACTGATTAGAGAAGAAGAAATTTAATGAAAATAAAATTTAAAATTATAGAAAATACTTTAAAATATGTGAGATATTGATAATCATTTAACTTTTATGTTATATTGTTTTTAAATAGATTTGAAAATTTTAAATTTATGAAGATCAAATTTTGAATGAAAGCTTTCATCTAATAAAAAAAATTCATGCATTTCCTGGGATTAAGAGATTCACTATAACAACAACAACATCAAGCCTTTATCTTATTAGGTGCCCAAAAGAAGGCCGATTTGGTTATCCTTCGAACAACAAATGATGAAATGGCTTTGTTCATCTGTCTTACCATGTATTGTCTTAAGCTCTTTGGTTGGGTGTTAAAAATTTGAGAAGAAAATGCAAGTTAGAAAAATAAAAAGTTTATTTTTTATTATTAGTTTAAAATCGGAAAACGGGAAAAAAAATTAGAGGAGATAGTTTCTTTCAGAAAATGAACGCTAAGTTTGCTTTTTTAGGGTTTTTAGCTGGAGAAATTATTCTATGCGGACATCGGAAGGTTCGGAACGTGCCATATCACCCGGTACCGTTCGGTGCTGAGCATAAATACCAAGCAAAAAGTGACGTAGTGTATTCTGGTTGGTCTCTGTTTGCTGTATGGAGTAAACAAAATAATTTTTCGTTGAGCAAAGCTTAGGTTGCTAGGGTTTCTCTCTTCTCCATTACCTCCATAAGCACTGCTTTATCCAGGTGCTTCACCTTCTCTCTTTTGGGCCGATTATTTCAACTTTTATCCTTTTTCTCCCATCCACTTCTGGACTTAGACACCATCACTAAACGAGCTGTATACGATGGTATGCCGTCATTTGCTCCGTTTCGAACGTTAAATCACATGTCAAAATTTGTGTGGTGAATAGTATAATGTCAATATTGATTTCGCACTATTCACCGACTTCAATTTTGTGTTAGAAAATAAATAAAAAATTGATAAAGAATATAATCATAATATTCTTTTTTGGATGTTAAGAAATAGAATTCTGTTGGAGATAAATTACTACATTTTAGAGTGTTACTGAATTTTGGAGTGAAAAATGAGTTTTTGGGTTGGAGATGCCCTTAGCCTTTTGCCAAAGATTGGACCATTCTCGAGCTCTCTCCCAACCTAATGGTTCTTGCGGGTTTTCCTCCCCTTCACTTCATCCATGCCTGAAAATCCTCCATTGTTAGAGCTCGCCCTGACCTGAACAGTTCTTCCCCACATAAGACACCTCCAAAATCTGAATTGGAAGAGAACCTCGTCTCTGCCCAAGAACCTAGATCATCTGATATCTGCTTGGCTTATGTAGAAAATGGCAAGGAATAACATCTTTTTCTGTTGAGGAAGGTTTAAAAAGGTACCAAAAACTTCTTGACTTCCCTTAATTTTGAAAAATGGTCACGCGATAAATGATGATCTCTCTCAAATTCCTTCATGGAAGAAGCCAAAGAATATATGGCAGAAGGAAAAGTGAAGCCTTCTCTTCCTCTCAAGGCACCTTTATATAGCTGCTGTAAACAGTAATCATAATAACTCTTCACAACTTCTCTTGATTCTCACTTGGTGGTTCACAACCTTTTTTTTTTTTTTTTTGAAAAATCCAAGCAATCAGCTTAATATTAAAGGAAAATAACTAGAGTTATTACAACATACAAGCATCCGACTCCTTTTTTATCAAAGTGATAAAAGGAGGAGGGATCTTATTCATATCTAGATCTTCCCAACAAAAAGGACTAATGCAAGCATAGTTAGCACAAAGATCCGCTAACTTATTATTCTCCCTTTCCCACACATTAAAAAAAAACAAAATGAAAATGTTTAATAAAAGAAATATCTCTCAGCTCATCTTCACCTTTATCCACCGACTTCTTGATGTGATCAATTACATTCTTGTTATCCCCTTCAATGATCAAGCCTTTATAATCAAACATCCAATTCCGGAGTACCGATTTGATCGAAAAAATGGCCTGTAGCTCTAGATCAGCCGCATCCCAGTGAACATAAGAAATATCGAATGCCATTAAGAATCTCCATTGATAGTCTCTAAAAACTCCTCCAACTCCAGCTTTATAAGACTTGAAAAGAGTCGCATCCATGTTAACTTTGATCCAATCAGGTGGAGGAGGATGTCAAGTATTCAACAACCTTGCCATTGATTAGCATCCTCAATACCTAAGCTTATACAAGTTTAATTTTTAGTAACTACAGAGATATTAACAGCATTGGATGCTATTATCAAAGGACTTGAAATCTTGTTTTCATGCACCAACAAGTTCCTAGCCTTCCAAGATAAATATACTGTGTTACAATACAAATTCACCATCCATTTGCTTTTGTCATCCATCCATTTGCAACAATCTTCCAGAGAATTCATATTGGAATCCAAAATCCCCATCTATTAAGGATTTCAATAACTTCCTTTAGTTTATCGCAACCAGCTGCTATATGATCGCCATTTTCCACAGCATTGCATCCTCTTGGACATTTTTCATACCCCTACAACCTTCTATAACATAGAAATTGATTGGTATGAATGACTTTGTTAAGCAGCCTCCACCAAAACAAATAAACTCTAGGTTCACAACCTATGTTGCACCAAAACGGATACGGTTACATGGATATGACATGGCACACAGATAAGGGACATGCCAATTTTTAAAAGTGTAGGACACGAGTACATTACGGACACGACATTATGATTTGTAAAACATTCATTAAAATTAAGAAAACAATCAAAGCATAATATTTAAAATGATAAAAATAATGAAGCAACATCATAATTAGTCTTGTAGCTTATAATATCAAAATAAAAGTAAGCATGATATGTCTAGTATAACATAAAAAACATAGACATAAATTGTTTAGTACATGAAGTTTCAACTATTATGTAGAAATGATAGGATTAGTTTATTTAGGAATATATCTTTGGACTTTAATATCATCTTTAATAAATATTATTGTTTTCAATTTTGGCTCATCAAGTGAAAGGTTAGCAATCTACAATATTCTCATATCATCAAGGCACTCAAATTCATCTCCAGCAACATCTCATATCTTGTTATCTCCTTCCATATAAATTAAAGTCTTTCTTGATAGAAGTTGAATGTTTGTATATGCATAAACTAAATCTTTAACATGTTGTGGAGTAATTTTGTTGATCTTCATTGATTGAATGACGAAATATGTGCTCTAATTTCTATTACAACAAGAGGAGGATGAAACTTGAGCAAGATGTTTTATGGCTATTGTTTGAAGTAGAGGTGGTGAAAGTTCATAAAAAAATCATCAGATTTTTGGATCCATTTTGCACCTATCCCATAAAGAGTCTTGGTCTCCAAAGTCTTCTAAATAACCATAAAATTAAGCAAAATTTATATTGATCATTCTTCTCTCCTCATTCGAGAAATAATGCTTCAAGCATGTTTCCCTCAAATTTGAAATTTCTAAATTTTTTGTATGGGAAACTCATTGAGGATTCTCTTGAAGCTCTTCTTTACTTGAATATATTTAAATAATAATAAATTAAAAAAATTAGATAATTATTATTCAACAAATTAATATTTAATTATGAAAAATATGTTAAAATTTATCTTGGATTTTGTGAGTGAGCTAAGCAATGTAGATGAGCATTACTTTTGCTCTACCTATCTTCTATTGCTCTACCTATCTTCTAGAATAGTATAAATAACACACCAGAAACTCGAGTCTTCATCATGTAACTTTCTTTCATGTTTCTATATTATTTCTTCAATCTTGGCTAATATAGAATCTCATATCTCATAAATGAGATATAAACATGACTTATCTATATCCATCAATCTTAACATCTCATAACTAGAACTAGTATAACTTAAGATATACTCTATTTCATTGGAGAGAGCGAACAGTTTACTTTGCAATAAATCCAAGCTAAATTTCATCATGAAAGAAAGTCACATGATGAAGATTCAAGTTTATGAAGTGTTATCTATAATATTTTAGAAGATAGGTATAACAAAAGTAACACACCCCTATATTATTTGACTTACTCATTAAATCAAGAGTAAAATTTTACCTATATTTCATAATTATTTATCAATTTATTGAATAATAATTATTTAATTCTATTTCATATTATTATTATTTGAAGATATTAAAGTAATAAATGACTTCAAAAAAATCGTCAACGTGTTTCTCACTAAAAAGATTTGGAAATTTTAAATATGAGGAAGACATGCTTGAAGCATTATTTTCTAAATGAGAAGAAGAGAATGATGGTCAATATAGAGCTTGCTAAATTTTTTTTGTTATTTTGAAGACTTTGATGACCAAGAGTTTTTTTGTGATAGGTGATAATATATCGAAAGATGTGGATGGATCTTCAACACCTCTACTTATAATAATCGCCATAAAACTTCTTGTTCAGGTTCATCCTCTTCTTCTTGTTGGAGATTGGAACACATTCTCCATCCAATCAATGAAGAGAAATAAAATTATTCCACAACGTGTTGAAGATTTATTTTATGTGCATATAAATTTTCGACTTCTATCAAGAAAGACTCAAACTTATATAAAAGAAGATAACAAGACATGAGATGTTACTGCAGATGGATTTGAGTCCCTTGATGATATGAGAATATCGTAGATTGTTATTCCTTTATTTGATGAGCTAGAATTGGAAGAAATGATATTTATTGAAGATGATTTTGAAGTCCAAATAAAAATAACTGAAGTAGCTAATCCTATCAACCATTCTATTGAATCGTTGAAATATCAGGTGCTAGACAGTTTATGTTTATGCCTTGATATTATACTAAACATTTCATGCTTACTTTTATTTTAATATTATAAGCTACAAGACTAATTATGATGTTGATTTATTATTATTTTGTCATTTTAAATATTACTCTTTGATTTCATTCTTAATTTTAATGCATAATTTAAAAATTATAATGCCATGCTCGTGTAATACTCGTGTCTTGTACTTTTAATACTTGACGTGTCCCGTATCCTTGTCGATGTGTCCTTATCATAGGTTGCTACGCAACATAACATTTAAAAACTTTCAAATCAAACTAATTTGAGTATTGAGCAAGCTCTCAAATATAACAAGTAACATAATACCTTTAGAGGTTGGCAAGTGCTTTGCTTTCCTTCTCATAGTAGTGTAGCACTCGGTTATCAACACCATCGTCTTACCTCTAAATTCTTGAAATGTAACCCTCTTATTTGACAATTGCAAAAAAGATAAGACCTCAAACCTCTTCTACCTGAGGAAAGGAAGAAGACGACGAAAACACACTTTTAATCCCTTGTTTGCCTCGTATGCCTTCGAACATAAACTCTTTTGATGAAGACGCAAGCTCCTTCGACTTCACTTACTCAGGTATATATGCTCCATCAGTCTTGCCTGCTCGTATATTAGGCTCCTTTAACGATGATGAAGATGCATGCTCTTTCGACCTTCTCTCCCTCCTTCGGTCTCACCTGTTCACATTAATGAAAATACAGAAAATCATAGCCTCACTCCCCTGCTGGCGAAAATAAAATACTTTGAATACAAAGTGATTTGGGCTTGCATTAAGGCTCATTTATTTAATTAATTTTTTCATTAATTAAAAAGATACGTGTGTCCCTTTTAATTTAAATATTATTTGACATATTTTTCCATATCCTACACATATTCGAGTCGTACCGGACACATGTTTTATGTCTGGCACGTATATGATACTGCATACCCTAATAAATAGGTGTATTGGTGCATCATAGTTCACAACCTATACACTAAAAATTCATATGTGGGCTATTTTGAACCACATCCCTCCTTTCCTATTCATTGTCTAATAACCAAATGAATGGACCCAATAGAAGAAAATTGAATATTGGACAGGGTAATTGTCAACTTCCTTTGATTCGGCATATTTTTCCTTCTTCCTTCAAAACTCTTCCGCCATTAAGTTCAGCCCACTTACCCACTCTAATTAATACCAGTGACAATTATGAAACACATATTCAATTACCAAAAAAAGACCAATTGTGCTGGGTTCATGACATTATTACAAACACCTAGAGCTTTTTCATGGAACGTGACCTCATATGTATCATTTGGAAGAAACTCAAGAGTTAAAATAAGGCTTAAACACCTTCAATAAAGCAACTCTAATTGTTTTTTCTCATATGTTAGCAAACTAAGTCTTGAGTAAAACCATGTTTTTCAACTCTTGGAATCTCTCCTCTGAACTTTGTGCTTATTTCCAAAGATAAATATATACTATATTCTAATGTCTTAGAATCTAATTTAGAAGAATTATTATTTTATCTTTTAATAAATACTAATTAGAGCAATCTAATATCATATATAAGTAATAACTAGTAAAACAGATTATATAGTTCATTTTCTCAAAATTCATGTTCACTATTCAGGATATACATAATCATATTATAATAACTCTGTCATGAGTACAAAATAATAGCTAAAACAAAAAGAACATGATCCTGAAGGAATCCTGACAAGCCTCACACTCATGCTCCCCCTCCTCGATCTGAAATCATTTAATCACATATAATGAGCTAATGTCAAAATTATTTTTTAGTAGAAAAAATCGTAGTACTTTTAAAATCATCTGGTGAAAAATCTCAAATAAATATTCAAAACGTTCATAATCTCGATCTGTATAAGTTATAAAAATTTAGCCGTGAAAGTTTTATCAATACAAAATTATTCTCATTTTTTGTTACCAAAAATAAAAATTTGATCGAAAAAATATCGACAACACAAAATTCTTGAAATTAGAATAAGGCAGTGATACGAGCAATTCTCCCTACTGGCTCAACTAACAAAAATTGCTCCACAACATTTAAATCTTAACTTTTTTTCTATATTATCAAATTTCTCTCTCAAATTCCTAAAGATCTCTCTCTTAGCCGAAAATGAGAAGGAAAATGCTTTAAAATGATTTAGTGACTTTAGATATGTTAATTAAAAATAATAATTTAATATTATATTATTTATTTAATCAATTTCTTTTAGTATAAATTCAAATAAATTATTTTAGGACTTCAAAATTATTGAAAAATATTCATAAATAAATCATTTTATTTAAAAAATATTGGTGAAATCAGTTTGTAAAATGCACACATGATGTTCATAAAATCCTCACTTGTATCGATATGTACCAATTTCTTAAGAATTTTTATCGGTGCAAAAAAAATACAAAAAAAATCATGCAATTAAAATACCACAACTCAATGTTATGGAAAATACGGTTTGCAATTTGGAGTTATATTGAGTCCAAAAAAATTATTTACCAAGATTAAAATATTTGTTATTACATATATAATCTTATATTTGCATCCAACACTAAAAATAGTTGGATATTTCAAACATCCAAAGTGCAATGGCTTGTTAATGAGGACGACATGAAAGTCCTTTATCAAATAATTGGAAGATGATAATCATAATTACATTAAAGATATGTGCTCCCTAAATGATAGTTTCAACATGAAGAAAGATATCTCAAAGGAGATGGTAAAATGCATCACCAAACTATTCAATTAACCTGTTATCTCTAACTTTCAGGCCACCTCTAATTGAAATCATATGCTTAGCGAGAATGATTGTTCTATGTCAATCGCCCATTCATTGATCTTTATATCTATATGAAAGAGGCAATGTTTATTATGGGTAATGGCAAGTTTTCTGGACCTGTTGGCTTTAACTTAAAATCTTTTAAAGAAACGTAAGACTTTGTGGGTGGGCAGTCCACCAAGGCTAGCCACTTCTTTAAAATAGCTAGAATGCCTAAAATGATTAATTTATTTTTTGAAGGTGACCACTCCATTGGCTTATCAGAAAACTTCAACTTGATGGAAATTTCTTTCATTTAGAAGCTCCTCTTTTTCAAGTCTAGTATTGTATATGACTCAAAATTCATACTTGTTTATTGTTAGGTGTATCATTTCAAATATGTAGTTTGAGGGAAATGACATACTATATAATAATACTTATTCCAGACTAGAGAGTTTGATGGTATGTTTCTTTTTTTATGTCAAATTGAAAGTTGCCCGAAGGAATAAATCTAAGGCTTTGTTTGGGACAACTTTATTGCAACTTTCTAAAGTAGTTTTTTGGTAAAAATATTTTTCTAAAAATAGTTAAAAAGTAGTTACCAAAATTTGTCCTAAATGAAATCTATATTTTTATATACTGACGTTAAAGATTTGATCTAATTTTAGTTTTGCTTCTTGCATGCTTGTGGACCTCCGAAAGGGATCCGCTGCCTACAGTGTAGAGGGTGTATGACCGCACCACCCCTAGGGATAGAAACGATCGTAGGCCTCCACGCTCTTTGCAAGAGGGCCAATGGGAGGGCATATTAGATCTTATATATGATATACCATTGAAGATAGTGGCTCTCACCAGCGCACCCTAATGGATGATAATATACACGATCTGATCAGTGTCACAGGGTTTCCCCCATCAGATACATCAGCTCGAGTGAGGTTTATTTATTTTGGAATTTTGTTTCCCACGAGCGCAAGCCCCATGGTTAATTACATCTAAGGCTAGAGCCCAAGAATACTCTCTATTAAGGATATGATATTATTCTTTCCAAAAAAAGGGATTGGCACAGAGGAGAGACTAGGAAATCCTACTCAAAGGAAAAGAAAGGGGCTCAACTCAATTTAGTCAACATACACGGTTCATCTCAATATTTAGCGAGACTAAAGCACCAAAAAGATTAGAGGAGAAGAAAACAATGCACTCAAAGCATATAGAGAGAAAAGATGGAAGTTGCATCATCTACGTGATGCAGATAAGCATGATTTATAATCACTGAAAAAAAGAAGCTTATCCACCGATGAGGCGTACTATGAGACACTGAATGTAGTAGCATTGAACCCTAAATCTAGAATTAGTTTAATGTTCTACACCCAATACTAACACCCGTGTCCTAGCTAATGCACATGAACTTATATCCTATCTAAAAAAGGAAAGTCAACTAACCACCTAAGCGTATAAAATTCATACTATCCGATCTTTATGAAAGACGGGTAGGTAGGCTGAGTTTTGGAAGTAAGGCCGACGTATAGAGAGTTTCCTAATTGGCCTCAGGCTTATGTATGGTGAAAGCTCCTAAAGTTAATATAATTAAAATTTTGATTTAATGAGTTTCTAATGTAATGCATGCTGGTTAAAAGGCTTCAAATCAAGTATGCATGGAATTTTAAAAAGGCTTATAGAAAATAATTTTTAGAAAAATACTAGATTTCCTTAGGTCTTGTACCTCATCTTCATAGGCCAGATTATCCTAACTCTACCCATAGGCAGGGAAGTGTCTTATATAAGAGAGGAGAGAATGCATTAATATGCATGCGACCCCTGACGATTCTAATAATTTCCAAACTCGTTAAGTTTTTATATTATTTAATTCTTAAAATTTTAGACTTTAATTACGAGTAGAAAAATAAATTTATCCTAAGAGAGAGCTTAGCGAAAATAGGCCACACACATATAAGAAAGAAACATAGAAAAAAGTATAAAAAGCATAATAATAAAATAAACATCATCATAACAAATCATAACAATTAAATTAATCAGCACTCGTGCCACACACAATCGTATCATATCACAGAAATAACAAAAAGTAAAATACTAGCCTTAATCCTAGAGCTTGAAGTTGTGCCCTAGCAAATCTTTATGTGTGTAGTAGGCTTGTGTGGCTTTGGATAGTTCTTATATCAGGTAGTTTGTTCAAGTTGCCTAGAGTTCAAATTTATTGAAGGTCAAAAAGGAAAATTTAGTTAAGGTTTAAGTATTAATGAATTGGAGTCCATTTTAATTAATTTAGTTTTGGATCAATTTTAATACTTAGGATAGTGATATTTGAAGTTTAAGTTATATTAGCCACTTTTAGAAGGTATGGGGTCCTATATGCTAGGCTAAGGGAGGTCCAAAAGTTTACTATTAGAAACAGACTAAGTTCGAGGGTTCTAATATTTTAGTTAAATATTAGATCTTGAGGGGAGTAATTAGGCTTTGCGTTTGCTAAATTTGAAATTTTCTATGCCAAGTTATGAATTTTAGAAGCTTCGGACAATTAATGAATTATCGAAATTATTTAATAAAGGGTGTTTTAGGAGTTTTGATCCAAATAACCTCTAAATTTATTGGAATCACCCTCAAAGGTCTGAAATGATCTATGTTTCTAAGTGTTTGGAGAAAATTTAGAATTTTTAATAATTTATAACTATTTAATTAAGGCAAAAAGGTGATTTTTAGTTAAAGTTATATTAAGATTCAAATTAAAGTCCAATTAAAGGGCCCTAATTATTTGAGATTAAGAATTAAATTATAATGAGTTTGAGGTATTACAAGTAATTTTCTGAGTTGAAATAGATTTTTTTAAGTTATCAGGGTTTAATTAACGCATAAATTATGGTTTATTAATTAAGGGGTCTGAAGGTTCCTAAAAATTTCTAGAAAATTTTAAAAGGTTTAGAATGTCACTAAGTTTAAATATTGAAAGTTTCATGTTAATCTGAGATATATCCTAGCTCCCAAAATTTTTTTAAATTTGCTAGATGGGTCCTAAATTATTATCCTTGGGATATCACTATGTTAAATAGGTTTAAAATCAAAGTTAATGACTAACCCTTAGGATAACATGCAAGGAATGCATAAAAATAATAAACACGCCATATCTTTTGATCTAGGAGGGCCTAAACTTAGTGTTCGTGCATCCTACACATGCAAGAGATGATAAAAAAAATAATTAAGCATGCTTTAAAATGGGATTAATGGATGATTGGAACTCAACCACACACTAATCTCATCTCCCCCATTAATGCTATTAATAAGCATTATCTAAGTTTAAAATTCTATGCAGTGGATCTCCCAAAATTAGGAAATTTAAAATAGTTATAATTTTAAAATGTTTTAAAATACCCATACTTATTAGCGCATGAATAAATATGTTTCAAAGTAATATGATTCAAAATAATTTAATGCTCATACTCATGAGAGATCCACTGGTCCCCCGAGAGAGGATTATAAATAATTTGAAAATTATTTTTATTTTTAAAATAATTAATTTAATTATTTAAATAACAGTTAAATAATGAAAGTAATAAAATGATATAGAAATAAATCATAAAAATAATTTTTACCTTTTATGAAAGTACATAATTTTCTGTACAAAACGATGTATTGTGCATAAAAATTTGATTTAAAATGAATTAGTTATAAATTTACGAAGTTTAAAGCATTTAAAAGAGTTTTAAAATAATTTGAAATAATTATTATTTAAAAAAATCATTAAATTAAAATAAATTAATTATTAAAGTTTCTTAGTTTAACATATTTTAAAATAATTTTACTTAAATAAAATTTTTTAAATTTATTTTAATTTAATAGTAATTTAAATATTTAAGTATGTAATTAATAAAAGAAAAGGAAATTATTTAAAATAATAACATATTTTAATTATTTAATTTAATTTCAAATTAAATAATAAAATAAAAATAGGTTTTCTAATTTTTAAAATAAATAAACATATTTTATGAATAATAATAAAATAATAATTTAAAATTAATAATAATAATAATAAAATAATAATAAAACAATTTTTTAAAATAACTTAAAAGAAAATAAATAATAATAATAATAATTTTAATAATATTAATAATAAAAATAAATTGAAAAGTAATAAGAATAGTATTAATAATTAAAAATAATTATAATACATAAGGTGATAATAATAATAATATATATTACAAATAATAATGATGATAATAATTATTATTATTATTATTATTGTTATTATTATTATTATTATTATTATTATAAAAAAACAATAAAATATAACTAGAATTTTAAAGTAATATTATTTTTAAATTAAAGGAAATAAATTTTTAAGAAAATTTGATATATAATACATATATTTTTAATTTAAAAATAATTTATAATAATTATTTAGACGGGCTTCCGTACTGTCTGATCTTCCGTTGTTTCGAGCTGATGGCTCTAATCGAGCCAGACAACTCAATCCAACGAATGAGCAGATTGCGGGATGGATCCAGAGGTGGATATGACAAGATCTGGACTATTGATCGCGGATTCAATGGTACAGGATCAAATCTACGCATGCCACAGTCGAACCGAGGTCCTAAGCGATATTTTGCTTCATTCTTGCAAAATATATAATGAAACTTAATGAAATTTTAAACATAAGAAACATGAAAGAAGAGCACTAATGAGGGACCAAAATCTTGGTCCAAAACGCGCTACATGCAAAGTTATTTAGATCTAAGTGTAGTGAACTAGGGTTAAGCTTTTTATCTAATCCACACGGCGGATTGGGAGATCTTGGGCTTGTTGCACTTGTAGATTGTCGATGATTCTATTTATAGAAGAAACCCCGGTCTGAAAGCTTTAGATCGACGGGAATTGTCTTTGGAATGTTTAGGGTCTCGGGTTGCCAGAGAACTCGCCACCGGCGGCTTTGACCTATCTGATTTGACTTAGGGAAGGTGTAGGAAGTCTATGGGAGCTCTCTCACAAAATCTCAGGGGCTGAGGAGGTCTATGGAGAGAGCAATTGTAAAAGTCCTCTAAAAAAACCCTAAACTCTTGATTTAAAGGCCAAGGTTTGAGATCCACGGCCAAGATTGAATCTCTATTGGAATAGGAGGGGAAATAAGTTTATTTTGTCGTGATTTGATTAAAAGATCAATAGAGGAGGTATTAAATGCATTTAAAAGGTTGAAATTGACCTAATGAGACTTGGGTTGACCAAGTCAAAGCTTGACTTGATCAACTTAGTCAATTAGGTCAAAGGACGCAATGGTTTGAGCCAAGGATAGGGTTTGAAATTGAATAGAGATTGAATTGACCCATTAGGGCTCAATGGGTCAACCTAGGTTGACTTGGTCAACCAGGTTGACCCAAGACATGGGTATAAGCTCAATAAACTTGGTTTGACCCATGGAATTGAATGGAAGAGGTCTTGGGGCTAGGCTTGGTCAATTTGATCAAGTCAAACCCTTTGGCCAAGGATTTGAGCAAAAAGGAGGTCAACAATGCTCTTCCAACAAAGTCCCATTATTGAGTACTCTTTGATCAAATTCTTATCAAATGGTTTATAGCGTAGTTATTATTTTTCATACTTCCGCTTTGTGTTTCCAATGGGCTTTTTATAGATGGCTTATGAATTTACTTTCTTAGTTCATTAATGTCTTCAAGTTGATTTTGGATGGCCACATGGTGTGCTTTTGTGAACATTCTACTCTTGAAAGTTTTCCTTTATCCAATGTGGCTTTCTAGGTTTAGACGAAGATGTTTTATTCTCACATTCTTAGTTGCTGCAAGCGAAGTGCTTGGATAAGCTTTAATTTGCTTAAGCTATTGTCTTAATTGTCTGCTGTGTTCTCTTTAAATCACTTTTGGTTCATTTTCTTTGTGATAGTCTTAGAGCTGTTTTGTATAATTGACCCTCATATAACCCTTTTTTTTTTTTGTTTAGGAGTTGTTTGGTATATAGTATTTTGGATGTAAAACAAAGCAAATGTAAGAGTCATGAAAATTCAGGCCACTGTTTTATATGCAAAATAATTTTATATAGTAAATTGGGAATTCATATTCTAATTTATTTTCAATATATTTTGGATTCTTCTTATTTGGATGAATTCTAAATATATACCTTGTGTAATAGCGTTACCTATTATTGTCGTAGGCCATTGCCTGCCAGCCACTATAGCTGACTGCCATATGCTGTTGCTCACCTCTATAGGTTGCTATCAGTCGTCACTGGCCACTTATGCTTAACCATTATTCTCAATGCATTGCTATTTTATATTGCATTTCTTTACATTTAAAAAAAGCTTTATTGCTTTAATAGTGCATTCATCATAGACTTCATTTGGGTCAGTTTTTTTACTGTTTTTTAAAATAACTTTTAGTATAAAATTTATTTGAGCTAAAATTTTTTGTTACTAAAAACTTGTTTTTATAAAGTAGTAAAAAAATTAGGCATTCTTTTTTAGCATAACAAACAGCCTTTAGATGCTTGAGTGAATGTTCTCGCCAAAAAATAAAAATTAAAAAATCAGTAAACAGAAGATCTGATAAAAGAGAAATTTTTAGGGAAAATTATTTATATACCATAAAAAATGAATTCATTGGCACACAAACTATTCTTGTTCTAATAAAAGAGTGAAATTTTTTAGGAAAATTTAATTATATGCCATCAAAAAATTATATATTTATATATTAATCTTTTTAATAATCAGTTTATTTTTGGGAAATTTAATTATCAGTTTAAGTCTCTAACAGAGCCCTGCATTGGGTACCCATACCTACACCCACCCATACCCAATGGGTATGGGTGGGTATGGGTACGCCCATGACCTTGTGGGTGAGTATGGGTGGGTACTCAATATTGGGGGATAAATCGATTTACATTGCTAATCACTATATATCTTATATTACTGCAATCCTCACTACGTAATTAATGTGCAGCACTTAACCACATTGTGACTATAGTAAATTCTGATATGCATCTTGAAAGTTTACAATCAAAGCAAAGGGCAACAAGCCTCAAGGCCATCAATCCGTGGAAGACTGCATTCAAAAAGTTTGGAAAGTGGGTGGGTATAGGTGGATATGGCATCCTGAAAGTCACCATGGGTGGGCATGGGTGGGCGAAGCCCGTCCAAGTAATGCATGGGTACCCGTTGGGTACCCAACCAGGACCCCATGTAGGACTTTGATCTCTAATCTTTTTACTATTGCTGATATAGCAAACTATGAATAGATTGGCATCCGCAATCTGCAGTCATTTGGAGGAAATTTGATATTTTTTATTTTTGCAAGATATTATTATTAACAAATATTGCTTTATTTTAAATTTCATGAAATAAATATTTGCATTAATGATTTATTGTTTTTTTAAACGAATTCAAAAAGTTAGATCTCCAATATTATGTTCTTTCTTGAGATAAAAAATCGTAACAAAAAGAAAATGTTAGGTAATTTCTCTAAAATGAAAAAAAAAAAATGTTTTTAATTAAATTTGTTTAAAATTGCCGATTAAAAAATTGCTCTCTTTGTATCCAATAGCAAAGTATATTTGGAATAATAATAATAATAATAATAATAATAATAATAATAATAATAATAATAATAATAATAATAATAATAAAAGTAAAAACAAGAAATAGTTAAGAGAAATGTGAAGGTTAATATGTAGATATAAAATTCCAAGAACAATATCTCTGATCTTCGTCGCTCGTTGAATATGATCCTTTTGATCTCTATTGTCTGACTATGATCCTTAGACCTCTATTGCTGTACTACAGTCTCTTTGATCTCAATTTCTAGACTATTGTCCTTCCAGCCACCATCGCCTGACTATGATTCTACCGATCGACCAAACAAATGTGTCAATGTTCTCTTAAGAACATTTTTTGGATTCTTCTAACTCCAACTAAGTAATGTGCTCTATATGATATATATTTATATGATGTATCAACGCCTTCCTTCGATGATAGACATCATTTGTTTCCAATAACAAAAACTAGTTAAATCATTTTAACTATACAATACTCTCTTATTTTTCTCCTTTTAGGGTTTCTACGTAAAAATTTATGTCTCTTATAATTTTTGTACTCATCTTTCTTATATGTGTATGTGTTACCTTCGTACAAAACTAAGATGATACATCTTATATCTCTCTACTGCTGTGAATGTTCTAACATGCAACAAGTAATATAATTAAATCTATAATTATAAATTATTATTTTTAAATGACAAATTGAGAAATGTGATGGTGGATTTTTGACAAATGTAAATATATCAAATACGTAATATATGTATTATGATTTTAAAAAGTTTGTTTGGAACAATTTATTATTTTATTTTTCAGACTATAATCATAATTTTTATTTAGTTATTATTTTATTTTTATTTTCTAAAACTTTTTTTTACTAAAAAACTGCTTTAAAAAATAATTTTAAAATTATTTTTTACAACAGTTTTACGATCAGTTTTATAAAAATTATAGTTGTCCCATGCGGTTAAGCTACGGCAAAATAATAGGCAAAAAGATTGCATGTCACGCAACTCTCACCGCTATTTGGCTGAATATAAATTGTTTTATTTCTTTTTATTTCTTAGAATTCTATATTTGGCTCAGAGTTGTTTAAATAATGGAAAAATAATAGAAAATGGCATTTATGTTTCTGAGTAATTATAAAGAAAAGTGTTTCATTCTTAAGGTTTTGTTTGGGACAATTTTTTTTACTACTTTTACAACAGCTTTTTATCAAAAAAAATTTTAAAACAATGAAAATATAATGATCAAAAGTTTTCCTAAACACGAGAGACTATTAGGTGCGGAGTGCAGACGGGGAGAACCGTCCGCAACAAGCATTGGGGGGTGCTCGGTACTGCTGGGTATCGCTAGGTACCGCTAAACACTTAATGCTTGTGCGGACGGTGCGCACTCCGCACCTAATAATTTTTCCCTAAACATAGCCTTTTTCCCATGGTGGTCGAACTAGGCTTCCAAGAGGAATGTAAATAATAAATGAGCCAAATCTTACTTCCAAACCAAGGAAATGATACAAATATTTATAAGCTTGATTGGGTTAATACAGGACATTTTCAAGTTTTTAATTAATACAATAAATTAAATAAGTTATACAAACTTTTTGAATTTGTTCCCAGCATTATATCATATACCATCATAAATATCTTGTATAAGAAAAGACATATTAATCGTTCTCGAACTAGCTATATATCAAGAGACGTGCATTAAAAAATGCAACCGAAAGACAAACAAAAACTAATAAAATTTTATTTATATTTGAAATAAATAGTATAAATGTTAATGCTATATAATATTAAAAAAATATCAATTCTATTAATAAAGAAAATTAAATTGTTTTTTCAAGCATTGAGTGAACACAAATCAAATATTGGTGGTGTGGCATAAAATATATAAAATAGGCAAATTTTTTATAGGGTTGAAGACTTGGTTTTTAGCAAAAAAATTGCAATGTCGAGTTGTATCCACAAAACTTAGATGTTTAAAATGGAAGATTAGTTATTGTTATATTTATATATAGCAGACATGCATTCATCGTCTATCATAATCATCTCTATCATCGAAAGCCATCTTCAGTATTGTCATCGCAAGTTGTATGTAAGCCACCATAGGATCATATGGTATATTTGCCTCCACCTTTACATGTCCTTTAACATAAGGTACATCTTTATCTTCCTCTGCAAATATTTCACCTGGATTTCATAATTTTATTTTCGTAATCCAATTCATTGGAAACCTCTTCAGAAAAGTAAGGATGAAGCAACCCCCCTTCTTGGCTATTACTAGGGGTGCAAACGAACCGAGCCGAGCCGAGTATGTGAGTGTTCATGTTTGTGTTTATTTAATATCAGGTTGTTCAAGTTTGGTTCATGTTTGTTTGAGCTTTATTGTTTGTGTTCATATTTGGTTCATTTAAAATAATGAGTGTTCATGTTCGGTTCATGTTCGTTCGTTTAGTACTTATCGAGCTTTAAACAAACAAACATGAATGAGCTATAAACGAGCTCTACTTTTAGATGTTCATTAACTTAACAAACGAGCTTTATCGAGCTTTCTAACAAACGATTATATCAAGAATGTTCGCGAATATATCTATCGAAATTTTTTTAACTATCAAACAAACACGTTCATGAACATATCTATAAACAAACACATTTATAATAAAAGCAATTGTCTATGTAACAAAGGCAATGATGTATAAGCAAATCCCATCTTCTCAGAATTTTTCTAATAGCAGCATTAATAAATGCAATGATTTATAAATAACTAGTCATATAAAGCTACAATTACTTAGACAACAAGTTAAGTAATATTTAATACCTGCAACAATAACTGATCCAGTAACATCCAGTGGCCACAAAAGGATTGCTCTTGCTTCTTGAGAGGTTTTTTTTTCGTGCTTTCTTAGTAAAAGGATTTTCTTGTTGGACATGTTCTGTTACAACTGTTGGACTTGAAGATGACCCAACACTAATTTGGACATCATGAACTGTCAATCCTAACTGCTTTGGTGAATTTTTAGACATACATTTAAAAGAGAAGTCAACGATTATATTAAACATGAATCATATTTGCTAGTGTATATATTCAAGTTCAAAATCGAACATGAATCGAGCTTTTATCGACCTTCTTATCGAGCTTAATGTCGAGCTTGTTCACGAACTTCAAATGATGTTGTTCACGAACATAAATGAGCCGAACACATTAGTGTTCAAGCTTGTTTATTTAAGAATCGAATATTTAAAATATTGTTCAAGTTTGTTTGTTTAGTTAATTAAACGATCACGAACGAGCTTTCAACAAATAGAACAACGAGTAGCTCGTCGAACGTTTGGTTTGCTTGCAGCCCTAGCTATTACCAAAAAATTAGACAACTCATTTATTTGCACCTTATGATAGATCTTCAAGGAGGTGAAATTATTCTGGCATCCTATGTAATTTAAGAATAACATCATGTATGAATAAGTAGAATTACACAAATCTTAAAGCAAATTTAAAAGGTTGAGTTTTTTTTAACAAATTTTTTGATAGAATAATTTGATATAAACTTTTCAATTATTCTATTGTATTTTCATAATATTAACATTATAACATGGAACCCTTTTATTATTCTCCCCTTAAATATAAAAGAACTGAGAAAATTGAAGTTAGGAATGCTGCTAAAGAAGCAGCTCTGCGTGAGATCAAGGAGCGGATAAAGAAGACTAAGGATGAAAAGAAGGCTAAGAAGACTGAGGTTTTGGCCAAAACACAGAAGACCCATACAAAGGGTAATATGCCTAATGGTTCCAAAGGACCAAAGCTTGGTGGTGGTGGTGGGAAGCATTGAGGACTTGATATCTTTACTCATTTTTATACCTTAGTTCACTTGTAGCCCGAAGTATATATACTTCTGGTTGCGTTCTCTTTCTATGGATAACTTTAGAGTTCCTTTGTAGTGATGGACTTCAGATATGATATCAGATCTAAATTTGCTTCATTCAGGCTTCGTTTGGGACGGCTTTTTTATTGCTTTCTAAAACGGAGTTTTAGTACAAAAATACAAAAATTTGTACTAAAACTCCGTTTTAGAAAGCAATAAAAAAGCCGTCCCAAACGAACCCTCAGTCTGTTTTGTGACTGTAGTTGTTTTATTTTATCTAATCTTCTTCTTTGAAAGCTGCTTTTGATTTTTGTGCAATTACTTCAATCTCTTTCCTCGGGGCTCATGTGGATGCTAGAACATGATTGGGTGTATTTGTGGAGCTTAAAATCCTAATACAAAATTTATCACCTTATTTATTAATTTTTCATATTTTAATACTAATTTTAGACAAAGTTTTATATCTTAAAAAATAAAATGAAGACACTTGCTCCTTCAAACTTCTCTCCCTCCTTCGGGCTCGCCTGTTCACTTAAACAAAAATACAGAAAATCGTAACTTCGCTCCCCTGCTCGCAAAAATGAAATACTTAGAATTCGAAATGATATGGGCTCGCGATTAAGCTCATTGTATTTAATTAATTTTTCATTAATTAATATGACACGCCATGTCCCTTTTAATTTAAATATTATCTTAATAGGACACATTTTTGTCATGTCTGATAGGCGTCTAAGTCATAACAACGTGTTCAATACTGTAATGAATAGGTGAATCGATGCATCATAGTTCATCATCTATACACTACAAATTCACTGATTACATTTTCAATGTGGACCGTTTTGAACAACATCCCTTTTGCCTTTCATATTCCTTGTCTAATAACCAAAGAATGCACTCAGCAGAAGAAAATAGGATTT
The DNA here is from genome assembly GCA_019514585.1 of Dendrobium officinale. Lineage (NCBI taxonomy): Eukaryota > Viridiplantae > Streptophyta > Magnoliopsida > Asparagales > Orchidaceae > Dendrobium > Dendrobium officinale. The sequence goes on along the minus strand of CM033690.1, from coordinate 46,257,039 downwards.
TGGACAGGGTAATTATCAACTTCCTTTGATTTAACATATTTTCCCATTATTCCTTCAAAACCCTTTCGCCATTAAGTTCAGCCCACTCACCATTTTTGATTAATACCAGTGACAATTATGAAACACAGATTCAATTTAAAAAAGAAAAAAAAAGGCCACCTGTGTTGGGTTCATGACATGACTAAAAACACCTGGAGCTTTTTCATGGAAGGTGATCCCATATGCATCCTTTGGAAGAAACTGAAGAGTTAAAATAAGGATTAGACACCCTCAATGAAGACAACCTAATTGTTTTTCCTCATATGTTAACAAATTAAGTCTTGAGCAAAAGTTAACTCTTGGAATCCTCTCCCCTGAACTTTGTGCTTCTTTCTAAAGATAAATATATACTATATAATATTATGTTTGCAGCCAACACTGAACATAGTTGGATCTTTCAAACAGCCAAAGAGCATTGGCTTGTTAACGAGGATGACTTGAAAGTCCTTTATCAAAAGATTGGAAGAAGACAATCATAATTACATCAAAGATATGTGCTTCCTAAATTACAAATGCAACTTGAAGAAATATATCTTAAAGGAGTTAGTAAAATGCTTCACCAAATTTTTCATTTAACCCGCTATCTCTATCATTCAGGCCACCTCTCAGTCAAATCGTATGCTTAGCAAGAAAGATTATTCTAAGTCAACCACCCATTCATTGATCTCGATATGAAAGAGGTAGTGTTTATTATGGGTAATGATAAGCTTTTTGGACATGTTGGCTTTAGCTTAAAATATTTTAAAGAAACCTGAGACTTTGTGGGCGGGCATTATACCAAGGCTATCCACTTCCTAACATGATTAAAATGTTTTTGAAGGTGACTACTCCATTCGATTATCAGAAAACTTCTACCTTATGCAAATTTCTTTTATTTAGAGCCTCCTTTTTTCAAGTCTTGCATCATATATGATTCAAAATTCATATTTGTTCATTGTTAGTGTTATCATTTCAAATACGTTATTTGAGGGAAATGAAAGACTACATAATAATACCTATTCCAGGCTGAAGAGTTTGATGATGCGTATCTTCTTTTATGTCAAATTGAAAGTTGCCGAGTGAAACAAATTTAAGGCTTCATTTTGGACAACTTTCTTAAACAGCTTTTTGTTTTTTTTGTTTTTTTTTTTTTTTGAAAATAGTGAAAAAGTAGTTATCAACTACTGTCCTAAAAGAAATCTAAAATTTTAAATATTTAGGTTAAAGATTGGATCTAATTTTAGTCTTGCTTCTTGCATGCTCTTCCGTCAAAGTCCCATTATTGAGTACTCTTCAATCAGGTTCTTATCAAATGGTGTATAGCATAGTTATTTTTTTCATGCTTCTGATAAGGAAAACTGATACATGTTCATGCTTATGTATAAGTCGGCTCACTTATTGTATGGATGCTCCACTTACTCTGCCATTTATTGTACTATGTGATTCTCACCGTTTGATTCCTGCTGTAGCATCATAGCAGTTGATCTCTAACCAACTGTTCAATATATACTCATGTATTACCATAGGAAATGAGTGGGAAGATGAACAGTAAAGTTTCAGTCATCTGTTACATAACCTTGTTGTTTCTTCTTGTTCTCTATTTTTGAATTCATGCAGGTAGCAGTCGATTGTTTCTACATGGTATCAGAGCATTATGTTTCTCCTCCTTCGCTCGCCATGGCTACATCTTCAACCTCTTCGTCGTCTGCTACTTCGGATGCCGTCATCCTGTCCCTGACAGTCACTATTCCACCTCAACTCAAATTCTTCATGGCAAATGTTAAAAACCATTGTGACAGTTGAGCTTACCACATATAACTATTTAATATGGAAGACTCAACTTCTATAGTTGTTTGTAGCTAATAATTATGAAGGCTACCTTACCAGCACCACTGTCAAACTGCCGAAGTAGATACTCTCTACTGATGGCTCTGTCAGTATAAACCCTCTCTTTACAACATGGATGCTCATAGATCAACACTTAGCATCATCCATTTACTCTACTGTCTCTGCTTTCTTATTACCATACATACTCAACCTTGAACCACACATAAAATATGGACAAGTCTAGAGCTTTGACTGCAGTCCACACACCGATCCAGACTTCTCCAACTCAAGAACGAGTTGCATCGGCTTGAACTCGGAGATAAAATGATGTTCCAGAACCTTACCGATATCAAAGCTAAGTTTGATGCCATTGCAGCTGCTGGCTCCTCCATTGACACTGAAGACATTATACTTTACATATTAAATGGTCTCTCATCTTCTTATCAAACATTTAAGGCTGTTATTCGCAATCAACTACAACCAATCTCACTTGATGACTTATATGCTCTGCTCCGTAGTGAAGAACTCCATATTTCATCTGATACTGGTCGTGAGATATCTGCGACTCCCACTACAGACTCCAATTATGCTTTAACCACAACTCGTGGTTCTTTTTGTGGTAGATCATCAATCTCGTCCAACTATAGTGGTCGATACCCTAGTCGTAGCTTTGCTCGATCCGTACTAGGATGATCCTCTTCTGCTCGCGGAGGACGCCGACCTCTCCCTTCTATAGAAATGTCAGATTTGTGGGAAACCAGGGCATTCAGCAATAGCGTGCTGGCACAGACTTGATTCTGATTACAGTATAGCACCACAAGCCTATGTTACAACCGATACATCTCAAACTGCTGATTGGTTTATGGATTCAGGGGCTATTGTGCACCTCACTACAAATCTGGCTCACTTACAAAATATACAACCATATCAAGGATCATCTCAAGTTTAAGTAGGTAATGGCCAACAACTCCCTATAGCTAATACAGGTTAAGGGTTGCTTTCCACTCCACACCGTAAGCTTCATTTATAAAAAATGCATGTACCCAACCTCTATCACAATTTACTTTCTATACACAAGCTTACTAATGATAATTCTAGTTTTGTGTTTCTTGATGCTCATGGATTTTCCATTAAGGATTCATAGACCAACAAGCTACTTCTCCAAGGACCCAATCATCTTGGACTCTACCCAATTAAGCTTCACCAATCTCAGCCACTATCTACCTCCACAATAGATTTCATTGCTCTTCCTCAGTAAAAGTCTCTATGGAATCGACGACTTGGGCATCCATCTGTCTCACTCAACGTCTTTTATCTACTGTGTTGCCTACTAGTTTTAGTTATGATTCTACTCCATGTAATGCTTGTGCTAAAGCTTAATGTACTAGGCTCTCTTTTTTATTATCTAGCTCCATGTCTTAACAATGCTTAGAACTTATTCATAGTTATGTATGAGGTGCTTCCCCAACTTTATCAATGCAATCTTATCGTTTCTATGTTATCTTTATTGACAAATATAGTCGCTATTCATGGGTTTATTCTCTTCATCATAAATAAGATGTATTCTCCAAATTTTTTGCACTTCCAAAATCTTGTGGAAAAACAATTTCAAAACTCCATAAAAACACTCCGTACTGATGGAGGGGGTGAATATGTAAATAAATATTTTCAAACTCATATCCTCAATTGTGGTATCATTCACCAATTATCCCTTCCTTATACCCCTCAATAAAATGGGGTTGCAGAATGGAAGCATCATCATCTACTTGAAACAATGAGGGCATTGCTCTTTAACACAAATATACCATCTAATTAAATTATGGGTTGATACTCTCTTTACTGCAGTTTATTTAATTAATCGCTTACCCACTCCAACCACTCATAATATTACACCGTATGAACTCTTATACAATCAAACCCGACATTATGCTCATCTTTGTGTGTTTGGCTGTCTATGCTACCCATGGTTTCCTACTCAGTTATCTCACAAACTTGCTCCTTGCTCCACCCCTTGTATTTTCCTTGGTTATGCACCTCAAGCCAAAGCTTACAAATGTCTAGATTTGAGCTCAAACAAGGTTTACATTTCAAGGCATGTTCATTTTCATGAAAATAATTTCCCTATTCAAACATCTTCCACTAATTTTACTTCTCCTACTACAGATCATACTCCCAATGTTCTACCATATACTCTTGTAGCTATCTCATCCATAATACCCTTCACTAATAAAACTCCTCCACCAAATTAAGAACTCTCACAAAAAAATGAACCTTCTCCTATACATCACTCTATAGGTTCTATACACCACACTACTCAATCACGAAATGCTCCTTCTGATACTAGCCTACCTACTCATACCACACAACCTAGGCATTCCATGGTTACAAGGGCACAAATATGCAACCTTAAACCAAGACAAATACTTGACCTACATACCACTGTCATACCTACTAATCCTACGGGATTTGTGCAAGCAAATCAGCACTTGGCTTGGCGAGAAGTCATGAGTAATGAATTTGAAGCTCTTCAAAAATAAGGAACGTGGGTACTTGTTCCACCAACTTCAAATATTAATATTTTGGGTTGTAAATAGCTATTCAAAACAAAATTTCATGTGAATGGCTCTATAGCTCGCTACAAGGCTCATTTTGTGGATCAAGGATTCAACCAAGAGTATGGTTTGGACTACCTTGAAACCTTTAGCCTCATAGCAAAATTTCCTAACATTCGCATCCTTTTGACCATTGCGGTGACAAACAGTTGGCAAATTCTACAATTAGATGTTTCTAATGCTTTCTTGCATGGAGCTCATTAAGAAGTGGTCTATATGAAGCATTCGTCGGGTTTCATCGACAAATAATTTCAAATCATGTTTGTCTCTTAAAAAGAGTCATTTATGGTCTCAAACAGGCACCTCGATAGTGGTTTTCGACTTTTTCATCCTATCTTATTCAATATGGTTTTCGGTCTAGTTCTGCAGACCTGTCCCTTCTAATGTTTCATCATAATTTGGTGCAACTATACATTTTGGTATACGTTGATGATATTATACTCACAGGAAACTCTTTGACTGAGATGGCCAAGTTCCTAGCTGCCTTACATTCTCACTTCTCCATGAAAAATTTGGGCCGTGTGAATCATTTCCTTGGCTTACAAGTCATATATACATCTATTGGTATTCATTTGGCTCAATCGAGATATGCCTCAGAACTTTTACATAAAGAAGCTATGGTGGTCTGCAAACCGGTTGGTACCCCTCTTCCAACCAAGTTTCTTAACAATTATGCATCAGATTCTGCATATGAATGTCCTGAACACTACCGAAAAATCACTGGAGCTCTTCAATATCTAACGATTACTCGTCCATACCTTTTGTATGTTGTGAATTATCTATGTCAGCATATGCACAATCCACTTCAATCACACTATCAACTCCTAAAACGTGTCCTACGCCATGTGAAAGGCACATTTTATCACTTGGGTTACCAATTCAACTTTCCTCCCTTGTGCTGACCGGCTTTGCTGATTCAGACTGGGCCACAGATCATCTTAATCGTCATTCAATCATAGGCTACGGTGCATTTCTTGGAAACAATCTCATATCTTGGACTGTTAAGAAGAAATCTTTTGTTGCTCGTTCATCCACATAAGTGGAGTATCAAGCATTATCCATAGCTGCCTGCGATATAATTTGGCTCCATCGACTTCTATCTGAGTTTCAAATTAGTCAAACTGCACCAACTATACTCTATTGTGACAATGTGTCCGCTCTTGACTTGGCTAATAATCCCATTTTTCATGCTAGGAATAAGCACATAGAGATTGATGTTCACATCATCAGGGACTGTATTTGCTCTCAATACATTTCGGTGCACCATATTTGTTCTCAAGACAAAGCTGCTGACCTCTTCACCAAATCTGTCAGTGATGCTCGTCATTCTCAATTAAGAAACAAGATAACAATACAATCACCTATTGTTACCTTGAGGGAGGCTGATAAGGAAAACTTATACATGTTCATGCTTATGTATAAGTCGGCTCACTTATTGTATGGCTGCTCCACTTACTCTACCATTTACTGTACTATGTGATTCTCACCGTTTGATTCCTACTGCAGCATCAGAGCGGTTGATCTCTAACCAATTGCTCAATATATACTCATGTATTGCCAAAGGAAATGAGTGGGAAGATGAACAGTAAAGTTTCAGTCATCTATTACATAACCTTCTTGTTTCTTCTTGTTCTCTGTTTTTGAATTATGCAGGTAGCAGCCGATTCTTTCTACAGCTTCCACTTGGTGTTTCCAATGGGCTTTTTTATAGATGGCTTCTAAATTTGCTTTCTTAGTTCATTAATGCCTTCAAGTTGATTTTGAGTGGCAACATTGTGTTCTTTTGTGAACCATCCGCTCTTGAAAATTTTCCTTTATCTAGTGTGGCTTTCTGTGTTTAGATGATGATGTTTTACTCTCACATTCTTAGTCGCTGCGAGCGAAGTGCTCAAGTTATTGTCTTAATTGTCTTCTGTGTTCTCTTTAAATCACTTTTGGTTCATTTTCTCTGTGATAGTCTTATAACTATTTTGTATAATTGACCCTCTTATAACACAGCTTTTTGTTTAGGAGTTGTTTTGTCTATATCATTTTGGATATAAAACAAAGCAAATGTAGGAGTCTTGAAAATTCAGGCCACTGTTTTATGTGTAAAATATTTTTATAGTAAATTGGGAATTCATCATCTACTTCATTTTAAATATTCAATATAATTTGGATTCATCTGATTTGGATGAATTCTAAATATATAACTTGTGTAATATGATGTTGGCTACAGCCGTTACTTGTTGTTGTCGTAGTCCATTGCCTACTAGCCACTATAGTTGGACAAATTATTGCGTCCGGTGTCCGGATTCGTCCGGACATCAATCCAGTGTAGCCACATCACTAAAATACATCGGGACTCAGTGTATTTGAGTGACGTGGCCTCACCGGATTGGATGTCCGGACATCCGGTGACCGGACGCAATAATTCGTCCTATAGCTGACTGCCATCTGTTGTTGCTCACCTCCATAGGCTTCTATCGGTCGGCGCTGGCCTCTATGCTTAACCATTGTTCTCAATGCATTGCTATTTTATTTTGCATTTCTTTACATTTAAGAAAAAGCCCTATCGCTTTAGTAGTGCATTCAATCAAACAACATATATTTCTTTGGGTTAGCTTTCTTAATGCTTTTTAAAATAATTTTTTATTATAAAATTTTTTTGAGCTAGAAATTTTTGTATTGAAAGTTATTTAAAAAAAAAAATCAATATTCAGAAAGATTTGATGGATGAGTGAAATATTTAGAAAATTTTATTTATATGTCATAAAAAAATGAATTCATTTGTACACAAACTAATCTTGTTCTAATAAAAGAGTGAATTTTTTTAGAAAATTTATTTATATGCCATAAAAAATTTATATATTTATATATTATTTTTTAATAATCAGTTTGTTTTTTGGAAATTTAATTATCAGTTCAAGTCTATAATCTATAAACTATTGTTGATATCGCAAATTTTGAATAGATTCGCATTCGCAATTTGCATTCATTTGGAGGAAATTTGATATTTATTTTCTCAAGATATTATTTTTAACAAATATTCACTACTAAAGAAAAAAGGATTTTCGCAATATTTATTAGCATCAAATTAAATACTGCTGCTAAAGTCATTCTAGCGAATGCAGATACGGCGGATGTACACAGACTTTAAATTGCTGTAAATAATTTCACATGTGTTTAAATCGCTGCTGTAGGTTAGAAGAAGTCCTGTGAAAGTTTGACTTATTAGTAGTGATTGCTTTATTTTTAAATTTCATGAAGTAAATATTTGCATTAATGATTTATTGTATTTTCCCAAAGAAATAAAAAAAAATAGATCTCCAATATAATGATTTTTCTTGACATAAGAAAATCCAACAAAAAGAAAATGTTAAATAATTTCTCTAATATGAAAAAATTTGTTATTTTAATTAAATTCGCTTAACATTTCTGATTAAAAAATATCTCTCTTTTCATCCAATAGCTAAGTATATTTGGCATGATATATATATATATATATATATATATATATATATAACAAGAAATAGATAATGTAAAAGCTTAATATGTTGATATAATTTACCAACAACAATCTCTCTGATCTTTGTCACTCGTTGAATACAATCCTCACTACTAAAAAATAGGATTTTCGTAGCACAATTTTTGACCTATCCCGGCGGTTATACCCGCCACTATTTTCATTTCAGTGGTTTCAAAACCGCTACATTTCTGCTGTGTTTGCAATGCGCTGCGATAGAATTTTGTAGCGGTTCAAAGACCGGCGGAGTAGATTTTACGGAGTGCGTATTTTAGCAGCGGTTATATCCACTGCAAATGTACAGAATTGTGTCGGTTATAACCGCGACAAATATGATAAAAATGAACCTATATCCAGTAATGTGGTGGTTAAACTTCCACAATTTTGGGCTCTAGTGGTGGTTATAACCACCACTAAAGTCCATTTTTTTTTTAAATTGTGAAACCTGATCTTTCACCCTAGAGCTAATAAGTTGCTCAGCCAATTGTGCCATAGAAAACAAATCAGAGACATTCACTAAACCGAAACATAAAGCCCACATTAACAGAAGTTGTAGATGAAACAAAGAATACAAGTTAAATCATAGAGATTCACAACAACAAGAGAATATTAAAAAATATATTTGAGTCACATGACTAGAACAATATATTTGAGTCACTTCCTCATTTGGAAATGAAACCAGCTCATCATTCTCCATAATTCTCATATTTTTTTAGGACGCGATACTTCTTATTAAACCAATTAGCAACATTGATGGATCACTTAAATTGAGAACACTGAGTATTGAGATGATTTACCACTTAAACTGAGATCGCTGAGTATTGAGATGGAAATTATTAGTGATTGGCACTTTAGATGTCTGCAAGTATGATGAATGTCACACACTATTTATCAAGTATCTTAGTGCTACAAGTCTTGCTATTTCATCAGCTAGAGGAAAAAATGTAACGTTTTGACAGCATGATGAATGTCACACACCATCCACCATAAAATCTATAAATATTCCAAATGGCAACATATGAAGCGAGATTAAGAGATAGCAAAATTAAGAAAAAAACAAAAATTACCATAAGTAACCCAAAAAAGTAATACCCAAGCGCCATTATCTCCAAAGTAAGAAAGGAAATGAGCATTTTAGTAGTAAAAAATCAGTAAATGCCAAGTCAAACTCAAGAAAAATTACTAGGGAATACTATTCCTCATACATAACAAGAAAGGAAATGAGCACAAAATAACAACCACTAGAGTTCAAAATCAAAACAACATAAGTTCGAAATTACATAAAATATTCATACAACTAGAAGCATCACATTTAATACTAGAGCTCATCAGCAGACTATCGAACATCATATGAATTGTCATTGCCACCTTAAAAATAGTATGAAGATAATGAAATAATAATAATCAAGCAATTTACGTTAAACTTAAATAATTATTTTCATACCATTTCTGATCCTCCATGGGGTGGATGATTCATTTGAAATTATTGCACAAACTATCTCATCTCATCATGAAATGAGCCGAACTTGCTCATCTAATTATCGCGAAATGATCTGAACTCCTCTCTAAGACTAGCTATCTGTCCAAAGTTGCTGTTGTTACCACCACCTTCTTCACTTTTGCTTTAAGGAAAGTATCTAGTCGGCGTGACACCAAATCCCTGGGTACAAACTTGACCTGAATGTTTTGGACCCATAACTATAGAAAATACTCTCTCATTAGCTTCAATGTTTCCGTCTTCAGGTGTAAGCCTTTCTTCGACAAGAAGATTGCATGCCTGCTTCTACAGTACAAATACATATACTTAAATCTATTGAATAACGATTTATAAAAAAAAAATTAATAACTATATATATGTACCCATCACTGCATAGCATCCTCGGATGATCAGGTCCCATCTTTGTGCATTCTATTGGTTTTTCATAATTATAATATGTCCTTAATAGGTTACAAAAAAATTATAATAATAATGTAAGTTTGAAAATAAAGCATTTAGTAGTTATAAATTAATATTTAATTTTATATCGTTTCCTTTTGTCTTCAAACTGAACTCACATGACCCATTGTGTGAGGAGAAGTTTGTTTCTTGGCATTGATAGAATTTTTCGCAGCCCTCTCCTGTTATACAAGATAATATTACGTTCCAAATTTTATAATAGTAATAAATATTTAACAAAAAAGCTTAAACTCAATATTTACCTGGTCCTCTGGCTTTGACCATTGGTTAATAAGCTAGCACCATTGCATTTGATCAACTCTAGCTGGAACTATCTCCAAAATTTCCTCAATGTGTCTATTGTCCCAATGCTCAGCCTTTAAGGTGATTTTATAATTATGTCATTTAACACCAAGGGATTGAAGAATCCAATGGTGTATATGACCAGGAAACTCAAATTTACACTGTAGTTAAAAATATGATATGGCTAATAATATAAATCTAAAAAAATTTAAATTTACTATGAATTATATATACCTCAACTTCAGCCAATATATTTTTTTTGAACAACTCCATACCCTTATTTCTCCAATCAGGGAAAGCTATTGGAGCCAAAATAAGGTCTCTTGCAACAACACCAAGATATGTTCCTAGCAAAATCGACTCAAGGATGTTATTTTCATTTACCTCTATATGTATTTGTGTCCCTGGCAGCATATTATGTATATCAGCACATGTTATTTTCCCCTTATGCTTGATAGGATTTCCTTGCTCATCTACACAATTCAAAATAAATTAATAAGCATGAATAAGCATGATAAGTCCTTGCTTATCTACATAATTCATTTAAAATAAAATGAATGTCATAAAAAGAAAATCATACATATGAGCAGTACCCCCTCTTCTAGGCTTGAGCTACACCGCAAAATGAATGTTGTGAAGCCTGTTGTTTCCTAGTGCACTCAATCTCTTCTTGTGAATCTAGGTGTATTGGAATAGAAGGTATAGTTGATTCAGCCTCCCTACTACTTTCACCTCTACTTGTTCCTCCTCCACTTGATCCATCTCTGCAAATTGCCTTCTTTACTCGTCTAAAAAGGCTACCTCCTGTCATTTCCTGCAAAGAAAAAAAATCAAAAGTCTTTGGCATTAACAAAGAACAACATATAAATAACAACATATAAAGAAAAATATATAAAGAATAATATATAAAGAATAATATATTAAAGAGCAATATACTAAAAACTTACATTTACAAGCAACAAGAAGTTCCTGAATTTTCTGACCTGTATGAATAACCCTTGAGAAGTTCACAAGTGTATAACCAAATTCATCTTGTTTTATGCCCGTTAAACTTGAATATGTTAGAGTAATTAATTTGTAATAAGTTCATTGAATAAGTTCATCACTTTACTGTAATAAGCAAATATATACTCTTGTAGGAAACATATGAATTGCATATGATCATAAAACCTTCAAAATTCCAATATTGTCATGAAAGCCACCAACAAAATAATATTAACTGTAATAAGTTCAATGCATCTAAAGACTAAGTGAGCAAAGGTCATATACAAACTAACTCATTATGCCAACTAAATAAATAATGTATAGGGCAATATATTAAAGAGAATAATGTTCACTAGGCTGCATATATATGACCATAAATTCCAATATTGCCATGAAAGCCATCAACAAGATTATAAGCCTTGAGAAGAGCATAATGTTTCAAAATTCCAATATTGTCATGAAAGTCATCAAAAAAATAATATTAACTGTAATAAGTTCAATGCATCAAAAGACTAAGTGAGGAAAGGTCATATGCAAACTAACTAATCATGCCAACTAAATAAACAATGTATAGAGCAATATATTAAAGAGCATAATGTTTAGTAGGCTATATATATATATATATATATATATGATCATAAATTCCAATATTGTCATGAAAGCCATCAACAAGATTATAAGCATTGAGAAGAGCATAATGTTTCAAAATTTCAATATTGTCATGAAAGCCATCAACAACATTATAATATATTTTGGTTTTACATTTACAAGCACAAAGAAATATTACAATCAAATGCATCTCGTGGTTTAACTCTCACAACAAAATTCCAATTCAGATTTTTAGCATCTTCATTGTAGAATACAGGCTCCACTAGTAAAGACAAAACAAAAGGATCATCCTGAATTTTCTAACTTGTATGAATAAGCCTTGAGAAGTTCACAAGTGTCTAACCAAATTCATCTTGTTTTATGCATGTTGAACTTGTGTTTTCCCAATCACATTTAAATAATATCACCTTGAATATGTTAGAGTAATTCATTTCAATAATATCATTAATTTTTCTATAATAACTAAAATTTCCAATCTATGTTGTATTAACAACATTAAAATTCTATGGCTTTTTTCCTTCATCTCATTATTTGGTGTGAAAAATATAAATATTAATGAGAAGACCCTCATATCTATTTGCAATTTTGTTCAGGCCCTTAGCTGGTGCTTTGATTTCTTCTGAGATTTCCAAATAATTAGAACTTGAAACCTAACAAGGAATAAAAAAATAATTTACTATGTCAAATACTTTAATTTAATGTCATTTATGAAGTTTAAGAAATATAAAATACAAAAGCATATCGTATCACACAACCAATCGTGAAATCTTTCATTGATAAGTCTCTCTAAATCTGATATTATTAGATGTGTATCCTTGAAACATTGTCTCTCTCTATCATTGAAACATTGTCTATAACTTTCAATATTATCACAATGTCGGAGGACATATCTATGTGCCTGGACTAAAAATTATCATCTAAGTTGAATGAAGTCACCTTTCCCAAGGAAGTACCACCACTTGAAAATTTAAAAATAAATTAGGCCTCAGCTGTTGTTGCATCTTTATTCAAAAATTGAGACCGCTCTAAATATTTAGAACAGAAAGTTATCCCTTCTTCAGCAATATAACCCTCCACAATAGAACCTTCAGGTTGTGCTTTGTTAGCTACATAGTCTTTTAATACTAAAAAAATTTGTAATAATAAAAACCTTTATGAAGATTATGTAATGTTGAACAATAATAACTTGAATTAGTAATTACTATTAAAATACCTCTCAAACGGATACATCCATCTATAGTGAACCGGACCACCTAATTTTACTTCCTCAGCCAAGTGAATAAGTAGATGAACCATGATGGTAAAGAATGACGGGAGTGTTGATCTTTCCATTTTACATAATGTTATTGCAATATTATTTTGGAGTATGTCCAACTCTTTCAGATCGATAACCTTGGCACAAATTGACTTCAAAAATTTTGAAATCTCCACTAGAATATGTATAATTTCATTGGATTGAGAACATGACCTCAAAGCATATGGTAGAATTTCTTCAATTAGCACATGACAATCATGACTTTTTAGCCCCACAATCTTACATTCAGTAACATTAACACACCTTGAGATATTTGATTCATAACCTTTAAGCATTTTCATATTTTTCAAAATTTGGCAAAACATCAGTTTCTTTTTTTTTTGACATTGTGAAGCAATTTGGTGGCAAAAAATAAGAACCATTTTCAAGAATTTGTGGATGATGCAGCTCAGTTTTAATTCCAATGTCAACTAAATATTGTCGTGTTTGCAAGTTATCTTTAGATTTCTTAAGATCAAGTAAAGTGCCAATGAAATTATCACATATATTTTTTTCAATATGCATGACGTCAAGATTGTGTGGTAGTAAATTATACCCCCAATAAGGCAGATCAAAGAAAATTGATTTTTTCTTTCAAATATGATTTTCACTAAATTCTACAGTTGCCCTCTTTTCAAGCTTCTAGATTTTCCCAAAGGAAACTGAACATTTTGTAATTTTTGTAAAATGTCACACTACTAGTATTCCTTCTAGGTGCTTTATAGATCTCTTCTATATTGTCAAAGATGTTTATGTTGACGGAATAAGTGATTTTTTGATAGCCAACGATGATGACCCATATATGAGACTTTCTTTCCTCTATATAACCATAAAGACTATGTATTTTCGGCACAACAAGGACAAGAAAATCTACCTTTAGTGCTCTAACCATAGAGTATATCATAAGCCAAAAAATCATTGATCGTCCACTTTAATGCAGCTTGTAAGTTAAAAGATTGTCTAGTTGCTGCATTGTAGGATATCACTCCATGCCATAATTCAGACAACTCATTTATTAGTGATTGGAGATATACATCTATATTATTTCCTGTACTCTTATCCCCTGATATAATAGTAGACATGATGAAAGATGTTTGTTTCATTGCAATCCAAGGAGTCATGTTGTAAGGTACCAAAAGTATGGGCCAAATGTTGTATGTACTACTCATAATCTTAAATGGATTAAAACCACCACTTACTAAAGCGAGACGAACATTACGCGGAGCTGAAGCAGAATATCTAGAGTCAAAGGATTTCCAGGCTTCTCCATCACCTGGATGTCGTAACAACCCATCTATATTTCTCTATTTGGCATGGCAAATCATCTCTTTAGTAGTTTTTTTTTTTTAACAATCTTTGAAGCCTAGGAATCAATGGGAAGTATCGAACAGCCTTAGAAGACTTCATTTGCTTTTTCTTTCCTCTAGCTGAACTTTTTTTAGCCCATGCCCACCGTGAAGAACCACAAATATGACAAGCCTCTTGAATAGATCTATCTTTCCAAAATAGACAACAATCATTTGGACATGCATCTATCTTTATATATCCAAGATCAAACTCTTTCATTATCTTCTTCACTTCATATGTATTCTTAGGTAGCAATGAACAATCAGGAAAAGCTTCAATCAATAACTCAATCAATTGATCAAAAGATATTGCAGACCAAGAGTGTAAGTACTTTAGGCAAAATAAATGTAAGATGAAGGATAACTTCATGAATGACTTACAGCCAGGGTATAATTCTGCTTCTACTTCTAGCAATAAATCACCATATTTCATTGCTTCATAATTTGTCAAATCTATATTATTTTCATTATGTTCATCATCTAAATTGGCATTGCCAGAGCAGACTGTGTCCCTTAACAATCCTTCTATATCATTTGCTCTGTGCTGCTCGCCTTGAATTTGTACTTCAAAAACATTACTAGTATCTGTCCATGTTTTTGATCTTGTAACTTCAGCTAAAAAAGCATGTTCCTCTCCAATGTCGATTCCAAACAACATATCCAGGGAAAATTCCTTTGGAGAGTAAATTCAACTTGACATCTTTTACATAATGAAAATATCTGTTAATGCACAATTTGCATGGACATAGAATTTTTGTGTTGAACTTTGGCTTTGCATTATAAATTCTAAAACATTCTCAGCACCTTCAATATAATCACTACTCCATTTTGATTTTGACATCCAACTGATCTTATCCATTAAGCCTGCCTGTACAACACTCAAAAAATACACATTCAATAAGCATACACACAATAATGAGGAAAATATAATTTTATTTCAATACTTAATATACAATCTATTTTATATGCCTTGTGGCCCTATTTATATCCTAAAATGAAAACTAAAGAGAGATCGAGAAGGATGAAATTGATAAGTGAGAAGCAGGGAGAACACTGCATTGGGCTTTGGAAGAGGGGAGGGGAAAAGGTCTCAAGAATCTAAGAGAAAATAATATATATATATATATATATATATATATATATATATATATATATATATATATATATATATATATATATATATATATTTGCAGCCATGGACAAAAGACTATTCAGCATATTGCTTCTCTCTCTCTCTCTCTTGCTCTAACTAGTAAGGACTATTCAGTAATGGTTATTGCACTGAGTTTGCAAAGGATATTGAAAGCATTGTTCATGTTGAGGAATATGCAAACAACCCCTAGAATTTGTTTGTGCATCAACTCCTATTTTTCTTGATCCTCTGAGCGTGGAATTACTCTATTCAATGGTTGACGGAGTTTTCTCTAGTACAAATAATCATTTATTCATATCTTCCAAAACCAAAAGTTTGAGCTATTGAATCCATGCTAAAATCTTAAACCTTTATAGGCCAAAGTTTTGATACTACTTAGAAGAAAAATAGTCATGAACAAGACATGTGAAGAAGTGATACATATATATATATATATATATATATATATATATATATATATATATATATATATATATATATATATATATATATATATATATATATATATATATATATATATATATATATATATATATATATATATATATATATATATATATATATATATATATATATTCATTCTGATAAGTAATTGATAAAAAATATTATAAAGTTAAATATTCTATAAGAGGGCATGTCTTCTAAACCCTAAACTAAGTTTTATTCATGTGCTAAAATTTCAAAAAATAACTTCACCAATGAATCCTTAATGGTGCATGTCAAATACTTCTTAACCAAACCAATATGGGTTATGCATGATTGAAAAATGCATTACACTTTGTAAGGCCTACACATTCCTATCATAGTTGTTTCCCACTTGAAATCATTTCCTTAGTCATCATCATAAAAGTGCATGATATTTCTTCAACCTAATGTGCAAGCATTCAAAAAAAAAAAAAATTAAAAACCCTTGGTTAGGGGACAAACTGATCGTGAGCAGGGAGATCCAGAGGAGCTGGACACGAGCGGACGACCAGACTTTGGTCTTCGACTCCGACGACCAAATAGCCGGACTTCGATGTTTGACGCCGACGACCGATCGAAACAAAATCTAAAGGAGAAGGGGGCGGATGCTCGGAGGCTTGGAGGAGAAGGGGGCGGGATCGAAAGTGGAAACGAGATGTAGGATCGAATGTCTAGCTAGGTTAAAAAGTTAAAATCTGCCGCTTGTTGCATCGGTTAAAACAGCCGCTTGTTGCATTGGTTAAAACCGTCGCTTGTTGCATCGGTTATAACCGCTGCGAATACTCGGTTTTACCAGCGGTTTTCAAACCCCCCATAACAAGTGTTGCAAAAGACCACATTTTTTGGTAGGGCCTTTAGACCTCTATCGCTTCACTATGGTCCCTTAGACCTCGGTTGTCGTATTACAGCCTCTTTGATTTTAATCGCTTGACTAGGATCCTTCTGGCCACCATCGCCTGACAACGATTCTACCGATTAAACAAATCAGTCAATGTTCTATTAAGAACAAGTTTCACGTCATTAGATTATTCCAAACCCAACCAAGTAATCTGCTCTCTATGATATATATTTATACATGGTGTCAATACCTTTCCCGGAGGATAGACATCCTTTGTAACTAATAACAAATATTAGTGGAATCAATTTAGCTATACAATACTCTTTGATTTTTGCCCTTTTTAGGGCTTACACATAAAAAATTCTTATGTTTCTTATAACTCTTGCACCTTTCTTTCTTATTCATGTATCTGTTGGATCTTCAAACATAACCAGGATGATAATTAAATCTACACTTATAAATTATTTATTTTTAAATGATAAAATGAGAAATGTGATGATGAATTTTTTACAAATATAATTATATAAATTATGTAATATATGTATTATGATTTTTAAAGATTTGTTTGGGACAACTTATTACTTTGTTTATCATATTGTAATCATAAATTTTATTTGGCTTTTATTTTCATGTTATTTTTTTAAAAATTTTAACTAAAAAATCAATTTTTTTTCACAACAATTTTACAATCACTTTCACTTTTCTAAAAAAATGTTTCCTCATTATTAAGGTTTTGTTTGGGACAAATTTTTTTATTAGTTTTTAAAAAAGCTTTTTAGCACAAAACTATTTAAAAACAATGAAAATATAATGATTAAAAGTTCTCCTAAACACAACCTTTTCCCAAACATCGCCTAAGGCTCCATTTGGGGTAGCTTTTTAATTATTTTTTAATTCAGCTTTTTAGTACAAAAACTATCTTAAATTGAAAAGTAAAAAGTTATGCTTATTTACCTTTTGGAGGTGCGGTGTAGGGGTGTAAGTGAGCCAAACTGGCTCACGAGATGGCTCGAGCTTGTTTATGGTAAGATGAGCTCGAGTTCGAGCCGGCTTTCTGACTGACAAGCCATCCTCGATAGTGTCATTAATCAAGTACTTGACTCATTTACACCCCTAATGTGGTAGGCGCCTTTCAGAATTTCTGTTCCAAAGAACTTTTGAGTAGAAATTAGAGTGGCTCAATATAATTTTGGTGGAAGTAATATTTAGGCATAATTGTCTTAAATATTTAGTATTAACTTCTGAAATTTATCTATTTATAATTAAGTTTTTTAATTATAAAGTTCATATATTTGTGCATGCTACAATCATACTATTGAAAATTTGATAAAGGCTAAAATAAGGGCTAAAATTTTATAGTGAATTTTAATATTTGAGCGGCAATTTGAAAAACGGGGATAAAAGATTATTGATTTTTTTTAAAATAATTGATATATACAACAACAACAACAACAACATCAAGCCTTTATCTCACTACGTGGGGTCGGCTACATGAATCCTTTTTCTCCATTGTGTCCTATTAAAAGCCAAATTCTCGTTTAAATCTAATAAAGAAAGGTCATTCCTAATATTTTCTAACCAAGTCTTTTTAGGTCTACCCCTACCTTTCTTAACACAAGTCAAATCTAATACCTCTACTCTCCTAACTGGGTCGTCGGAAGGCCGCCTTTTTATGTGACCAAACTATCTAAGGCGACTCTCTCTAATAATTGATATATAAATGTTATAAATTTAATTGCTTAAGAAAATTGTAAAATATCATATTCAAACCCTTTTAGGGCCCATTTGATTTCTTGTAAGTAAAAAAAAAACATATATATTTATATTTAATGTGAAAGTAAAATTATTATTTTTGAGGGAGTTGAAAATTTATTAAATTATAAATAAATATTAGTGTTAAAATATATCCAAATAAATGATATATTCGACAGATTTTATAATTTTCAAAGCATAACTTTTATGTTTGAACAACCAAATAAGCCCTTATTTCATTTAATAAAATAAAATTATATTAATAAAAAAAGCCTTGTTATAGTACCATTAAAAAATATTTTTCTATTTCAGTTTGGTTACATCAAGGATCAATTTTAAGCCCAAATCATTTTGCTTTAGTTATGAATTTTATAGTAGACATTTGGAAGAGGATGTATCTTTCTGTATGTTTTTTTCTTATTGATAAGACTAAAGAGGAAGTTGAAAAAAAATTTGAATTCTAGAGGTCAACTTTAGAATCTAAAGGTTTTTGTTTGAGTGGATATAAAATTAAATACATAGAGTGTAATTCAAACGGTATATCTGTGGTAGGATCAAGTCATTAAAATAAGTGCATTTTTAGATATCTCAGCTCTATTGGTCAAAGCGATGGTAAAATAGATGGGGATATTATTAATAGAATTCAAGTTGGATAGTTGAAGTGGAGGAATGCATTGGGTCTATTGTGTGAGAGAGAAGTACTCGTCAAATATAAGAGAAAAATTTATAAAAAAAGTACTTGCAATGCTTTATGGCATAGAATGTTGGCCATTAAAAGAGAAGCATAAAATTAAGTGTTGGAGAGATGGGATGCTCAAGTGGATGAGTAGCTTTACACTTAGATATAGAATGTGAAACAAGTATATACGTGAAAAGGTTGGAGCTCCAATGGTAGATAAGAAAAGATATACTCGTCTTAAATGGTTAAATCATTTAAAACATCAGCCTTCTGATGACCTTTTAGTCTGTGTGTAATATGATTGTGTCGATTAATTAGTTATATTATTGTCTTGGAACTTAGTTCAATTTGTCGCGCTTGCTGTGGGGGGGGGGGGGGGGGGGGGGGGGGGGAGGTTCGAGTGCTTTGCACCATTTTTTGTTTTTTACGTATAATGCCCTGGCGCTGTGTACCGAAATGCCTCGATGTTGTGTACTTGAGCCCTCGGGCACTATAGAGTTTGACAGTAGCGCTATGGTTTTGGCGGCACAACATCATTAGATGGACTGGTGATAGAGGAATGAGCGTCGCAACGCTTTGAGGAAGACTGGGTCTGATGCCCCAAAATCCAATTTTGATTCTTGGGCGTTACAATGGGCGGTTTTCTTTCTCGTTCTTTTTTAAGGGTGGCGTCCCTTGGTGTTATTTTACTTGTCTTTTTTTTGTGTTTTGTGTATGAGAACGGTGCAAAAGGAATGAGAAGTAAGGAGAGAGTGAGAGAAAAGAGATATTTGTATTTATTTCTCCCAATTTTTATATTGCATTTCTTTATGTGGTGCGGTTCTATGATTTTTTTCTCGATTTTAGGTTTTCTCACATTAAGTCTTGGTGCCCTTTTTTTCTTTTCGCTACATTTCTATTTTATTGTTTGTTTCATTGTGATGTTTTACTTCCACCCCTAACATGACCCTATTAGAAGGCTAGATGTATTGTATTTGTCCTATGTTTATAAAGGTAGATATTGGCTTAAAAGACTTGGTTAGAAAGTATTAAAAAAGACATTTTTATTATATTTAAATAAGAATTTGACTCTTAATATGATAAAATGGAGAAAAAAGATTCATGTAGTCGACCTCACATTAGGATAAAAGGCTTGTTATTGTTGTTGTTGTAATGCTTAATCCATGCATTAGAAAACTTGCAATGATTATTTATTAAAAATATGAAACTTTATGTTTGTTAAATATATTGCTTCACTTATATTTGATGATTGATGTTGTTTGTCTATAAATGCTACTGATGATTTTGTACGTTTAATAGTATTGAATGAATTGCGAATGAATCATTATGCTTGACGATAGTACTGGAGAAAACCACCCTTAAAACCATTACTACATAGCTGTGGAAAAAACCACTGCAACAATATAACATCAGTGTTAACCATTGTTGTGCTTTGTGCTGCAAAATTGTTCTATTGTTATAGGGTATCACTAATGCTAAAACACTTTTTTTAACCATTGCTGTGCTTTGTGCTGCAAAATTTTTCCCTTAAGTTAATAATCCATTGACTGCATAACATACACTGTAATTCTTATATCCCTCTGCTGCCTTCCAGGAGAGGAAATCTGCCCTTCACCTCAACCCAACTTCGTCCTGGCACCTTCGCAGCTTCCTTCTTTGGTGCACCTCTAACTTTAGCTCTCTCATCCCACAAACCAGCACTTACATAAAGAGAAGATGCCATGGCACGAGCTGAAATATCATGAGGCTCATCCTTGAGAATGTATTTGGCTGCAAGCTTTCCTATGTTTAAATCCCCATGGCTCTTACAGCCAGCCAAAAGACAGCGCCAAATTACAGTATTTGGTTCCATAGGCATGTTTTTGATGAAGTTGTAGGCCCTCTTCGTCTCCCCAGCTCGAGCAAACAGATCAACCATGGAAGCATAGTGCTCAATCCTTGGAATGATCCATTTTGTTTTCATAAGTTTAAAGAGAATCTCCCCTAGCTCAACAAGACCAACACGGGCACAAGCAGAAAGAATTCCAATGAAAGTGATCTCATTTGAGACAATGCCTTCTACTTCCATTCTATGAAACATTTCTACTGCTTCTATGCCAAATCCATGCTGAGCATAGCCAAAAATCATACTGTTCCAAGAAACCAAGTTTTCTGAAGGCATTCTGTTAAAAATTCTAAGAGCATAGTTCAACCATCCGCACTTTGCATACATGTCAATCAATGAACTTCCGACTACAACATTGGCATCAAAATCTAATTTAAGAACGCAACAATGTGTGGCGAGCCCCCATTGTATAGCAGGAAGATCAGCACAGAGACTAAGAATACTTGAGTAAGTGCAAACATTTAGATCTTTGCATTGAAGTAGCATTTCTTTCAGAAGTTTTGAAGCTCCAATAAGATCGCCATGTCTGATATATGCAGCAAAAATAGCATTCCATGATACAACATCTCTCTCTTCCATGGCTTCAAATACTAGCAATGATTCCCTAAACATTCAACATTTTGCATAGAAATCCAAAATTGTGTTGCCAACACAAGAAAACATCTGATATCCTAACTTTACTAGAAGGGAATGGATCTGCATCCCTCCTTCAACAATATGGGACATGGAGCAACCAACCAGAATGGATGGGAGGACATGCTCGTTGGGTCTCAAGTCAGTAGAGTTCAG
This sequence comes from Dendrobium officinale, assembly GCA_019514585.1. Taxonomy (NCBI): domain Eukaryota; kingdom Viridiplantae; phylum Streptophyta; class Magnoliopsida; order Asparagales; family Orchidaceae; genus Dendrobium; species Dendrobium officinale. The sequence goes on along the minus strand of CM033690.1, from coordinate 46,235,044 downwards.
CTTCCTAAAGAGACACATTGCTTTCTCTCCATAGCCTTCTAAAGCATATCCTTTGATGATTACAGCCCAAGAAGCTAATCCTGGTTCTTTTATACCTGAGAAAGCAAGATAAGCTGATTCCACATCACCAGAATTCATATACATGTCAATAGTCGCAGCCTCCACAAATGAATCCAAGAAAAGACCATTTTTCAGGGAAATAGAATGTAGTTGCTTAGCCACCTTTAATTCTTCCAATCCAGAACAAGCACTCAACGCACTAGCAAGCAGAAACTCATTAATCATCACACCTTGCCGTCTAGCCCTGGAGAAAATTCTCAAAGCTTCTTCATGCTCTCCAAATTGACAATGCACCGAAATCAACGAACTCCATGAAACCAAATTCGGCTGCAAAATTTCATCAAACACCTTTTGGGCTGAGCAAACAAAGCCACATTTTGAATAAGAATTCATCAATGAATTACTCACGAATCTATTTGAGATAACATTTTCAAACCTGTAAACCCTCCCATGAATTTCCTTGAATGGTTTCACAGCTCTAAGCTTTGCACTGAGAGGATGAACGGCAAGAAGGACAAGAAGAAGATAAGAGGAGAGAAGACAGAATTGGAAAAGAGAAAACAGAAAATGATTTTGTATTCCACCCATATTACATTACAGTGTTCTCTATATATAGAGGTTAAGACAGGTAAAATAGTAAATACAGAGTGGTTAAGTAGCAGTGTATATGAGCGAGCTTTTATCCTGCTAATATCCTCCATCAAGCTGAACGTTCGTGCGGACAAACGCTCGGACGGACGGTTAGCTTGTCACGAAGTTCGTTGAACCGAGTGGTGGAAAAGGACTTCGTTAAGATATCTGCTATTTGATCTTTGGAAGGAATGTGAACTAATTGTATTGCCTTGGAACTGATATGTTGACGGATAAAATGGTAATCGATCTCTATATGTTTTGTGCGATTGTGAAATACTGGATTCTTCGCAATAGCAATGGCCGAAGTATTATCACAATGTATAGTTGTGGGGGACGGCTGTGGAATGTTAAAATCAGCAGCAAGTCGACGAAGCCAAATTACTTCGGAGACGGCAGCCGATAGAGACCGATACTCAGCTTCTGTTGAAGACTTGGCGACAGTGACTTGCTTCTTAACTGTCCAAGAGAGTAAAGTATGGCCGAGAAACGTGCAATATCCAGAAATCGACTTACGGTCGGATTTATCCGCAGCCCAGTCGGCATCGGAATAAGTATGCAGTTAGAGTGGTCCGGGAGAGATAGGGAGTCCGTAATCGATCGTTCCCTTGATATAGCGTAGGATTCGCTTGAGTGATTTGAAGTCATGATCTGTTGGATTCTGCATATGTTGGCATATTTGATTGGTGGCAAAGAAGATGTCCGGGCGAGTGATTGACAGATATTGCAGTGAGCCTGCAAGCTTGCGGTAGAGAGTTGGATCACCGAAGAGCTGAACAGAGGTATTTGCTTGTTTGTCGGCCGGTGTAGACGGTGTAGGTGCCGGTTTACAGTCAGCATAACCTGCATCCTGAAGCAGTTTAGTAGCATAATGTTGTTGTGATAGGAAATAACCACTTGTGGATTGAATCACCTGTATGCCGAGAAAGAGGGATATGTTGCCCAGCTGTTTGAGTTCAAAATGAGTCCGAAGCTGACGGAGAAGGTGCTGAATCGCGGTTTCGTCATTTCCTGTGACAAGAAAATCATCGACGTAGATGAGTATGTAAAGTTGAATATTATTCTTATGATAAAGAAGAAGTGAAGGGTCAGAACGACTGAACCCGAATCCTTGATCTTGGAGAAAGCCGGTTAGTTTGTTGAGCCATTGTCGAGGGGCCTGTTTTAGGCCATAGAGAGACTTTTTGAGTTTGCAGACGAAATCTGGGTTCGCTTGGTTGACAAATCCGGGTGGTTGTCTCATATAGATATCGTCATCAAGTTCACCGTGAAGGAAGGCGTTCGAGACATCGAGCTGATGGATTTTCCAGTGATGGTTGACAGCTACGGTGAGAAGAAAGCGAATCGTAAGCATTTTCGCCACAGGGCTAAAGGTTTCTGTGTAGTTTATACCAAACTGTTGATTGTATCCCAATGCCACGAGTCTTGCCTTATAACGATCAAGTTGACCTGTGGGTAGAAGCTTGGTCTTATAAGTCCACTTGCACCCAAGGATTGGTTTATTTGTTGGTGTGGGTACGAGGGACCAAGTGTTTTGTTTGATCAGAGCATTAAATTCTGCAGTCATTGCCAGTCTCCACTCTTCATGTTTGTTTGCTTGATTGAATGTGGTCGGGGTTGGTAAGGAAGTAACTGAAGACATGAGATTGAGTATCTGTTTGGGTTTGCGGATGCCGGATTTTAGCCGTGTTTGCATGTGATGTGTAGGTGGAAGAGGGATTGGAATGGGAGACGGTTGTCTGGTGGATGGCGATGTAATATGAGGAGGTGAAGGAATATTGTGAGGAGTGGAAGCTATAACGGGATGATGAGCTGAATTAGTAGAGTTATTGTTAGAGGTGGTGTTGGTTGAGGGTATGCTAGTAGGCGGAAGCAGTAGAGGAAAAGCAGAGCCTTGGTTGCCTTCGGACTGAGTGCAGTTTGGTTTGGGTAGATGCTTGTAAGGGAATTGTTGTTCGTAGAAGACGACATGTCTGGAAATATAAAGTCTTCGTGTGTGAATGTCGTAACACTTGTAACCTTTGTGGATTGGCGAGTAACCGAGGAAAACGCATGCAGTGGAGCGTTGTGATAGTTTGTTAGAGGCATATGGTTTTAACCAGGGGAAGCAAAGACAGCCAAAGGTGCGAAGATGGCTATAGGTAGGAGTTGTGCCGTAGAGTCGTTGATAGGGGATTTGAAGAGCAATTGATTTGGACGGGAGATAATTGATAAGGTAGTGGGCGGTGGTAAGAGCTTCAGCCCAATATTGTTGCGGGAGACCAGACTCGTGGAGAAGAGCCCGGGTGAGGTCAAGGAGATGTCTGTGTTTCCATTCCGCTAGCCCGTTTTGCTCAGGGGTGTGTGGGCACGTAACCTGCTGTTTGATGCCGTTATCTTGCAGGAAATGTTGGAAGGCAATGCTGGTGAATTCCCCACCTCCGTCCGTGCGGAGAGTTTTCGGGATGCAATTGTGCTGGGTCTTGATCAGGTTGCAAAGAAGTTTGAACTTAGAGAGAGTTTCTTGCTTCGTAGACATCAGATATATCCAAGAATATCTTGTGTAATCGTCGATGAAGACGACGTAGTAGCGGTACCCATCTAGTGAACGAAGAGGTGCAGGTCCCCAAACATCTGTATAAATAAGTTCCAAAGGAAAAGTAGAAGTGGAACTATTTTTATTGAAAACAATTTTGTGGCTCTTGGCCGAATTACAAGAGATACAGCAAAAAGAAGAAGGTACAGTGGAAATTTCGGTAAAGCGGTTAGCTAAAACAGAAAGAATGTTGTGATTGGGGTGACCGAGGCGAGAATGCCAGCTGTGACCGGATGTTTTCGTTGCAGCGAGAGCTGAGTGGCTGTTATCCGAGGAGAGCTTGATCTGATAGAGTCCGTTAACTAGACGTCCATGAAGCAGTGGACGGCGGTCCTGAAGATCCTTGATTGTGAAGCCGTTTGCATCAAAGGTAATGGAGACGGAATTATCCGTGGTTAGTTTGGATACAGATAAGAGATTATGTGTAAGAGAAGGTATATGAAGTAAATTGCGAAGATGCAGCTTACGTGTGCTGTCCGGTAGAGGTAGAATGCCTTGACCGGTAGAGTGAATGGGCATTGACGTTCCATTGGCAATGGAGACATTGTCCTGTCCGGAGTATGTCATGGGTTGATACAGATTACTTGCGTCTGGTGTAAGATGTGCTGAAGCCCCCGAGTCAAGAACCCAATCTTGATTTGTTGGATTTGGCAGATTGGTGAGGAATGCCCGCGGTTGTTTGAATTCGGTGGGGGCATACTTAGGATTGTGTCTATGCCAGCAATTGAGAGCAATGTGTCCTGTTTTCCCGCAAATTTGACAAACTGGACGGTTCTGGCCAGGAGTTGTAGAGCTGGTCTGTTGAGTTGCCGAGGAAGGAAGAGATGTCTGAGTGTTCTTGTTCTTGAAGTAGCGTCGTGTGTTCCGTCCGCGAGATTGGTTTGAGGAGGTGGCGTAAAGAGCATTGACCGAGTTGTTCATTGTGTGATCTTGAGTTTCTTCTTGTTGAAGATGGATCTCCTCATTACAAAGGAGCGCATAGAATGTGTCCAAATCTATTGGAAGAAGAGAATTCCGTATGGTTGATTTAAACGGATTGAACTGCGGCGGCAAGCCGTTTAGTATATGTAGCATGACATCCTCTGCCTCAATCTTGGATCCAGAGGCCGAAATGTTGTCAACGATAGATTTGATCTTGGTAAGATAGGCTTGAAGCGTCTGGTCCTTCATAGAGATGCGATAAAGCTCGTTTTTCAACTGCATTACACGAGACCTGCTTGTGGGCTGAAGACGTCGTTCAAGAATCGTCCATGCTTCATGCGTAGAGGCTGCGGTGATGATGTAGGGAAGAATAGATTGGGAGATAGTTGAGAAGAGAGCCGAAAGAAGATTACTGTCGACGATACGCCATTTGTTGAATGCGGCAGAACCATCGTCTGGCGGAGCTTGAGCCGTGCCGGTGAGATGACCGGCATACCCGTTGGCTGAGAATTGTTGGAGAATTTGGATTCTCCATATCGGGTAATTCTCAGAGGTGAGAGAGTGTGGCGCAAGGTTCTTGATATTCGAAACGAGGAATTTGAGCGGTTGCGGGATGACGACGGTGGCGTCGGACTGATTTTCTTGATCGATGGAGGGAATTCCAGAGTTAGCAGATTCTTGTTCTCCGGCCATGGCTCTGATACCATGAGAGGATGAACGGCAAGAAGGACAAGAAGAAGATAAGAGGAGAGAAGACAGAATTGGAAAAGAGAAAACAGAAAATGATTTTGTATTCCACCCATATTACATTACAGTGTTCTCTATATATAGAGGTTAAGACAGGTAAAATAGTAAATACAGAGTGGTTAAGTAGCAGTGTATATGAGCGAGCTTTTATCCTGCTGATACAAGCGGATAAAACGCTCACATAGGTGAAATCATTTGGTTGGAAGCCACCAGAAACCATTAATCTGAAGCAGTCAATGGCTTCCTTAACCGAACCGATCTTGGATTGAGCGTCTATAAGTATAGACCATGAGACAACGTTCAAATCGGGCATCTCGTCGAATACCCAGCGAGCATCATCCAAAAGTCCAAATTTTGCGTACATGGACATCAAATGGTTGCTTGTGATGACATCTGGGAGAAGACTGGAGACAATTATCTTGCAGTGAACAATCTTTCCCCTTGAGAGATTCTTCGGATCGGAGAGAACTCGGAAGACTGTCGATAAGGCCATTTAGTCGTCGTGGAATTGAAGGCAGCCTATGCGGGTGATCAGTTAAGAGTTTGGGCTCAGACCTCAAATGCATTGTTTGTTCTCTTCAATTGGATTTGTGAGATTGATGAAGTTGAAGATGGAGTATCACCCAAACGCATAATTTCAAACCATCGATCTTAAATCGTCAACCCAATAATTCTAATTTAAAATCTTAATTACAAATTAATCATAAACCCTAACACTCCAAATATATATATATATATATATATATATATATATATATATATATATATTACAATTCATGTACATACAAATGAATTAGAAAATTTATTATCTTAGCAAAAACTCTAACCTTAACCACTATTTATATAGTTTTGTTTATATTTATTTAGATTACCCTAAACTTTTAGTTACTTATTTAACCATTCTTTTAAAATATTAAACACAATAACCACATCAATTCTTTATCCTACTACGTCGGCTCGGTTTCAAGTATCTTTGTTATGCATTTTATCCGATTAGGAGTCAAATTATTATTTAAATCTAATAAAAATTATCAATAGTTTTAAGTCTTTTTAGGTTCACTTCTACATTTCTTAATAAATGTCATATCTAATACATATGCTCTCTTGATCAGGTTCTTGGAAGGCCAACATTTATGTGACCAAACCATCCAAGACAACTCTCTCTAATTGTATCCGTTTATGGAGCTACTCCAACCTTTTCACTTATAAACTCGTTTCACATTCTATCGCAAAGTGTAAAGCCACTCATCCATCTGGGCATCCTCATTTATGTAACAATTAATTTAATTTTATATTTTTCTTTTAATGGCCAACATTTTGATACATAAAACATTGTAGGCCTCACCACCATTTTCTAAAATTTCCTTAAGTTCGAGGAGTACTTTTTTTTATCCCACAATAGATTTGATGCATTTTTTCTTTTCAACTAGCCAATTTTAATTATACTAATAGTTTCCTCATTTATTTTGACCTCACTTTGAGCAATATGTTCAAGATATCTAAAATATATACTATTTTTATTGACTTGATCAACCTAAATCACAGTTTCCTACTATACTTATATTAATATTACACTCCATGTATTTTATTTTAGAGGTACTCAAACAAAAATCTTTAGACTCTAAGGTTGACCTGCATAATTCTAATTTTTCTTCAACTCCCTCTCTAGTTTTATCAACAAGAAGAATATCATCAGCAAAAAGCGTACATTAGGGTATATCCTGTGATGCCCCAGATATCAATAGTGAAAGGATTCGTCGACAGTCTTGATCAATAAAAGCCTACAACTGAAATCAAAGCACAGCGATGCTATCAATATGCAGGTCAATCAAATCAAGTCAATCAATGGTCAATGAGTCTATGCAATGCGGAAATCCATAGTCAATAAAACCAGTCAATGCAGCGGCAGGCGAATCGATAAATCAACTCAATAAATCCATCAATATCAATAAATCAATCAGAAATCAATAAATCGATGCATATCAGGAAATCCATACGATGCAATATCGTACACATGCAATTCCATACAATGGTCTTACTCGACAAGCACAAACACTAGCTATGATCAATAGAGTTGTTGTAGAAATCCATAGTGCTGTTGTAGAATCCATATTGCTGTTGTAGATATCCATACGTTGGTTTCAATCAATAAGAGTCGTCACTCTTTTTGCCCGTCGGCCGCCCGTCGGCATATAAAACTCCTTATGACTCCCAATCGTTATATCGATAATCTATGGTTTAAAGGAAAGCCCGTCGGCCCACCATCCTGTACAGGTCAATATCAATCTCCAACCAACGTTCAACCAGGTTCCCACTTGTCTTTCAGTATCAATCCATTCAATCAATAGTCAATGCAATAATCGATGCAATAAGCAATATGAAAGAAATCTAGAAAAATTATATCAATAGTCATACGCATATCAATTCAATCTATCAATTTCGGGAAAATCAGAAATCATACGAAAATCGGGCAGAGTAACGACAGTCTGTCAAATTTACACAAAACAAATCCTGTAAAAAGGCACAAATTCCAATTTCTTCCAAATTACAGTAGAATATTCACGACATCAATACAAGACTATTGTTCTATAGAATTCAAATCAAATCACGTCCTGATATTTTTCTATTCAATAAAAATCGCGTAGAATCAATTTCGACAGGTAAAATCGTCGCAGAAAATACTCAAATCGTGTACAATAATCATATCTATAACATACTAAAAGTTGTGCGGTGAAAGTTGTGTCAAATCGAAATCATGTCCAAAATTCGACTACGAAAACACAAAATAATGCACAACTCGGTCAAAACTCAATATCTCTGAAAACAGAAATAGAATTCAGAGTCCTTACCACGAGATCTACACTTTTCCCAACAGCGGCGTCGGACGAAAAGTGCTCCACGGCCTCCGAAACCAAGCTTTTCCTCTTTTCCATTCTCTTTCTCTCTCCTCAAAACGAGCTGATTTCTTTATATCATTAGGCTGATCGGCCCGGCCAATCGCCAGATCGTCCCGGGACGATCAGACCAAAATCAATCGTCCTGGACGGTTCCCAGAACTATTCTCAGGACGATATTTTGAACAGTACAGATCGGCCTGGACGATCTCAATATCGTCCTGAACGATCCTGGGAGGAAAATCCAATCTAGAGAGAAACAGTAAGGGAACGAGGTGTCACGTATCCTTCTTCAAATGTCCAGTGAGACAACAAAATTAGAGCACAATGAATCGTTTAATAAATATTTATCAAGTAGATTTGGGCGTAGTAGTCATGTTGCTTCTCGAACAAGATATATATGATTGTCAAATATAATGTTATATTTGAATTCCATAGGAAGAGATAGAATCATAAAATAATTTTTGGCTTTGATGTTATATTGATGAAAGAATTTTTGTGCTCGGATGTTTGGATGTTCTTCTGTGGTTATCATTGATTTTGTCCATGGTCACTCTCCTTGCTGCTACATTTGCTCTAGATTCAGGTGGTTTGTATTTGTTGTAGGTGATTTTGCTCCTTTTTATTTCTCAAAGTTTTTTATCTCCATTTTTTTGGTGATTGCTCATGGATTTCTTGTAGATTTATTAGGTTTTTACTGGATTATATTTTGATAGGGATTTATGGATCCTAGGATTTTATTTCTGTTTTTATTGTCGCTTTTTTGGAGTGGTAGTGAGCTTTTCATTCCTCTTAAAGACTTGTAATTATTATTTTATATTAACGCGTAGATCCGTAAGTAAATTTTAATTAAAAAGGAAGAACTTAAATTAGAAGTTAAATCACCTAGGACTCCAACCAAACTAGTGAATTTAGTAATCCATCAATTGTAAATTGCATATGTTAAATCTTAATCATTTGGTGTCCTCACTATACAAACAATGTATTGTCTCAATCACATCTAGTTGCTCATTGAGTCATATGATTGATAAATAAAGGTAGTGTTATGACACCAATTTTTTCACTGACTTGAGGTCATGCATATCCACCTTCAAGGGTGGGACAATCCGAAAACCACCAATAGACATAAATACTTATAAATTAAAAACTTTGAAAAGTTACATTATTCCAATCCTAAATGTATCTAATTTGACTTCATTACAATAGAACAACAATGCCACAAAATGTTTAGGTTTTTGAGCATATATTTGTGTATCACTTTATATATTTTCAATAAAACTTATTCTAAAAATTTAAAAGTTATCTAACATTATTATTATTATTTAGGTGTTCTATGAAATAAACATTAGATTCGATAAAGAAGACTCTCAAAGAAATTGGAGATGATTTAAGAATGTACAATGTATGAATAATAAGAATTACATGAATCTCAAAGCAAATTTAAGGGCTTTGAGATTCATCTTAACCATTTGGAAAGGAAATCTCGAATAAAATTTCATTACATGTAAAACACCCCAGATCTTAACATATCACCAATAGTCATTAGATTTCAACATGACGATTGACTGTTGTAATTTTATCGTCCTTAGATTCAAATTTTAAAAAGTTAAAACAATAAATTTTCATCAATTAGTTAATAATTATATAATTCATTAATCAATAATTTAGGGTTTAGGGTTTAGGGAAAAGAAGCTAGTCTATGAAACTAAAATTAGTATATGAACTTGGTTTAGAGTTTAGGACATTAAAAATCTTTAAACCTCCTTAGGAATAGATCATAGTTTACATGCTGACTTGCATTGACTGTGGAAGGGCCACACTTCAACTTTAATTTGATATCTCATTTATTACATGTCTCCTTTTGAACATGCCATTGCCCCTACGATAATCTTCTTGCATATGTTCGTGAGTTGGTGATTGATGATGTTGCAAATCTTTGAGTTTCAATTACAGGATGAATGATTGTATTATAACTTCCTTCTCCTTGCTCGTAGCTTGATTGGTTGAACATGGCCATTTGCTTTAGTCTCATCGATGGATGTTTATTTGAATGCTTTGGATCATTAATTGGCATCTTGTGTTTCTAACTTTATTGTGCGTTTGAAGAGTCTGGAGTATCATTCAACATTTGCAATTTAGAGTGATTATTCATTTATTAGTTTGGAGCCCAACTCCATGTGGTCTTCTTGCATGTTCAATTAAAGTTCAACTCGATATCAAATCTGGGTCCCCTGTAGTTCAAGTATTATTCAAGTTTCACTTGATGTTGTACAGTTCAAGTTCAACGTCCACAAATTTGATTTAAGTCCTTTGTGGTCAAGTCTTTGCTTGGGTTCAAATGTTCAATTCATGTCGGCTTAATGTTCAAATCAAGTCCAGCTTGAGTTCAGGCTCATTTGTGTTCAAGTCTTATTTTATTTTGCTCAAATTTTAGTTCAAGATTCATTTCAAATTTAAGTTTATTTGTGTTCAAGTTTGAGTTCATCATCGATTAGTTTTTAAATAAATTTCAGATTATGTTCAAAGGTTCACAACTTTGAGTCCAAGTTCTATTGTCCTTTGAGTTCAATCGAGTCCAAGTGCGGTCTTATGTTCACCAGAAATTTCGGTAGCCTCCTGGTCTCCCTCGTTTAGGGGAAACTATAAAAAATTGGGCCTCTTGCCACGCTAGAGAAAAGTGTATACGGTAGGTATCCTCGAACACCACTGCCATGGAATCTTCAATCCCACCACGTCAGAGAAAGGCGTGTATGAGTCTTCAATACCTATTTCAAAATAAAAGAAGTTGTTTCTCCACATGTACAAAGCTGCATACGGGTACTTTAAATTATCCCCAACATGCTACGAAAAGCGTGTATTGGGCCTGCCCACCTCGTCATAGGTGTCGCATCGGGTTCCCTTCCCACCACGCTAGAGAAAAATATGTATGGGCTATTTATCGGCTCGGCACGCATGCCGAGAATGGGATTTTGGGTTCAAGAAGTTAAACCTTGGCAACCGATGAGATGGAGGGCACATGGATCGATGCAAGAGAGAGGCACGCTTCTTTTTTATAATTAATTCTAGTTAACCATAATTAATTATAGTTAATAATAACTAATAAACTAATTGTAAGTAATAATTGATTAATTACAATCAATTAATTAATCTTAATTGTAATTAACTAATAATTAACTATAAAAATCATTAATTATAATTAATTAGATAATTATAAGTAACAATTAATTAAAATTAATTAATTACAATTATAATTAATAAAATAATTATAATTAATAATTAATTACTAATTATTAATTAATTATAATATTGGTTAACTGTAATTGAAAGTTTTGTGTTGTTGCTTGCAAATCACGTTGGTGCATTCATCTAGCCTTGCTTCCCTGCTCACAGGATTTGGCCGAAGAAGCGCACGAAGGGGAGAAATTTACCTAAATGACAAGCCGGTTCCCCCTATTGCTTCCGCTCAAAATGTCGTATCTCCCGATCCAACAGGAGAGGAACATCGTCTGAGGAGGCGAATGGGGCTCAGGGCTTCAGCTAGGTAATGGAAGTGCTCACTCACTTACTCACTCTCTCTCTCTCTCTCTCTCTCTGGATCGGGAGGACCGAGAGGTCAGACAAGGGAGGAAATTAGCTTGGGAGGAGATCTACAGTTGCTTGCATAGAGGAGGTTGATCGGCTGGATTGTGGACTTCGGAAGGCTATAGGGATCGAATGGGGCTATGGGGGTCTTCAGGCGACTGGGAGGTGGATCGGGTCGATGAAGAAGAGTGGAGGTTGGCATTTAGGCTTCAATTTAGGGAAGATGAAGTTCAGCTGGCTCGTGGGTTTGAGAAGGAGCGAAGAAGAGGAGCCGGCAGTGGAAAATCAGTCGTGTGTGGAGAAGAGCTCCAGAGCTTCATGTTGCCGTCGTATTTACCGACTCGATCGAGCTGCTCTTTGCATGCTAGCGATAGAACGGTTCGGTGCTACAAGGCATGGGACACTATAGATGTGGCGATCTAGCTGAATATACGGCAGGATATGGGCTTTAGTAGGCGTGACAGAGGTATGATGATTTGGAAAAAAAATTTTTATTCCCCCATTTTTTGTTTTCTCTATGGAGGTCAACATTGGCTTTGTTATTAAGATTTTTCATTGGTTGATGTTGTTGTTCATAAGTTATTGCAACTCTCTTGGGTTTTCTTTTAGTGGTGATAACTGTTTGCTTAGTGTTTTGGTTAATTAGGTTCTTAGATTTTTGTGCTTGGATGTGTGGCTGTTTGACTGTTTATGGGGTTATCCCTATTTCTGGCCGTGGTCTCTCTTCTTGCTGCTATGTTTGCTCCTGAACCTACTACCGGTGATTTCGCTACTTTTAGTTTATCAATTAATTTTTTATTTCTATTTTTTGGGTTATGGCTCTTGGCCTCCCATGAATTTTCAAGGCTTTTTTTGTGGATTGTATTTAGATAGAGATTTATGGAACTTAGGGGCTGTTTGGTAGTAGGATTTAGGCCGGATTTGAGCGAAATCCAGCCAAACGGCCTAAAATGCAAAACCAAATCTCATGGCAAGTGAAATCCGGGATAAACGGAAAATTCCGCCGATTCGAGCGAAATCCGGGATTTCAGAAATCCTGTATTTTGTGGGATTTACAAAATCCAGACGCTAGAGTAAGAGTCCCTTGTATAAATCCTGCTTTATAGCCAAACAATCACACAGAATTTAATTGGATTTATCATAAATGTTACCAAACAGTTTTCAGGATTTAACCCCTCAGGATTTCGTAAATCCGGGATTTGAAGGATTTACGAAATCCTACATTCTACCAAACAGCCCCTTAGACTTTTATTTCTATTTTGATTATAGTTTTTTTAGCAATAGCGAGCTATTCATCCCTCTTAAGTACTTGTAATCATTTTTTATATTAATGAATAGGATTGTGAGCAGGTTTTAATTTAAAAAAACTTTTTGTATAATACAATCATGTCCTTAGGCCTCTCATAATAAGATATAGTAGCCTCCCGATTAGATTTCACCACTTCAAAAAAATTAGGAGAAAACAACCACATGTTTTTTAATCTAAAAGAAAAGGTCCCATTATTACCTCTTTGATAATTACTCATAAAAAGAGGGGCATGATCAAAGCAAGTCCTGCTAAGATGTTCAATTTTATAATTTGGAAATAAACAAGCCCGCTCATTTGTTAAAAAGAATTGTATCCAAACATTCCCAAAATTGGTAATTCGACCAAGTAAACTTGGGACCAGTGTCATATATATAATCCACTGAAGAAAAACATTAATGCAATTTAAAGAGTTAAATAAACTTCGTTCTCAAACAAAGAAGATATCAGAAGGGGATAGAAGAAGATGGTAGAGAGGAAAGAAGAAGAGTTAGGGTATACGAAGGGCCCAAGAGATGAATTATGGTTGCATTTAAATGCGAAGGCGAGTAGCCGTGCGTTTATTATCCAAAGTTGGAATTTTTTTGCATAATTTAATAGGGAAGAGTAGTAAATGAAAAATAATTATATATTAATAAAATAATAATTATGATTTAAATTATCAAATAATTTTAATAATATATTAAAATTAAAGCTTAAAGGTTATGATTCTTTAGAATAATTTAATTGGAAGTTTAAAAATGTAATTGGGAAGAAACTCAAGCAACCTTTATAATAATAGAATTATAAAAGGTCATGTTGACCTCATTATTCAAGGTCAATTTCCCTGGAATCAATATCTAGTTCCTAGGTCTTCGTAGCCTAATATAGACGCTGTCCTTCAGGATTTCCAGCTTAGGTGGACACCTAGTGACGTAGCATCAACCCAACTTGATAACTCGACCTAAATTAAAATCAAATCAATTCAAATTTAATGTGGTTCCGAATATAGTGATCTAATCGAGTGTCATCAAGCCTAATTGGGTTTGATTTGACCTCAATCCAAACTCGATAAACTCTCTCCAACTTTATCAAAATATGTTATTATTTCTTCATTAATAGATTTAAATTAAGAATTTACCTAAATAAGTGTTAAAATCAAATAAATAAATCTCAAATAATACGTCCTTAATCAAGAAATTCTAACAGAATAAATATTACTAAAATAAATCAAATTATTTAATAAAATTTTACGCGTTCTAATAAAACAAATCTCTAATAAATAAACTAAACCAAATAAAATTTTAAAAACTCTAAATTGAGATGTGGTTCGGGCAGTTAGAACGACCGCTCCTCTCTCCCCTGCAGTTCGCAAATCAACTCCCTCTTATTCGGAATTCTCCCCGTCTCCTGGGCAAGGGACTCCGGCTTCAACTTCCGTACTCTAGCCTCATCTATGCCTCCTTCCTGCTTCGTTTTGCTCGGCCAAGAACAGTAGAAAGTGGTAAACCCCCTCTTCTTCTTGATTCTTCTTCTCCTCTTCTTCTTGATTCTTCTTTCTTGTTCTTTCTTTTAAGGATAATTTCTGTTGGATGATTAGCCTATCAAATGAGGTTATTTGCCAAACATTCATTCATTTTACGCTTAAATTTCTGCACTTGTTTGTGTTGAGTACTATCCTACTTGTGAATGCTTATTCTTCAAGACTTAAATAGATAACCTCATGAATCATGAATGTGTTTATGGAAAAATCCATGTCGTTTGAAACTAAATTCTTTGTGTTTAAAATCTGCAGAATACTATGCTTATTGTGGTTTGTATCATGAGATATATAGTTTAAAACTCTATGCATATATTGGAAGAAATTGTAGCGTCATGTATCAAATGAATGAAATGTGTTTGTGATATTGTCTATTAAGGAATGAGATGAGATTTGGTTAAATAAAGAGTTAGTGGGAAAGCATATCTATGTTTTATTTCAGTCACATTCCCAAGAGATGCATGAGTTTTGAGAGTTTTCATAGATTTTATGCGATGTTGTGTTGTGTTTAAGTTTGAAAGGTGATATGCGTGAAAAACAAAAGTGAGTTTTGTGGGTTATGAAAGATGAAAATTGTGTATGTTTTGAAAAACTGGAATTGTGTATGTGAGAAGTAAGGTGTATGTGTGTATCTTTTGGAAAGTGAAATGATGTGTTTGGAAAGTGACATGTGTGCGCTTTAAGAATGAAAAGTGTAGGTTTTGAAGGGTGATGTTTGTGAAAGATGAAGAGTTGATTATGGTGTTTTGAAAGGTAAAGAGTGGATTTTGAAGAAAATGTAGAAAATTTTAGGAAATGAATGTTCATGTGAATAGCAAAGTGTTTGGGAGTGGAAGGAGAAGTGACTTGTGGGTGTGGAAGGAGAAGTAAATTGTTTGTGTTTTGTGAGGTGAGATATTTTGGAAAGTGTGTACTAGAAAGTGTATGGGTTTTGAATGTTTGAGATTTGTAAGGGTTCAAAAATGGAACTTGTGGGTGATTTGAAAAGTGGAGCTCAAGTGTATATTCAAAAGATAAAAATGAGTGATTTGTAATAGTGAAGAGTGTGAGATCGTTAAAGGTTGTAGTATTTTGAGAGATAAGGTTTGGGTGATGAAGAATGAGTTTGTTGGGTGTCTTTTAGAAATTGAAAGCATTGAAAATCAAAAGCTCTATTTCTCTCTACCTCTCTCTATTTTCTTCTTCTTCCCCTTTCTTGTTGCCCTGGGGTGAATGTTGGAAAGATATAAGATATATTTTCAAAAGTGAAGAGTTCAAAAAGCAAGCAACAAACTAGTGTCCAAGTCCGAAGAAAGGTACACGTTGTAATTTAAATGGTATTTTTTCATTTATTTTCTATTAGATTATTAAATATGCTTCTAATTACTGTTTTTTCTTTTTTATTTGCATGAATTGCGATGAATGGTACCGGTCGAGTGAACAAAAGGACAATGGACTTAAAGTCGTCAGTCGCCTCCATTCAACCGGGTGGAGGTGCTACGGGCAAAATAACCAGCAATTTAAAAGTAAAAAAAAAATAAGTTAATCAAATAATTAATAAATTATATTAAAGATCTTTGAAATTTAAAAAGTGTATAATATATATTCAACCGAATTTAAAAAGTCAAATATTTAAAATAATTTTTGTTATTTCAAATTATTAAAATAACTATAAATTACTTATGTATTTTATTAAATAAATTTATATAAAATTAATGTATATAAAGTTCAAAATCTTGATAATTGATGTAAAGTTAACATTATAATTCTTTAATTGATACATATTCCTTAATAATAATTAAAATTCTTTAAGTTTCATGACGTGCATTTTGAGGACCAACAACAACAACAACAACATCAAGCCTTTATCCCACAACGTAGGGTCGGCTACATGAATCCTTTTTCTCCATTGTGTTCTATTAAAAGTCAAATTCTCATTTAAACCAAATAAAGAAAGGTCATTCCTAATATTTTCTAACCAAGTCTTTTTAGGTCTACCCCTCCCTTTCTTAACATAAGTCAAATCTAATACCTCTACACTCCTAACCAGATCATCGAAAGGCCGCCGTTTTATGTGACCAAACCATCTAAGGCGACTCTCTCTAATCTTATCTTCTACTGGAGCTACTCCAACCTTTTCACGTATATGCTCATTTCGTATCCTATCTCTAAGAGTAAAGCCACTCATTCACCTGAGCATTCTCATCTCTGCCACACTTAACTTAGTATTATGCTTCTCTTTTAATGGCCAACATTCGGCACCATAAAGCATTGCAGGCCTCACTACCATCTTATAGAATTTTCCCTTAAGTTTGAGGGGTACATTTCTATCACATAACAAGCCCGATGCATTCCTCCACTTCAACCATCCAACTTGAATTCTGCTGATAATATCCCCATCTATTTCACCATCACTCTGAACAATTGATCCAAGATATCTAAAACGTGTACTCTTATTAAGGACTTGATCGCCCAAAGTCACAATCCCCTCACTAGGTCTATTACTACTAAAATTACACTCCATATAAGAGTGATGGTGAAATAATTAATCCCCATTTTGAGGACCAAAAATTTAAAATAATTAATTAGTTAATAATTAAATTATTATTTATATGTTTTTATTTAACGCCTAGTTAAATTGAAATGATTAAATTTTAATTTTTGAGACATAAAAAAATTAAACTTAGATGAATGGCAAAGATTGTATTTGGGATGAAACTCTAACACCCTTTATAATAATAATATAGATAATATAGAATTGCATTGATGTTTTTATCATTTATGCCAACGAGAGTCTTCAACATCAGTCTTTAGTCACCAAAAATTCAATCTAATCCTTTTAATTAAGAAATAAAATATTTATATAATAAAACTATATTTATATAACTTAATTAAAAAATATTAAATTAAATAAGCCATTAACAATTAAAAAGGATCAAACAGAATCATAAAATCTTCATATTTATTTTAAATAGTATAAAAGATATAATCATGATGGATATGAACAAACTGTTGGCTATAATATTTTGAAATAATTAATTTCAATTATAAAAAAAATTCTATCAAATTATAATGGTTAGAAAGTAATCATATCCTAATAAACAATTTCTGACCTTATTTGTTAATTTTCCACATTTTAGGACTAATTTATGACCAAATTTTATATAGTAAAAAATAAATTAAAGAGAGGGCAGAGAAATAACCAATTCACCCATTATTTATCACATTTCACTTTTCTCAGTTATTCATCCCACTGTTTTCTTATCTTTGTTGAGAGAAATAAGAAAGCAACTTCAAATTATTCAAAGTTTGTAGAGTAAATATATATTTGAAAGAAAGTGTTTTATTTTCCTTTCTACACAGTAAAATAAATAATTTACAAATAGAAGTTAAATCCAATGAGGATCTAGTCTAAACCCAAGCTTTCATACAATGCTACTTCGATGGTCGTTGGATGGGCCCGACTGTGGTATGAAATCCCATTATGATCTCATCGTACACGCAACAATGGAAATCCACTGTCCGCGATTCTTCTTCCGCGGAGATGCACTCCTTACAAACCACTGACTTCACTGTCGCATCGATTTTTTTTCGATGAAGATAGTGTCTTCATCGTCGTCGGTTGACGCTGGTGACGTAGCAGTGTCTAACATAGGGTACATCTCCCTTTGCCTCTGCATAAAGTCCAGTTTGCTCTCATAATTCCAATGTCGCAATCCAACTGCTATTGGAACATCAACATTCCAGCACTTCATCGGAAACCTCTTCAGAATGGCAAGGTTGAAGCAATCCCTCTCATTGGCGATCACTTCAAAATCAGACAACTCATTTATTTGTACCTTATGATGGATCTTCAAGGAAGTTGTGGCATTGTTCTGACGTACTAAATAAGTTAAGATCTGATGTGCGGGGATCCCAAGCTTTAAGCGTATTAGTCTCTTAAAAATCTTATACGATATTGATGGAAACATAAAGATGTTTCCTACATTGATCTCTTTGTTGCCATTGTCGAAAATAATAGGGAATGAAGAAGGATAACTAGTTAATAGCTTTGGAGTTTTCATCTCAATCAGTGGTACCTGATATTATCGCTAATTGTTATATATATTGGAATAGAGTGGGGCTAATTTTGGTAAGCATTTGCATTTTTGGAGGAGCATATTTCAAAGAAAGGCTCATTGTTTATGGTATTGACACTTGACTATTTTTAGTGTGCTAAAGAGAGATTTGAGCTCTTTTTCTTGTAGTTTGAATGGTGTGTAATAAAGGAGAATTTGTGGTTTAAAAATTCCTTTCAATATGCCTGGGAAAATGTAAAATTTTTGTAAGCAGCTTTTTACGACACTCAATTTTAATGCAAAGTATATATAATTTAACATTAAATTTACATTTAACTAAAAATTTCATTTTTTTATTTATATCCTTTAATTGATAGCATTTTCACTTCACATGTCATTGTTCATCATTGACTGTACGTGCATCAGTTATTAATAGCGTGACAATAAATATATAAAATAGATAACCTTTTTGTAGGGTGGAAGATCGAATTTATAGAAAAAAAAATTGCAACTTCTAGATGTATCCACGCATGGCGATTTAGGTGTGGTAAATAGAGAATAAGTTAATGCTATCTTATATCAGGCACGTCATCCATCATCTACCATAAATGTCTCCTTTATCAAAAGCGACCACCAACATTGCCATCACTAGTTGTGTGTAAACCGTCGCGAGGATCATATGATATATCACTTGCACCTTTACATGCCATTTAGCATAAGGTACATCTCCCTCTTCTTCTGCAAATATTCCAACTAGCCCTTGTAATTCCAATGTCGTAATCCAACTGCTATTAGAATATCAACATTCAACCGCTTCATTGGAAACCTCTTTAGAAAGGAAAGGATTAAGCAACCCCTCTCTTTGTCGATTACTATAAAATCAGACAACTCTTTTATTCTAAACTTTTGACGGACCTCCAAGAAGGATGTGACATTATTCTGGTGTACTAGATAAATTAAGATCTGATGTGAGGGGATCCCAAGCTTTAGGCTTATGAGGCTCTTAAAAATCTTATACGATGTTGATGCGGACATAAGGATGTTTCCTACATTGACCTCTTTGATGTCATTGAAGAAAATGATAGGTAATTAAGTGGGATAACTAGTTAATGCCTTCGGAGTTTCCATCTCAATTAGTGGGACATGGTATTATCCAGAATAGCTATATATATGGGAATAGAGTGAGGATAGTTTTGATAAACATTTGTAGTTTTGGAAAAGCAAATTTCAAGAAAAAGCTCGTTGTTCGTGGTATCAACATCTAGCTATTTTTAGTGTTGTTAGGAGAGATTTGAGCTCTTTTACTTATGAGTTTAATGGTGTGTAATAAATGATAATATATGCTTTTATGCAAATCTTTTTAATATGCATGGGCAAATGTATAATTTTGATAAGAAGTTTTTTATGCCAGTCAATTTTTATGCAAAATTTATAAAATTAAAAAAAAAAAAGTTATATATTATCATTGTTTGTAGTTGGTTTTGTATAACAAAAACTTTTGTTTTCCGTGAAGATGAGTCTCAAAAAACATAGATCTGATTTAAGAATAACATAGCATATGAAAAAGTAGAATTACACTAACCTCAAAACAAATTTAAAAGATTTTTGACTCATCTTAAAAATTACTTGATATAATTTTTTAATATAAAATATTGAATTATTCTATTATATTTCCATAATATAAAATATTATAAGTGTAACCCTATTATTCTTCTCCACAAGAACATAACAAGGAATTCTGCTACATAATTAATAAATTCCATTTTGTAATCACTCCTTTGATGCTTTCTATAAGAACATTCGGCCACTATTGTTCTGATCTCTCTTTATTCTTAATATATATATATATATATATATATATATAGTCATAGAAGAGGACTACTAAAAATAATAACTCATCAATACACATATGTTCACTATATGTACATGTTTTTATAAGTCATTTAATACCTCATATTTTTGTATTCCACCTCCAAGGAGCCCAAATCACGCCAAAAAATAATATTGAAAAAAAAAAAAAAAAATTTAAACCACATATATTCTTGTTTATTACACATCATTCAACCAATAAATAAGAGTGCAAAAATCTCTCTTTACCATGCCAAAATTAGCTAGGTGTTGATATCATGGACTATGAGCTTTTGCTTGAAATACGCTCTTCCAACACTATAAATATTTACTATAATTAACCCCCACACTATGCCTATATATATATATATATATATATATATATTACCCATAATACAAGTCCCGCATATTGAGATGAAAAATCCAAATGTATTAACTAGCTATACTACTTCAATGCCTATCATTTTCTTCAATTGAATCAAAGAGGTTAACGTGGGTAGCATCCTTCTGTTTCCATTAATTTCATACAAGATTTTTAAGAGTCCCGTAAGCCAAAAGATTGGGCTCCCCCCATATCAAATCTTAACTTATTTGGTATGCTAGGATAATACCACATCTTTAATGAGATCCATCATTATGTTCAAAAAAACGTGTATTTTGATTTTGTAGTAATCGCTAAGGAGAGGGGTTTCTTCATCCATACCATTCTAAAGAGGTTTCAAATGAGCAATTGGATTACAACTTTGGAATTGCCCGAGCCTATTAAAATATAAGCAGAAGAAAAGAAAGTTGCACTATATGTCTGCAGCTTGAAAAAAGCTTGCATGTCCCAAGCTAAGGTGGTGGCGTCGAAGGTGACAAATAAAGTGTTTTCTTTGTCTAATAATTGAATGAATGGACCCATGCGAAGAAAATTAGATTTTGGACGGGGTAATTGTCAACTTCCTTTGATTTGACATTTTTTTTCCTTATTCCTTCAAAACTCTTCCACCATTAAATTTGACACACTCACCAATTCAGATTAATACTAGTGACAATAATGAAACATAGATTTAATATATATATTTTTTAAAAAAAAAGATCAATTGTGTTGGGCTCATGACTTTATTAAAAACACCTTGAGCTTTTTCATGGAAGGTGGCCCCATATGTATCCCTTGGAAGAACCCCAAGAGTTAAAATAAGGCTTAAACACCCTCAATAAAGAAACTCAAATTATTTTTCCTCATATGTTAGAAATTAAATCTTGAACTTAGTCAACTCTTGAAATCCTCTCCTCTAAACTTTGTGCTTCTTTCTAAGGATAAATATATACTATTTAATCTTATTTTTGCATTTAACATTAAATATAGTTGGATCTTTCAAAAAACCAAAGAGCATTGGCTTGTTAATGAGGATGACCTGAAAGTCCTTTATCAAAAGAGTAGAAGAAGACAACCATAATTACATTAAAGATATGTACTCCCTAAATTACAAATTCAACTTGAAGAAAGATATCTCAAATGAGATAGTAAAATGCTTTACCAAACCAAGGAAATGATACAAAAATTTATAAGCTTGATTGGGTTAAATACATGACATTTTTCAAGGTTTTAATTTATACAATAAATTATATAAGTTATACAAACTTTTTGAATTTGCTCCCAGCATTATATCATATAATCATAAAAACCTTGTACAAGAAAAAGCATAGTAATTGTTCTCCAGCTAGCTATAAAGAGATGTGCATTCAAAAATGCAACCGAAAGACAAAACAAAACTAAAAAAATATTATTTATATTTTGAAATAAATAGTATAAATGTTAATGCTATATAATATTTTGAAAAATATGAATTCTATTGAATAAGAAAATTAAATTGTTTTTTCAATCATTGAGTGAACACACATCAAATATTGGTGGCGTGGCATAAAATATATAAAATATACAACTTTTTTGTAGGGTTGAAGACTTGGTTTTTAGCAAAAAAATTTCAATGTTGAGTTGTATCCACACCATTTAGATGTCTAAAATGGAAGATTAGTTGCTGCTATATTTATATATAGCGGACATGTTATTCATCGTCTATCATAATCATTTCTATCATCGAAAGTCATCTTCAGTATTGCCATCGCAAGTTGTGTGTAAGCCACCCCTACAATCATATGGTATATTTGTCTCCAACTTTACATGTCCTTTAACATAATGTACATCTTTCTCTTCCTCTGCAAATATTCTAGCTAGCTTTCGTAATTTTATTGTCGTAATCCAACTACTATTGGAACATCAACATTCCACTACTTGATTGGAAACCTCTTCAGAAAGGTAAGGATGAAGCAACCCCCCTTCTTGGCTATTACTAAAAATTTAAACAACTCATTTATTTGCACCTTACGATAGATCACCAAGGAGGTGAAATTATTCTGGCATTCTATATAATTTAAGAATAACGTCATGTATGAATAAGTATAATTACATAAATCTTAAAGCAAATTTAAAAGGTTGAGTCTCATCTTAACAAATTTTTTGATAGAATAATTTGATAAAATTTTCAAAATTATTCTATTATATTTTCATAATATAAACATTATATCGTGGAACCCTTTTATTCTTCTCCCCATAAATATAAAATGGAGTTGATATTTACTTTTCAATTGCGTGTTGTTTCTTCTGCAATTTCATAGGAAAACGAAGCAGAGCTTTAAAAATCTAGGTCAGAAGGGATGGTGCTCAAGACGGAACTTTGTCGATTTAGTGGTGCTAAGATTTACCTGGGAAAGGGTATCATATTTGTTTGAGGCGACTCCCAAGTATTTCTCTTTTCAAATTCAAAATGCAAGCGGTACTTTCATAATTGGTTGAAACCTGACAAGCTTATCTTGACAGCAATGTACAAGAAATCACACAAGAAGGACATCCATGATGAAACTGTGAAGAAAACACTACAGAAAACGCACTCATTATAGGCGATTTATTTCGGCGGTTACTAATTGTTACCGGCCATTCAACCGCCGGTTAGCTTCCGGCGCTCTAAGCGCTAGTGACAGCTAGTTTTGTGACCGGCGGTTAACACCGATGAAATTGCTGGCGGTGCGACCGCCGGCATATCGTCGGTGTACCGCCAGACACCGTCTGCAAACCGCTGGTGTTGACCGGCAGTTTTAGAAGTTTTCCGGAGGCGTTAATTAGCCGTCCTGCGTCGATGTTTCCGGCGGCCAAACCGCCGGTTGACCGCCAGAAATAGCAATTGAAAAAAAAATGACAGTCTCCCCTCTACGTGAGCAGCCTCATCTCTTCAACACTTAACTTAGTATTATGCTTCTCTTTTAATGACCAAGATTTGGCACCACAAAGCATTGCAGATCTCACCACCATCTTATAGAATTTTCCCTTAAGTTTGAGGGGGATTTTTCTATCACACAACAAGCCCGATTCATTTCTCCATTTCAACCATCCAACTTGAATTGTGCTGATAATATCCCCTTATATTTAACCATCACTCTGAATAATAGATCCAAGATATCTAAAACGTGTACTTTTATTAATTACTTGATCGCCTAAAGTCACAAAGCCCTCACTAGGTCTATTACTAATAAAATTACACTTCATATTTTTAGTTTTAGATCTACTCAAGCGAAAACCTTTAGACTCTATGGTTCATCTCCATAATTCATGTTTACCATCAACTCCCTCTCTAGTCTTATCAACAAGTAGAATATCATCAACAAAAAGCATACAACAAGGTACATCCTCTCGCAAATGTCTAGTGAGAACATTCATGACTAAAGCAAAAAGATATTGACTTAAGATTGATTCTTGATGTAATCTAACCGAAATTAATAAGAAGAATATCATCAACAAAAAGCATACAACAAGATGCATCCTCTCACAAATGTCTAGTGAGAACATCCATGACTAAATCAAAAAGATATTGGCTTAAGACTGATCCTTGATGTAATCTAACCGAAATAGAACCAAAATGCATAAAAAAATGCAAACTTCGGATGCGAAGCAACGAGAGCGGGGAGAGACTTCGGCGGTCAGAGTGGAGGTGAGATCTTCGTTTGGAGGAACTTTTCGGTGGCCGGAGGGAGCTCGTCGGCGGCCGGAGGAGGCGTCTCGATCGCGAGAGGGCGGATGAGATGGGGGTGAGCGTCACGCAGGAGAGAGAGAGAGCACGCAATGAAATGAAATAGAAGGCTCGGGACGGATTATTTTAGGGACTTTTCTGGCGGCTATCCAGTGGTTCCGACCGCCAGAAATAAATTCACTTAACACCGGCGGTTTAAGCCACCGGTAAGATTTAATGTCGGCCGTTCAACCGGCGGTTTCTGGACCGCCGCTTTTTCCGGCGGCTGTAGTTAACATAACAACCAGTTAGACCGCCGGTAAAAACTGACGGTCACACCGCCGGTTAAACCGCCGTTAATACCGTGGGATGGAGAACCGCCGGTAATTGATGAATTTCCTGTAGTGAAAGGCGTCGTGCTGCAAAGAAGCCTCATTCTAAGTCAATTGTTGGCGCTTCCTTGGAAGTTATTCAAAAGAAAAGAATTGAGAAAACTGAAGTTAGGAACGCTGCTCGAGAAGCTGCTCTGCGTGTGAGATCAAGGAGCGGATAAAGAAGAGCAAGGATGAAAGGAAGGCTAAGAAGGTTGAGTTTTGGCCAAAATACAGAAGACCCAGACAAAGGGTAATATGCCCAAGGGTTCAAAAGGGCCAAAGCTTGGTGGTGGTGGTGGTGGGAAGCGTTGAGGACTTATATTTTAAATCATTTTTATACCTTAGTTCTCTTGTAGTCCGAAGTATATATACTTATGGTTGCGTTCTCTTTCTATGGATAACTTTAGAGTTCCTTTGTTGTGATGGACTTCGGATATGATATCAGATCTAAATTTGCTTCCTTCGGTCTATTTTGTGACTGTAGTTGTTTTATTTTATGTAATCTTCTTCTTTGAAAGTTGCTTTTGATTTTTGTGCAATTACTTCAATCTCTTTCCTCAGGGCTCATGTGGATGCTTGAACATGATTGAGTGTATTTGTGGAGCTTAAAATCCTAATATAAAATTTATCATCTTATTTATTAATTTTCATGTTTTAGGACTAATTTCCGACTAAATATTATATCATAAAAAATAAAATAAAGACACACGCTCCTTCGGACTTCTCTCCCTCCTTCGGCATCGCCTGTTCACTTAAACAAAAATACAGAAGATCGTATCTTTGCTCATTGCTCACCTGCTCGCGGAAATGAAATACTTCAAATTCGAAGTGATATGGGCTCGCGATAAAGCTTATTTTATTTAATTGATTTTTTCATTAATTAATATGACACGTCGTGTCCCTTTTAATTTAAATATTATCTTAATAGGACACATTTTTGTCGTGTCCGACACATGTCTAAGTTGTAACGGGCGTGTGTCTATATCTGTCACGTGTCCAATACTACATACCCCAGGTGTATCGATGCATCAGAGTTCATCACCTATACACTCCAAATTCACTGATTACATTTTCAATGTGGACCATTTTGAACAACATCCCTTTGCCTTTCATATTCCTTGTCTAATAACCAAAGAATGGACCCACCAGAAAAAAATTGGATTTTGGACAGGGTATTTTCAACTTCTTTTGATTTGACATATTTTTTTCATATTCCTTCAAAACTCTTTCGCCATTCAGTTAAGCCCACTCAACATTTTTTATTAATACTAGTGGCATTTATGAAGCACAGATTCAATCTAAAAAAGAAAAAAAGAAAAAAAAAAAAGCCACTTGTGTTGGATTCATGACATTATTAAAGACACCTAGAGCTTTTTCATGGAAGGAGACCCCATATGTATCCTTTAGAAGAAACTCAAGAGTTAAAATAAGGATTAAACACCCTCAATGAAGCAACTCTAATTGTTTTTCCTCATATGCTAACAAATTAAGGCTTCGTTTGGGACGGCTTTTTTATTGCTTTCTAAAACGGAGTTTTAGTACAAATTTTTTTTATTTTTGTATTAAAACTCCATTTTAGAAAGCAATAAAAAAACCGTCCCAAACGAAGCCTAAGTCTTGAGCAAAAGTCAACTCTTTGAATCCTCTCGATCCCTGAACCTTATGCTTCTTTCTAAAGATAAATATATACTAACTATATAATCGTATCTTTGCATCCAACACTGAATATAGTTGGAACTTTCAAACAACCAAAGAGCATTGGCTTGTTAACAATGATGACCTGAAAGTCCTTTATCAAAAGATTGGAAGAAAACAATCATAATTATATCAAAGATATGTGCTATCAAAATGATAGATTGAACTTAAAAGAAAGATATATCAAAGGAGATAGTAAAATGCTTCACCAAACTATTCAATTAACACGCTATCTCTAACTTTCAGGCGACCTCTCATTCTTCTCACATGCTTAGCGAGAATTATTATTCTATGTTAAACGCACATTCATTGATCTTCATATGAAGGAGGCAGTGTTTATTATGGGTAATGATAAGATTTCTTAACCTGTTGGCTTTAGCTTAAAATATTTTAAAGAAATCTGAGACTTTGTGGGTGGGCATTCCACCAAAGCTATCCACTTCCTTAAAATAGCTAGAATACCTAACGTGATTAATTTGTTTTTGGAAGGTGACTACTCAATTGGCTTATCAGAAAACATGTGCCTGATGCAAATTTCTTTCATTTATAGGCTCTTCTTCTTCTTCAAATATTGCATCATTTATGATTCAAAATTACAGCGATGTAGATACCGTGGAATAGATTGCCGAGGCTAAATGCTGGTCAATCAACAGCCAAGCGGAGTAGAGAGGATTGATTTTGCTATTGCCATTAGCGTCAGTGACCTGTTTCGCCGGCAATACTGTAGTGCCGTTCAGGTATCATCAAAGTTGTTCGCCGTGAACAACTTTAACAGTTTAGATTTCCATATTAGGTGATTCTCGGTTGTGAGTTGAACAGTGACCATGGACTTCACGTTTGCCATAAAGAACTTTAACTGCTGTGGGATAACAACTTCACTGGAAGCTACATTTGAACCCGAGTCTTCCATCTGAGTTGAGGAGGATGACGCTGCCATAGGAGAGGATGCAGGGGACGTCGCCTACAGCTCTGATACCATGAAACGAGATCTAAAGCTGCATAAAGCAGTTAGCATAAAAGCATAGGGAGAAGAAGAAATCAAATGCAGGAAAACAGAGTTGCCAATACGGAACCCTTGAGCTCAGTTTTTCTCCCATACCATAATAGATGCTACAGTACTCATCTAAATAACCGAGTTAGTTACAAAGCAGTGGCTTAGATAAACCGATCAGAGATCTAACGGTAGAGGGAAAAAGGGGTACTGCGATGGCAGGATTAGTGGAAGCACTACACCATATTGAAGCCGGCTGATCTATAGGACCTGCAGCTTATCAAGTCTCCTTATTAGGTATCAACACTTGGCTAATTTTGGTTTAGTAAAGAGAGATTTTAGCTTCTAATTTGTTGGTTGAAGGATGTGTAATAAATGAGAATATATTTCGTTAAAAAATTCCTTTCAATATTATTCTTTGGAGTGACTTGAGCTCCTCAGATATAGAATACAAAGCATGCGGTATTAGATGAGTTATAAAAATGTGTACATATAGTGAGCAAATGTGCACAAATGATTTATAAAAACTTGTACATATAGTGAACATATGTGTACAAATGACCAAAAACAATATTTTTATATTTAATTAAAAAATTAATGAAATATAACTTCTAACATTTGTATTTTTATTAAATAAGAAAATTTAACTCAGATTATTATTCATGTGCAAATAAATTAGTTGTTATTTTGAGTATCTTATGCACTATTTAAACTATATATATATATAGAACTTATTTATGTTTTCTAATAAAAAAAATTATGATTTGATGTGGAATATATTATATAACCATTTTTATTTAATAAGAAAAATTTGTAGCCCTTAATGAGTAATTTACTATATAGAATTGGCAACATTTTGTGCTGGTGGAAGAATGGGCTTATAATAATGAAGATCACAACATCTAACACTATTTACATGAAATGAAATTATGTGCGATAAATAGTTATTTGGGTGGCCTTCTTCACTTTTATGTATATGGGTATGCCACACAACTTCCATTTTTTTCATAATCGTCGATGCAACTGCTAGTATTGTCTCCACTAGTAGCTTGTAAGCCACTTCCATGAGCATGTGATACCTTTGTCTCTACTTCTACTTATCATGTACCTACCTCTTACAAATCCAAATATTAATTGTGATTATAATTCAAACATTGACAATCCAAAACTTCACTAAAAATCTCTTCAAAATAATGAAGATGAAGCAACCCCTCTCATTATCTTAACAAACAGTCGATTTACATAAGATATGTATATATAGAAGTTAGGCATATACAAGAGAGGAGAAATGTCAGCAGTCATTGGGTGTCAGATTGAGCGGGCATAGAATGTGGAGCTAAATCAAGCGGGTAGAGAAGGTGGTCCACAAAGTGATTGCTACCACATTCCAGGTGCGCTAATAGCCCCCATAAATTAAGCATCAATGGTTTGGATGGTTAATTTTGTCCGCAGCTGATGAAATTGAGTTGGAGATAGGTGTTTCATTTTTAGGTTTGCGGATTGATCCAATTAGCTAATGTGAAAATGGCAACAACTTTAGTCTTGATATGCTCGCTTATAAAGTGATAGTCGATCTCTATATGTTTCATTCGAGCATGGAAAAATGGGTTGTGAGCTAAGGCCATGGCTAAAGGGTTGTCACAGTAAATTGGCGTGGGGGCAGATTGTTGACAATGAAATTCTACAAGAAGTCTACGCAACTATAGAACATCATATGTCACGGATGAGATAGCTCTGTATTTTGCTTCAGTTGAGAATTTTGCTACAGTGGCCTATTTTTTAACTTGTCAAGATACTAAATTTTTGCCAAGGTAGAAGCAGGAGTAGGTAATGGATTTGTTTGCTGCCCAGTCGGCATCCACATTGGTTCAAAGTTGTAGATCCCTGAAAGTGAAAGAAAAATCAAAATGTTACGTTCCTTTAATGTATCAAATGAGATGCTTGAGGGAATAATAATACTGATTGATGGAATAATGCATATATTGATGTGATTTATTGCAAAGACAATGTCAGGCACTCCGGCCTTGTAATTATGAGATACATGAGTGAGCCAGTTAGTTTGTGATAGAGAGAGGGATTTGGAAATGGTTGATCAGCATGTGGGTAGTGGAATAGTTTGAGAGCCATAGGTGTAGGTGCAGGTTTGTAAGATGAAAAACCTGTGGCATGTAGGAGCTTGCTAGTGTAAGGTGTTTGGTTGTGAAATAGACTAGTCTTGGTGTGTTATACTTGGATTATAAGAAATGTGGATAGAGATCTAAGTTGCTTGAGGGAAAACTCTAATTGCAGCTTGACTAGTAGGAGCAGAACTATTGTGGGGTAATTATCAGTGAGAAGCATATCATCAATGTAGATGAGGAGATACAATCGAATATCACCTCACATGTATAGGAGAAGAGAAGGGTCTGATTTGTTTAAGATAAACTTGAATTCAATAAGGGAGAAGGTGAATTTGTTGAACCACTATCTTGGAGCTTATTTAACCATGTATAAGAATTTATGCAATTTGTACACATGGTGTGGGAATTGAGTGTCTATGAAGCTTTGCGGCTGCTTCATGTAGCAATTTTAGATAGATCCCCATGAAAGAAAGTGTTTGAAATATCAAACTGAAGGACTGGCCATTTGCGTTGAGTAGCTAAAATTAAGAAAATGAAGATAGTGGGCATTTTTTCAACTGGTCTAAAAGTTTCCATGTAGTTGATCCGATATGCTTATGTAAATTCTTGAGTTATTAAATGAGCTTTGTAAGTGACAATTTGTCCATCAGGGCATAGCTTGGTTTTATATGTCCAACGACATCCAAGAATAGGAGTGTTGGGTGGCGGTGGGGTTAAAGACTAAGTACCCTATTGTTGATGAGCAAGAAATTTGTTGGGCATGGCGCTGGGCCATTGCTCGAGCATCACATCTTGGTTATCGATTGTGGGTGTAATGTTGGAGGAACTAGTGGTAGATAAATAAAAGATGACTTTTGGTTTGAGATAATCAGTTTTGGATCGAGTTTGCATTTTGTGAGATGGGGGTTATGGCAAGATATGTGGTGAGGGGAGTGATGAAGTAGATAAACATGTAAAAGAACATGATTGAGTGGTGGATGAGTAAGTATGGAATGAAGGTGAAGTTGGAGAAGGGGTGATGTTATGTAAATAATTTGCTGGTAGTGTGATGGGTATGGTAGAGGTGGATATTAGAAAAAGAGGAGGCGATGTTGTTGTTGGCTGAGGAGAAGTGTGAGAGGTGGATGGGGTTTGATAGGGAAAGCTTTGTTATTGAAAAATGACATGTTGAGATATGTAAATTGTTTTAGATTTGGGATTGTAGCTTTGATAACCCTTAGAAAATGCATTCTTGATAGCATGGTTGAAGCTTATTAGAGGTGAGAGGTTTGAGCCAGGGAAAATACGGACAACCAAAAGTTTTTAGGTGATCATAGTGTGGTAGGTGGCCATGAATGTGTTTGAAAGGATATTGGAAGTTGCAGGCTTTAGTGGGAAGATGGTTTATGAGATAATTAGATGTGAGAAGTGCTTTAGCCCAAAAATGAAGAGGTAGGTGTGTAGTGTGAAGTATAGTTTTGGTGGTGTCCAGTAAGTGGTGATATTTTTTTTTAGCTAAGTCATTTTGTTCAGGCGTGTATGGGTAGCTGAGTTGATGAGTTATGCCAATTAGAAGAAGATAGTTCATGAAGTTTTGACTGGTGAATTCTCCTCCACCGTTAGAATTAAAGATTTTTATTTAGTGTTGAATAAGTTGTTAATCAATTGATTGAAATTAATTAATTTTGGGAGAGTTTGATATTTAGTATTCATTAGATAAATCCAACATAAATAGGAGTAAGAATCAATAAATATGACATAGTAATGAAAACTATTAATTGAAGGAACCAAGGAAGGTGCCCAAATATCTGAGTGAACTAGAGAAAAAGGAGTTGTAACATTGCTTGTATGTAAAGGAAAAGATAAATTATGGCTCTTGTCCATATTACATGACTTGCAAAGAAAGAAATAGAGGAGATACATATATAACGGATTAGTTTGGCTAAGGTTTGCATGCTTCAATGATGAGGGTGACCAAGACGATCATGCCAGAGTGAGCTGGAGGCGATCATATAGTGTAATGCAATAGGTGGATTCTTGTTGTTGGTGGAGATTGAGTAGAGGCCATCACGATTTTGTAGAATTTGATAGTCCTTAAGATTCTAAATTGTGAATCCATGAACATGAAAAGAAATGGAGCAATTATTGTATAAAGTTAGTTTGTGGATAGAGAGTAGGTTATGAGAAAGAGATGGTACGTTAAGAAGGTTTTTAAATAGGAGCTTGAAGGGGAGGAGGGTAATTGGTAGAGGTAGAATTCCTTGGCTTGGGTGTTGAATGGGTAAGGAGCTGATATTAGCAATTGAGATGAAATCATAGCCAACGTATGTTGTAGGTTGATGAATGCTATGACAATAGCTATGAGGTGACTTGAAACTCCTAAGTTAAATATCCATTTAGTGGTAAGGTTATGTCATGGTTGGGAGAGCAGGGCATGGGATGTTGCAGATGGTGAGAAAGAATATTGTAGGTTGAAGTGATGCCAACAGGTGAGAGCAGTGTGACCGAGCTTGCCACATATTTGATAGGTTGGGTAAGTATTGTTATCGGTAGACTGATGCCAGCACTAGTAAACTGTGGGTTTTAAGAGAAGCCATGCCCATGAGAGTAAGAGGGATTGTTCTTGCCATGAAGAAATCTAATGCGATTGGAGCAGAGAGCAAGTTTCTCAATAACTAGAAGAGTGTATTTTTACAGCTCCTTCTGAATATTAATTTCCTCGTTGTAGAGTAGCAAGAAGAGGACGTTAAGGATAATAGGTTGAAGAGACGTGCAAATTGATGTTTTGAAGGAGTTATAGGTGGAAGACAATCCACTAAGGATATATAGAATAATATCCTCATAATCAACATGAGAGCCACCGGCTGCAATGTTGTTGACTAGAGTTTTGATTTGGGCAAATATTGATTCATTGTCTTGTACCTCATTTGGATTTTGAGCAATTCTTTTTTAAACTGGATGAACCAAGACATGTTGGTCAACAGAAGTCGATTCACGAATGTTGCCTAGATTTCATAGGTAGTAGAAAGATGAAGAATGTAGGGAAGAACGCAGGGAGATATTATGGAGAACAAGGTGGAGACCAAGTTTTGGTCGATGAGGTGCCACAGTTTGTAATCAGGGTCAGAGGAGGGTCCGCTGGGATGGTCCTACCGAGATAGTCGTCGAACTCATTAGCTACAAAGAGTTTGTATATATGCAAACTCCGATGGCATAATTATCATTATTTAGCTATAGGATGACCATGAGCTTTTGATTAGACATATGAAACTTTAAAGGAGCATGAACAGTGAATTCTGCCATCGATGCGGACATGGAAGAGGCTATAGGGAGAGGAGATGAGGAGTCTTGATCGGCCATTAGAGAAGAAAGAGGCGATGAGGCCCACGATTATGATACCATGAAGAAGTACCTGCACAACGGTTAAGCTTGCAGGAGGAGGTAAACAAGGAAAGTAATTTTACTGTATCATATTCATTATCTTAACAACAGTCGGTTTATATAGGAGATGTATATATAGAGGTGAGACATGTGCAAGAGAGGAGAAATGTCAGCAGTAGTTGGTTGCCTAACTGAGCTAGAAAAAAATGTGGAGCGAAGCAAGGCGGCTAGAGTAGGTGGTCCACAAAATGTTTGCTGGCTCATTCCAAGTGCGCTAACAAAAGCAAGCCTCTCATTGTTGATTGGGAATGAACTAGTATGAGTGGCCATTTTTGTTGGATTCTCACCCGACGGGGACGGATCCCGCCCCGAGCCGATCGCGACAGAACCTGCTTATCCAGGATCTGGCTTTGGAATTTGGTTCTGAACTGAATCTTCCAAAATAATTAACTCAACAGACACGCAAACACAGAACAACAGAGCTACTATAAGTCACCAAATGCAGCGGAACAAAACATCTATATTTTCTTTCTTTTCCTCAAAACAATCATCTACAAATACGGTACATGGCTAGCAGAAAAAACACAGAAGAAAAGCCATGACCGTAGAAAAATCAAAAGTAAAAACAAATACCTACGGATCAGACTCTGAACTCTAGTCCTGGACTTCCTTCCCTTTCCCAGAACCTGAAAACCACCAGAAAATGAGAGTGAGCTCAACAGCTCAGCAAAGCAACAAACCTCCAATCAAAACTCTCAGAATCCAAAACCAAACTCATCAGACAGAAATCAGATCAGAAATCGGAAACAGAATCGAATCACGAATCAGAACAGAATCGAAAATCAGAACTTATACGGACAGATATCAAATCAGAATCAAAGTTGTACAGATCAGATCACCTCAGAATACAAATCAGAACAGAATAAATCAATAGAGTCAGAATCGTACAGAAATCAAAAATTCAGATAATATCAGAACTAAACGGAACAGATATCAAATTACACAGATCAAAAATCAGAAATTTAGATAATATCAGAACTAAACGGAACAAATATCAAATTACACAGATCAGAAATCAGAAATTCAGATAATATCAGAACTAAACGGAATAGATATCAAATTACACAGATCAGAAATCAGATGGAAGATCGTATCAAAAGAACAGATACAGAAATCAGAATCAGATAATAGCGGATATCAGATATTTAATTAATAGCTAAGCTAAACTAAACCGAATCACTACGGATTCTGACCCTTATGTCTCCCATGTGCTCTCGGCACCAGAAATTCGCTGAATAATTAATAGCTAAGCTAAATGTGCTAAATGTGCTCACGGCACCAGAATAATCCTCGGATCCGGGACAGAACAGAAATTTCTCCAACTTGAGCTCAACTAAAATTTCCCCAGACACTAACTGAATCTCATAGGATTCAGGCCCCTTATAGCTCCCTTTTTATAGCTTATATACAGAGCATTTCAATTCAGAAGAAATCCGGGCAATTCAGAAATCAGATAAAAAATCGGGCAGCACAACGGCATTAGACAGAATTTACACAAAATTTCCTGCAAAGAAAATTTACCAAATTCGCACAGAATATAGATAATCACATTCCAGAACATTTATTTTACTGCACAGAGAATTTACAATTTCACAGAAAAATGCAGTCAACAAAAAACTCCGCCGAATCAAAAATACCCGGACAAAAATCTTCGGAAAATAACCAAAATGTGCACACTCGGCACGTAAATAATATACGGAAAGTTACGCTGTAAAAATTGAACCAATCAAAAGATACGGACGAAAAACCGTAATGGAAACAAAATCCGGATAGAATATATCGCCAAACTCGACGGAACTGAAAATTTAGAAAGGCGGAATGTGCCTTACCTCGCGTACAACAATATTCTGAACAGTCACTTCGGACGAAAACGGCTCCGCGTCGTCCAAAAATCAACTTTTCTCCAAAATCTCTACAGTGCTGATCGGCCTGTAGAGATATTTTCTACAGTGCTGATCGGCCTGGACGATGTCCAAATCGGCCTGGACGATATGTACAAAAACCACCTGGAGCAAAACTGGGCAAAATCTGGAGCAAAAATTACAACTGATCGTCCTAGGACGATCCAGATCATCCTGGACGATCCTGGAGCAGATTTTTTTGATATTACCTGGACGATCCTGGAGCAGATTTTTTTGATATTATAATCTCCCCAACTTCAAAAAAAATGTCGTCATCGACATTATCCAATCCAAACTCAGTCAGAACAAGTACGGGTACGACCGTCTCATGTCAGACTCCTTTTCCCAAGTTGCTTCTCGTGCAGTCCGGTGCTTCCACTGGACTTTAACCATCGGAATCTCTTTATTTCTTAACTTTCGGACGTCGTACGCTAAAATCAACTCTGGCTTTTCCTTATACGCCAGATTCTCCTGAATCTCAACCTCATCAGCTGATACCTTCTTTCCAGAGTCAGATACCCACTTCCTCAAAGTGGATACGTGAAACACATTACGCACGTCGTCGGGCATCGAATCAGAAAGCAACAGTCTGTAAGCAGATTTTCCAATTCTTTCCAAAATCTCAAACGGTCGTAAGGTATGTTGGACCGTGAACTGAACTTGCTTACCTTTCCAAAATCTGGAAGTAAATCGTCCATCTCGATCAGAAACAATCACTCGAGGCATACCGTGCAATCTGACTATTTCCTTCACATAAATCTATGCTAAACGATCCACCGGATCGGTCTGTCTGATCGGAAGAAAATGGGCTGACTACGTCAATCGATCTACGACTACCCAAATGGCATCATGTCCTTGCCGTGATCGAGGAAAACCCATCGCAAATTCCATCGTCACCTCCTCCCACTTCCACTCAGGGATAGGCAATGACTGCAACAGTCCACCTGGTCGCTGATGCTCTGCCTTCACCAACTGACAGGCTTCACATCTCGACACAAACTCTGCCACATCCTTTTTCATCCCAGACCACCAGAACAAAAGCTTCATATCAGCATACATCTTACCACTGCCTGGATGAACAGTGTAGCCAGAAAAATGAGATTCATACAAAATCTCTCGCCTCAAATCTCCGAACACAGGTACCCACAACCTGTTCTTACAGAAAATAGCACCAGAATCAGAAATTCGAAGTTCAGGAGTCTTACCAGATCCAATCTGAGCAACCAACTTCGAATAATCAGAATCTGACTTCTGGGCTTCTTGAATCCTTGCTTCCAACGAAAACTGAATACTCATCTGAGCCAAATCCAAATCACTGGAGGAAATCACCTCCA
The DNA here is from genome assembly GCA_019514585.1 of Dendrobium officinale. Lineage (NCBI taxonomy): Eukaryota > Viridiplantae > Streptophyta > Magnoliopsida > Asparagales > Orchidaceae > Dendrobium > Dendrobium officinale. Next base: position 46,199,044 of record CM033690.1, on the reverse strand, counting down.
ACTGCAATCGCTCCATGTCTCTAATCAGGAAATCATCACAAGTAAGATGCAAACCTGATAATCCAGAAGACTTCCTGCTCAGAGCGTCCGCTACCACATTAGCCTTCCCAGGCTGATACTGAATAGTCAGGTCATAATCCTTGATCAACTCGAGTCGAGAAGATGGCTCAATCTGAGTGAAAATGTACTTCAGGCTCTTATGATCAGTAAAGATTTCACATCTGACACCATACAGATAATGACGCCAAATCTTCAGAGCAAAAACAACGGCAGCTAACTCCAGATCATGTGTCGGGTAATTCTTCTCATGTGGTTTCAACTGCCTCGAAGCATAAGCAATTACCCTTCCATTTTGCATCAGCACACAACCCAAACCTTTCAGTGAAGCATCACTGAACACCTGAAAACCTTCCATACCTGACGGAAGTGCCAACACTGGAGCTGAAGTCAAACAATCCTTCAATCTCTGAAAACTAGCTTCACACTCCGGTGTCTAAACAAAAGGTACTGACTTCTGCGTCAGTCTAGTCAAAGGAATCGAAATCTGTGAAAATCCCTTCACAAATTTCCTATAATATCCGGCCATGCCCAAGAAACTACGTACCTCAAATACCATAGTCGGCCTTGGCCAATCAGCAACCGCCTGAATCTTCTGGGGATCCACAGAAATACCTTCTCCACTCACCACATGCCCCAGAAAAGACATACTCTTCAACTAAAATTCACATTTGGAGAACTTGGCATACAGCTGATTCCGCCTCAGAGTCTCCAACACAATCCTCAAGTGTCTGGCATGATCATCCTCAGAAGCAGAATACACCAGAATATTGTCAATAAAGACGATCACAAACTGATCCAAAAACTCCCTGAATACTCGGTTCATCAGATCCATGAAAATCGCAGGCGCATTGGTTACCCCAAAAGGCATAACCAAAAACTCGTAGTGCCCGTACTGAGTACTGAAAGCAGTCTTCACTACATCAGATTCCTTCACCTTCACCTGATAATATCCGGATCGCAAGTCAATCTTCGAAAATACTGAAGATCCGGAAAGCTGGTCAAACAAGTCGTCAATCCGAGGTAAAGGATACTTGTTCTTGATCGTGACCTTGTTCAAATCTCTGTAATCCACACACATACGGAGTGTCCCGTCCTTCTTCTTCACAAACAGAACAGGTGCTCCCCAAGGCGAAACACTAGGACGGACAAAACCTCTGTCAACCAACTCCTGAAGTTGAACTTTCAACTCAGAAAGTTCTTTCGGTGCCATCCTGTACGGAGCTTTTGATATAAGAGCTGTACCCGGAAAAACATCGATAGAGAACTCCACCTCTCTATCCGGAGGTAAACCAACCAACTCCTCAAGAAAAACATCAGCAAACTCCCGTACCACTGGGATCTCAGAAACAAAACCAACCTCCAGGTTCAGATCCCGCACCGAAGCCAAAAACACTGGGCATCCTTTCCTCCACATTCTGCTTACTTCCAAAACAGAAATCAGACTGGAGAGAACACCTCGTAATCCCTGAAATATAACTCTCTCTCCAGCCACAAGCAAACTCACTTGCTTCTTCAGACAGTCAATCTGAGCCTCATACCGACTCAGCCAATCCATTCCCAAAATCACGTCATAAGACGAAATTGGCAACAAAATTAGACTAGCTTTCCACTTCTTGCCAGCAATGTCAATCTCACACAAACAAAATTTCCGAGCAATCAAAGGATTTCCAGCCGGTAAAATCACAGACAAAGAAACCGGTAAAACCATCGAATCCGAATGTAAAGTCTCAAAACACCGCTCGGACAGAAAAAAATGACTCGCTACAGAGTTAAACAAAACACGACAGGGCTGATCAGAAATGTAAACCGTACCTATCACAACATCCGGAGCATCACGAGCCTCTTGCTGACTCAGGCTGTAAACTCGTGGCTGAACTGGAGCAGGAGTTGAAGCAACAGAACTACTCGGCTCTCTCTGAACAGTAGGTGGTCTCCGTAGTCCAGAACTAGTACTACCACCTCTACCAGAAAATCCCTCAGGACGAGGAGGAACAGTCCTCGGTCTTCCTGCTGAACTGACAGGTCTAACAGAATCCTCTGATCGGTACTCAGAACGCCGATCAAATCCAGCCTGTGGACATTCTGCAATCCTATGTCCCGGCTGACCACATCTGAAACAAAGACCAGCCATCCTGTAGCACTGGCCATGGTGTCGCCGTCCACAACTCTGGCACACAGGTGCCGTACTAATAGATCCAGAACTTGTCGTACTGGTAGCAGTACCAGACGACCCTCCGCTCCTCCTGGAATCGGATCTGTTGACTCCAGGTCCAAAATCAGCTACAAATCTCCTCTTCCCAGAGGAACCACTGCCAGAAGTCTCACCTCCAAATCTCTTCCTACTCGTAGTCCACCGCTGCTGAGTAGCTGTCATGTCATTCTCTATCAGACGAGCTCGTTCCACAAGCTCAGCAAAATCAGTAATCCTGAATGGTATCAGAGGCTGCCTCAAAGTGTCTCGTAGCCCTCTCAGAAATCTGTAGCACCTCTCAGCAGAAGTGCTAACCAGCTGCGGAGCATACCTGGCTAAGGCAGTAAACTCAGCCTCATACTGCATCACCATCTTGCTCGCCTGAACCAACCTCAGAAAACTCTCCTGCATCTGCTGTCGTGCAGAAGGGGGAACAAACCACTCTCGAAATACTTCAGTGAACTCTTCCCAGGTAATCAAAGAGTTCAGCCTGCCCTGAAATCTGGCTGCCTGCTAGCCTTCCCACCAGTGCTCAGCCTCTCCATCTAACAGAAAAACGGCCAACGGAACCTTCCTGTCTGCAGGACACTGCATCCCGTCAAAAGTCTTTTCCAATCTCCTCAGCCACTCCTCGGCTGCTCTGGGCTCAACAGCGCCCTCAAATCTCGGAGGCTTCAACCTCAAAAATAACTGCAGGTGTCGATCAATGTCCTCAGATCTAACAGTAAAAGCTCTGCTCTGAGTCTCGCTCATCATTTGAGCAACAAGCGTAGCAAACTGTGACAATGTATTTGCACCGGCCACTGGGGCTGTACTCCCCACTGGTGCTGCCTGACTGGCACTCTGCCCGTCTGTCATGTCTGGGTCTGGCTGATCCATACAGAAAATCCAAAAAATTCGGAAAACTATCACAAAAACAACACAAAAACAACACAATAAAAAGCCAAACGACCCAAAACTACCCCCAGACAGACTCACTGATCACTTCCTATAGCTCTGTCTTACAATCCAACCAGTTTCCAAAACCTGGCTCTGATACCACTAAAGTTTGTCACGACCCGACCCGACGGGGACGGATCCCGCCCGAGCCGGATCGCGACAGAACCTTCTTATCCAGGATATGGCTTTGGAATTTGGTTATGAACTGAATCTTCCAAAATAATTAACTCAACAGACACGCAAACACAGAACAACAGAGCTACTATAAGTCACCAAATGCAGCGGAACAAAACATCTATATTTTCTTTCTTTTCCTCAAAACAATCATCTACAATTACGGTACATGGCTAGCAGAAAAAAACACAGAAGAAAAGCCATGACCGTACAAAAATCAAAAGTAAAAACAAATACCTACGGATCAGACTCTGAACTCTAGTCCTGGACTTCCTTCCCTTTCCCAGAACCTGAAAACCACCAGAAAACGAGAGTGAGCTCAACAGCTCAGCAAAGCAACAAACCTCCAATCAAAACTCTCAGAATCCAAAACCAAACTCATCAGACAGAAATCAGATCAGAAATCGGAAACAGAATCAAATCACGAATCAGAACAGAATCGAAAATCAGAACTTATACGGACATATATCAAATCAGAATCAAAGTCGTACAGATCAGATCACCTTAGAATACAAATCAGAACAGAATAAATCAACAGAGTCAGAATCGTACAGAAATCAGAAATTCAGATAATATCAGAACTAAACGGAACAGATATCAAATTACACAGATCAGAAATCAGAAATTCAGATAATATCAAAACTAAATGGAACAGATATCAAATTACACAGATCAGAAATCAGAAATTCAGATAATATCAGAACTAAACGGAACAGATATCAAATTACACAGATCAGAAATCAGATGGCAGATCGTATCAACAGAACAGATACAGAAATCAGAATCAGATAATAGCGGATATCAGATATTTAATTAATAGCTAAGCTAAACTAAACCGAATCACTACGGATTCTGACCCTTATGTCTCCCATGTGCTCTCGGCACCAGAAATTCACTGAATAATTAATAGCTAAGCTAAATGTGCTAAATGTGCTCACGGCACCAGAATAATCCTCAGATCCGGGACAGAATAGAAATTTCTCCAACTTGAGCTCAACTAAAATTTCCCCAGACACTAACTGAATCTCATAGGATTCAGCCCCCTTATAGCTCCCTTTTTATAGCTTATATACAGAGCATTTCAATTCAGAAGAAATCCGGGCAATTCAGAAATCAGATAAAAATCGGGCAGCACAACGGCAGTAGACAGAATTTATACAAAATTTCCTGCAAAGAAAATTTACCAAATTCGCACAGAATATAGATAATCACATTCCAGAACATTTATTCTACTGCACAGAGAATTTACAAATTCACAGAAAAATGTAGTCAACGAAAAACTCCGCCGAATCAAAAATACCCGGACAAAAATCTTCGGAAAATAACCAAAATGTGCACACTCGGCACGTCAACAATATACGGAAAGTTACGCGGTAAAAACTGAACCAATCAAAAGATACGGACGAAAAACTGTAACGGAAACAAAATCCGGACAGAATATATCGCCAAACTCGACGGAACTGAAAATTTAGAAAGGCGGAATGTGCCTTACCTCGCGTACAGCACTATTCTGAACAGTCACTTCGGACGAAAACGGCTCCGCGTCGTCCGAAAATCAAGTTTTCTCCAAAATCTCTCGACTTTCTCTCTCCTCAGAAAATCAGATATTTTTAATTTGATTTTTCTCTCTCTTCAAAACGACTGATTTCAGCTTTATAACCTTCAGATCGGCCCGGCCGATCGCTAGATCGTCCCGGGACGATCAGACCAAAATTCGATCGTCCCGATCGCCCTGGACGATTCCCAGAACTATTCTCAGGCCGATATTTTCTACAGTGCCGATCGGCCTGGACGATGTCCAAATCGGCCTGGACGATATGTACAAAATCCAGCTTCTTTTTTCAGGGTGGGCAAAAAATTTTTTTTTTTGTGGGGGATGGGCAAAAATGCTTAGGATTGATTAAATGAGGGCAAAAAAATTTTTTGAGAGGGGGCAAAATACCCAAAATACTCAAAATATTTCAAAATATCTCACTAAAATTAAAAAAAAAAAATTTTGAGGGGGGGCAAATTCAACTAAATGGGGATCCGCCCATGATGCAAATATCATGGTGGGAGAATATTACCTGGAAGATTCTCTGAAAAAAAAATTGTTTAATTGTATTGTCATTACCATTTTTTATTAGTTAACAAAAACAAAATTAGTAAAAAAATCACATAAATTAAACTATGAACCAAATAAAGACTTTATAGAATGATTGATGAATCTTAATGCCCTAAAGATTATGGGGAGATACGATAATGGGATTTGAAAATTAGCTGAGGCACTACTAGAAAATGATCAATTGTATACAAAATAAATTTTGGTAATATTGTCAGTAAAACACTCATAAAAAACTAATTTTCTTTAGTTATATATTGGTATAAATTATTTAGAGTATAAACAAAAGCAAATAGAATTGTAATACAACAACGACTATTTGGGATAGTTTTCTGACTGCTTTGCTTTTTAGACAACTACGACTATTTAATATGGAAGCTACATAATTTGCTCTTTCTTTCTACTTTCAGGAATTCCTCTGGTTGGTAGTTGCTTTCTGTAATATCAAATTTATTTTCTCCACAACAACTTCATAACAAACTTTATAAAACGCTGCAGTCATTCTAAATAGTCTCTTCGGCTTCGTATTGCACAACTTTCTTATTATTTTGCTTTTCAAACCCAAAAAAAAATTCTATTTGGCCACTGGTTTTTTACAGCTTTCAATAATTTATTGTACTTGGAAGCTGGTTTACAAAATATATTTCAAAAAAGTTTCTTTCTTTACAACAGTTTTATATATAATCTCCTTTATAAAAGCTGCAGCCGTCCCAAGCAGGCCCTTAGTGTCTGTCTGATACAGTTTTCTTGATGTTTCACTTTCAAACAGGAATTAAACTATAATTTGGTTTTGGAACTACTTTTTATGTTATTTTCTTACTGTTTTTGAACATTTCAACGATGAAAAATAGCTTTATGTCACTAGACTTATTTAAGTTTCTTTCCTCACAACATTTTCACAATAAATCTAATAGATCCTTAGGAGCATATTTACGTGCATGTGCTGGTAGAATTGGTGGTGAAGGATAGATAATTCTAAATAGCGCTAGAAAACATATTTAGTATGTGTTGATGCTCCACCTACATAGGTGACATCCGTTTCTACCAATATTTACAAACATGCCATCAACTTGCTAACCTTTTATCTAAGAAGGATAGTAGTCGGCGGGTGATGAAGGTTAGAAAGATCATTATCAAGTGATTGAGGTCAGAATGATCGTAGTTAGTGAGTGACAAAAGTTGAAAAAAACTGTTGTCTTGCGATGGAAGTCAGAATGACCATAGTTCGCAGGTCACAGCGATCAGAAAGATTATTCTCTAGCGACGAAGGTCGGAAAGACCATTGTCAGGTAGAAGTATAGCAAGAGTTGGAAGCCGAGTAAAAGTCCAATGTTAATTGGTGGCCGGGAAGAAGTCTGACATCAGTCAGTGAATAGGCAAAAGACCGGCATCACACGGTGGTCGAGCAAAAGTTCGATGATAGTCGGTGGCCAGGCGGAAGTCCAACGATGGTCGAGGAGGAGTATGGTGGCAAGAGAAGTGCTCTAGTTTCTCTTCTTCCTTATCTTCCTCCCTTAAGTCCCATTCCATGAAGAATGAATGGTTTATTTATAGTTTTCTAAGAGTGGCATAACAAGTAAATAGGAGAGAGTTCAAGAGTATGTTGGGAGTGTTATGAATGGATGGCCGATATCGACTCCTTTCATCACAAACTGTTATTTAGTATTTAAGTGTCATAATGATGTTATATTCAATGATATTGAACTCGTTCGAATCATCTCGTTGAGATGCTTGATTCAACAACATACACAAAACAATTGAAACCGTTTGATTATCCAATTCATGATCTGAACCTTCCAAATGCTCTTCGGGTCTCCGATTTTGACCCATTTCGGCTCGAATTGAGTCAAATTTGGCGTCGTTGGGTTCATATTTTTGAGACGTTAAGTTTGACGGTAAGTTTGTTGAAATCGGAGTTCATATGATTATGGATTTAATTTCAAAAGTTTACAACTTAATTTTACTTCGAGATTCGTGCCCAATCAAGATAATATTTTGATGATATATCAATTATTATTATTATTACTTCATTTAAACAAAATATAAAAAAAAAAATTACAAGCCCTTAATGCGTTCAAATGCTCTTTACTGTTTGAAAAGCTACAATTAAAAAGAAAAAACTACTAATGATCCACTGAACCCACTACATACATTATAAGTAGAAATTAAAATGCAATGGGAGGGGGGGCCAAGAGCCACCACCCAAAAAAGATCCACCTTGAAGCCTTGAAAGAGCACTGCCGATGAATTTTGATGGACCTACAAAAAATCTTACATATAATTAAACATAAGAAAAGCAGGGAATTGAAATACCTATTGAATGAAATAGGATTACTCTTAAATAGCTTTTCTGCAAGGAACACACTCAACTTTAATATAGTAGCAATTTTTCATAACAGTCAACAGTCCATAGTTATTAATAGAGTAATTGTAATAAAAAAAAAAGACAAAAGATAAAATAAGCAAGATAAAATAAGTAATTGTCTCAGGAAAACCATAATTGCTCCTTCCCAACAACTCAAATAAACATAGAGCACTTGTTCTCCAGGACCTAGTAGATAGAAGAAGAGCTTCCACCCCGCCAACATGTTCGAATAATAGCCCAACAAAATAGCAACATAAGCTAATAGCCGAGGGTATCAACACCTAGCTTATTTTGGCATATATGGTAAAGAGTGATTTGTGCTCTCTTATTTATTGTTTGAATGGTGCGTAATAAATAAGAATATATGTGGTTTAAAAATATTTTTTTCAATATTATTCTTTGATTTGGGCTCCTTGGACATGTAATACAAAAATATGAGGTATTAATTGAGTTATAATAATAATATGTACATATAGTGAACATATGCGTACAAATAAGTTATTATTTTAGTAACCCTCTTCTATGACCAATATATAATATAAAGAAATCAAAGAGTGATAAAAAAATAGCGGGCAATTTTTTAAACTAAGTACCGTTTAAAATTTAATTAAGCGATTAACCAACGAAAAAAAAAAATTTTAAACTCGCCAAAGTCGCCCGTTCAACGGGCGACTTACTTATTTAGGATAAGTCGCCCGTTTAACGGGCGACTTACCTCTTTTATTACTCAACTGACCGTTATTTACTTCAGACCGTTATTTATTGAAGTAACGGGATTACGTAAGTGTGGTAAGTCGCCCGTTGAACGGGCGACTTACTTACAGATAATGTAAGTTTGGTAAGTCGCCCGTTGAACGGGCGACTTACTCTTGTTCATAAAAAAAAAAAAATTGCAACTAAATAGGATTATGATCAGTTACTATATATTCTGTTTTATATAAATTTAAAAAGAAAGCTTAAAAATTTGCCTATTATATAAATTTGCCTATTATTTTTTTTTTAAAAGAAAGCTTAAAAATTAGTTTGTTTGGAAGAATTTGTAGAAATAACTTGTTTGAGTTAATGAGTATTATATCAATTTAAATTTAATCAAATTAATATTAATGATTAATACATTTAATTACTTAAAGAATATAATCAGATTAATAATTTGATTGTTAATTTTTAAATAAATTTAATCCGATTAATAAATTCAATAATATAATAAAATTGATTGTTAATTTTAAATTTAAAAGAAAGTTATAATTGTAGGAAAATTTTTTTATCTGTAATTAAATAAATGTTTTTTTGAATTATTAAATATTTAAATGAATTATTAAATTTTTAATAGAAATGTTCTAAGTAGACATTGGATTTTTCTGTTTAAAAAAAATAATAGATGCACATGCTGCTTGAATTACTTAATGAGAACATTGGATTCCTCTATTAGGAGATGTCATTGAAAGCATTGGATTCTTATGTCATCTAGCTGTACATGATTGGACAAATCATATAGCTGGCTATATCTAGTCCTAACAGATAGACTATAAAGTTAAAAGGTCCAATAATATGTTAATGTATATTTTGGCTGCATATGTTTACACTCTCCTATTTAAAGAGTACATACATAGCATATACAGCATTTTTGTTAAGTCACTCAAAATGAGTTGGTCATATATGGAGATCATCAAAGGAGTACCCAACAAAGAAAGATTTGATGAAGAAAGTCGTAGGATTAATGCTTCTATAGCACAAGCCGGTGATACTCCATTAGAGCGAAAGGCGAATGCAAATGAGTTTTTTCGGTGCTGTCTCCACAAATGGTCAGAAGAAGATGATGATAGGCTCTGGGCTATACATGCTGAGTTGATCGTGGTAAAACTTTTCAGGACACAAAATTTTTTAAATGCTGCAGGTTGGAAATCACTTGAAATTAGGTTCAAAGAGGTCAACGGTCATTTTGTTAGCCCTCACTTCTTACAGATGCGATACCACGAGCTGAAACGCCATCGAGACGAGGGTTATTCACCACCAGATCTCGACTGTAGTGAGCTTGATCATGAGCATGTCATTTTTTATCGTAGTTGGTGTTCGATGTATGACCAATTTATTAAAATTTTTTATAAAAATTGGATGAAGGAGGTAACACTTGATGGTCAGCTGAGAGAGTTCTTCAAATTTGAGGATTGGCAGGACCTACAGTATGAGTTTGAGTGCAGGATGAAGTGTTGTCCAACACAGTCACAGCTCCAATCACGTATGCATATGCTGCTTAGGAATTAGTACACTTGTAGCATCGCTTATTCGATGCCATCTTTTATATTTTCAAGCCTGTCGTACTTTTTATTTAGCAGCAAGAGTGTCTTTTTTTTAATATGTTATGTTATCCTGTTTAAATCATTACAAAACAATTAAGCAAACAAGAGTTCTTCATTGCAAATACGAAACAATTAAACAAAATAGTAGTTTCATAGTAGCACAATAAGAAACATAAACAACAAAATATAACTAAACAACTAAAAGATACATGATACAAAAAACTAATGCCTTCTTTTATGTCGATGTGGAATAGCATCAGTGCCTGGAGTAAAATGCTGAGGTGCTCGTAGTGGCCTGGTACGTAGATGACGCTGGTCCTGATCACTAACATCTTGCTGAGTAACTGGGGGCTCTCCCAAGGAAGAAGGTACGAACTGAGGTGTGGAGGCGACGTCAAACTCAGCTGCGAAGTGGCTCTGAGAGGGACCAAGATCAGGATAGGAGGATGGCCCAGCATCATATGGATCTGTAGTCGGAATGGCTGGACTAAACACCTGAGCATCTGCCTCATCAAAATAATGAGCATCGTCAATGTATATCTGTTGTCGCAATCTTTGGCACATATCTCCAACAATATTCACATCCATCTGTAAAGGTGTCCCCTCAGTACCGCCAAAGTGTGGTTGCAATCTTCTCTCCATGCTCACAAAGAAATCTCGCTGCCAGGATAACTAATTCAGTTAAAATTTTTCATATAATGAAATTTAAATAACTTAAACTTACCATGTGACGTTCAGCTGGTGATCTTGGATAGTATGTACTCGGAGGATCCACTGGGGGCTTTAGCATGTATAGTGTAGCCCAAGAATGAAACCATGCTAAGTACTGCTTCACCTTATAATCATAGTCCAACCCAGGAATCTCTCCAGTAACAATGTATGCTCTCCTGCTCTCCCATAGTGCAATACTTGCCTGGTGATATAATGCCCAATCAGTATCTGACTTACCACGTCCATCAACTCTTACAAAACTAGGATCCATTGGCATGATATCAGTTGAAGGGCAGTATCCAAATTGTCGTAGTACTCGATCAGGGAGATGCCACTCAACCCTTTTCCAACTGATCAAAGGAACTCTGGAGAGCCAAGTGTCCTGACCTGAAGTGCATATCTCTGGAACCTGAGCACGAATCTCTGCAGTGTATGGTTCCCATATTACCTGTATCATTTTTATATAACAAATTATTCGTCATAATATGGAACAAATATGATTAAAATGTATCAATATAATTATACTTAACATACCTGACTCTCCAGTAAGCCATCAAGTTCATCCCTGTATGTCATAACATTTCCTACAGGTACCTCCCGAAGTCGTTCCTCATTCCACCTATTTAATATTTATTAATACAATAGCAATAAGACTAAAATTAAATAACATAAATATAACAGCGTACCTTATTCCAACACTCAAACCATCAAGCTGAATAGGAAATGGTACATGAAGCTGAGGTCTTCCAACATGCAGATGCTCCCAAGACCATATCTGTAATAAGTGGATGCAACCTGCAATGTTGGCTCGTTTTGGTCTAGTTGCTTCAGATAGCTCCCTATACAAATGAGCTAGTACTGCACCTCCAAGTGAGTATGTCCTGAATATTGTTATATCCTCCATCAACGGCAAGTACTGTAAATGAATTTCAGAGCCTGAAGTGTCTGGGAGCAGGTGACATCCAAGTATAAATAAAATGTAAGCTCGCACATGCCTCCAAAAATCCATCTCAGATAGATCAATGTAGGAGTCCCTCCAAAAAATCCACCTCAGCCACCTTAGTGGAACACATGTCTGCGCATGTGCCTGGCCCATCCTAAACTTCGCTGTAATTCGTGGATTGAATGGGTCATGATACAAAACATCTGGGTCCGGATGCTGGCCTAGTAAATCATCACAACAATCTGGCCAACTCATCCATCGTCTGCCTGATCCAACAACTGGGTGTCCAACGAAAGAAGGTCCATCAATCTGTATCCCCAATATCATAGAAACATCCTGCAACGTAATACTCATTTCACCAACTGGCAGGTGAAATGTATTCGTCTGTGGCGACCACCTCTCAACCAGAGCTATAAGCAAGTGATGATCCATCCTCCTATACCTCATCTGACTGACACTGTCCAAACCCACAAAAACTAAAGCCTCCATGAACCTAGGGCAATTAATGGGCCACTCATGGACCATCAGTAAGTGTGAAGCAGCCTCCAATATAGTGCCCTGTAAATAATAAAATTGTTGCCATATTTGAGATTATTTATTTGAACAATGAAGCAATAACTAATGTATATAAATTTACCTGCTCAGGATGGGCTGCTCGGTGGCTGCCTGCAAGTGAAGAAATGCTAGGTTGAATGGTATGTACAGATGGCTGTGTGGAAGCCTCCACACTAGAAGGGCGCCTGCGGCGCCCGCGGCCCCTATCTTGTGCGGCTGCCATGAAACCTGGTAGGAAAAGGAAATGTTAGGAAAGCATAAATAATATAAAATTTTAATGACATTAGCAAAACATAGCATTTTTAATATGAAAAATAAACAACTTATGCAAATAATTCTTGATATAAAAAACTAATTAATTTTGGTTCTACAGATAATGAAAAAAAATCTATGAATAATGAAAAGCATTCTTGATATGAAAAATTTGAAACTTAAAACTAACATAGTAGGACAAGTTGCTTTGTTATGTCCTACTATGCCACATGCACCACATTTTCTATTACTTTGACCAATTCTCTCATCCATTGTGTTTCTAAAACGGTTTGTTCTTGGTCTCCCAGAACGTCTTCTAAAATTTGGGGGTAGGAGTGGATGTATGCCACTTGATGGATCATGTTGTGCCCAAGTAGATCGATCTGGAATATTATGAAATGGATCAGCATAAGTCATCTTGTAATTGTCCAAGCTGTAGTATTGTGAGACATAATTGTAGTGACTTTGTCGTAACACTGATATGCAGCTAACTACGTGTGGGCACGGGATATGATATATAATAGTCTTCCCACAAGTACAAATGCAATTTTTATTGTCAACTAAATCAACCCTGAAAGATCGAGATGACATGTCAACCACTTGAAACTCACGCATATTTATTCGAATGGGTTGTGGTAACCTACGTGCTTCTTGCTCGATCTTTCGCAGTGTTGCTTGTACTCTTGGTGCAAATAAGCTGCTTGCATCAAAAATTCGGAACCCTCTAGCATCTCATTTCTTCTCAAGTGTAAAGACACAACATTATAATAAAATTGCTGTAATCAACGCTTGAATAGGCAAACCCCTGGCTCTTTTAAGAACTCCATTAAATGACTCTGATGCATTTGTTGTCATAACTCCATAACGAAATCCACCATCATAGGTCAGAGCCCATGATGTGACATCACGCTCTACCAACCACTGGTGAATATCAGCCTTCACATTTATCATATCTTTCATGCACCTATCAAATATCATTGGGTCGTCAGTGTTCCCGGCCATGTACATCTTCTGGCATAGAAACTCAACGTCACCAACACCCATTCGACGTACTGCTTTTTTAAAATTTTCCCGTAGGTGACGAAGACAGTGACGATGTGCAGCATGTGGAAAAATTTCACGACAACCTCGCACCAAACCAGCGTGCCTATCAGAAATAATACATAAATCAGGTCGGGAGCTAACAATTGGAAGTAGTATATGCAACTGGCTCAAAAACCACACCCATGAATCAACACATTCTGATTCTACAATTGCAAAGGCGAGGGGGTACAATCCATTATTAGCATCAATTCCCACAGCGGTTAGTAAAGTGCCTCGATATTTGCCTAACAGGAATGTGCCATCAAGGCAAAGTACAGGGCGACAGTAGCTCCAACCTTTTATCGAAGGCCCAAAGGAGAAAAATAATCTCTCAAATTTGTGATTCTCAGACGTTTGTATCTTATAAACGGTTTCGGGCATTGAAAACACAACAGCGTCCATGAACAAATTTATGGTTCGGTACGACTCCTCCCAGCTACCAAAAACTATTTTCACAGCTTTTCTTCTAGCATCCCAAGCTTTCATATATGAAACTTTTATGTTGAACTTTGCTTCAATTTGACCGATAATCTCTCGCGGCTTGAGATCCATATGCCTTCTGATACTGGGCAATATGAAGTAGCTTATAAATTGTGAATTACATTGTCTATGTCCAGTCGTTAGAATCGGGGTTGCGCAAGTATGTTGGTTCTTCATGGAAGATATTTTCCATATGCCCCCCAGACGTTTGCTCACCCCCGCATGCAATCGCCATAAACATGGTCTGTTTGACCTGCCACTCTGAGCACAAACCACTGTAAATTTCTGTCTATTTGAAGCTACAATGACATACTCCACATTATTTATTATTGACCAACCCTGTAATGCAAACTGAAGATCCTCTTTCTTGGTAAAACACATACCCTCCATCAGTTCAATTGGAATTGAAAATTCTTCCTCGACTTGGCTACCAACATAAGCCCTATCATTTGCTACGTCCTCATCCCATTCTCGAGTTGATGAATATGCCTTCACAAAATCATTGTTTACAGTAATTCCTTCTGTAGTGCCAACATTCGTGAAACAATAACGTTGGACCATGCTATGAATTTCAGGATTCATATCAACATTAACTTCATCTAAATGATATTGTAAGTCATTTTCATAATCATCAGAATCTGGATCACTTGATCCACTACTCATTGTTTCATAACCATCATCAACATTAACAGATGGTCTCTCAGAAGATTCTGGAATGTCATGGCAAAAACTTCTATGCTGGTCACTTCATCACGTACAAAAAATATTTTGAACAATTAAAACTTTCTCAGCCGATAAATTTTAATTTAAAATGCATTAAAATAAACATATATGAAAACTTACTTAATATTTTGCGGCATGAAACTTGGATTGGTCGGAGTGTATTCAGTCACCCCGTCGAAAGTGTATGTCTCGTGCATGTGAGCTGTTAGTTGCTCAACAGCTATATTTTCTGTAGTAATTTCTTTGACCTCTACATAAAGTAGAAGTATTTGCCCAACTGCATGTGATAACACCATCTGACACACCTCATCATCATCACAACCGAAGCTATGAACTCATTCCCCAAGGGTAAACGACAAACTAAGTTTACTGAGTACTTCGACGTATCATATTTTAGGGATTTCAGAACTCTAATCTTCAGTCGCTCTAAGTTCATATTTGCAGATAATTGCAAAGGCCGATAACTACCCCCAACATATGTTGGTGAATATTTATCATCTAAAGACAAGTGCCCACCATACATAAGAATAAAGGATGCTCCTCGTCCAGACATTGTTGCACTACTAAGTATAGTTTATGATTACCTACAATTACCCATACACAATCTTACTATACTTCAACAAATAAATTCACACATAGAAATTTAACTAAATATATTTAAATAGATATTTTTTTATTCACATTTAACTTTCTATTTTAATAGGGAAAATCTTATATCAAAATCTAACCCTAAAACGAACATATGACTTTCGTAGTCATATTTGTCAAAAAAATTCGTGCTGTCTAAGAAACGAAAGGAATTTAACAAAAAATATCCTTATATTAATTTTAAGATTTCTTTAATACAAATTTTATTCAATTATATGTCAGAAAATGGTGATACAAAATTTTCTATTTTTTCTTCTGTAAATAAAATTTTATAAAAATATTCAACTTATGCATCCTCTAAAATTTAAAAGTTCAGAACTATAGACTATTAATATAATTAATTAAAATAATTATCTGTAAATAACTTAATGAATCAAATGGAATAGAAATTGAGCTCAAATCTGTTAAATGGAACAAAACTATACAATTAATTATAATTAAAGCTTAATTAACATTATTAGATGTCAAATGTGGAAAATACGTCTTCATTTTTTTTAAATACGTCTTCATTAAATTGCTAATTTATTATGTGAATCAACTATTAGTTGCAATCTGTTTATTAATTTGCACTTAGATATAAGCTTAATTTGGGAAGACCTTAATGTTTCTTAAATAATTTTTAGTATATAACTTTTGTACTAAAAAGCTTGTTTAAGAATCAATAAGAAAATCATTCAAAAAGAAGCCTTAGTTTGCTCTTTCTTGTGTATTATTTTATTTTTTCCCAAAAAGTTATCATTTAATATATGCTCAACATATTATATATCTCAAAAAAATGTAAATCTACATTTGCCCAAAAGAATCCTAGCAAAAATTAACTTCTTTCCACAAATCAAAAAATTTCTCAAGCTTATCCTAAATAAAATACCACTTTGCACACACAAAACCTAAATCTAAGCACTAAAGGAATCCTAAACTTCTAAAATAAGTCATTCAAATGCAAAAAAACCACTAAAGGAAAGAAATTTAACACAAAAAATGACAAAATAAACTCCTAAAACATCCTTACCTCGCGGATTTGCCCGGATTAGCCGAGAGTCGCCGAGAGTCGCCGAAACGAGCTTTTTAGGGTAAGAAAAGGAGACTGCGCGGGTGATATAAGTGAAGGGTAAGTCGCCCGTTAAACGGGCGACTTACTAAAAATATAAGTCGCCCGTTAACCGGGCGACTTTGGCGAGTTTAAAATTTTTTTTTTCCGTTGGTTAATCGCTTAATTATAATTAATATGATGCTTAGTTTAAAAAATTGCCCAAAAATAGCAGCCGAATATTCTTATAGAAAGCATCTAACGATTACAAAAAGGAAAATTTTATATTACAGAAATATAATAATTATGCAGCAGTTAAATTTTCTTTAAGAATAATTCTACTTATGGAAATAAAAATGTTAGGTTATAATATTTTATATCACGGAAATATAATAGAATAATTGAAAATTTTATATCAAAATATTCTATCAATAAATTTTTAAAATGAGTCTCAAATCAGTTAAATTAGCTTTAAGAATAATTCTACTTATTCATTTGCTATGTTATTTTTAAACCACGTACCAGTCAACCTATAAATAAAATAGCTCAAATCCCTCCTTACCACACTAAAAATAGCCATGTGTTGATACCACAGAACAATAAGCTTTTGCTTGAAATTTGCTTTTCCAAAACTACAAATGTTTATCAAAACTAGCCCCACTCTATTTCCATATCTATAGCTATTATAGATAATACTAGGTACCACTGATTGAGATGGAAACTCTGAAGGCATTAACTAGTTATCTCGCTTCATTCTCTATTATTTTCTTCAACGGCATCAACGAGGCCGATGTAGGAAACATCCTTATCTCTCCATCAATATCATATAAGATTTTTAAGAGACTCATAATCCTAAAGCTCGGGATCCCCTCACGTCAAATTTTAGCTTATCTAATTTCCGGGAATAATGTTACATCCTCCTTGGAGATCCGTCGCAAGGAGCAAATAAATGAGTTGTATGATTTTATAGTAATCGCCAAAGAGAGGGGTTGCTTCCTCCTTGCCTTTCAAAAAAAGTTTCCAATGAAAACGAGAAATGTTGATATTCCAATAGCTGTTGGATTACCACTTTGGAGTTATGAAAGCCAGCTAGAATATTTGTAGAAGAAGAAGGAGATGTACCTTATGCTAAATGACATGTAAAGGTGGAGGCAGATATCTCATATGATCCTGGAGGTGGTTCACACACAACTAGTAATGAAATGTTGGAGGTGGCTTTAGATGATGGAGATATTTATGGTCGACCATGAATGGCACACTAGCTATAAATATATCAGTAACTAATTCTCTATTAGAAGTTGAAATTTTTTTGCTATAAACCAAGTCTTCAATCCTACAAAAAAGTTGCCTATTTTATATATTCAATACCACGCCACCAATATTTGGTGAGCGTGAACTCAATGCCTGAAAATTTCAAATAAATTTTCTTATTTAGAATTAATAATTTTATAGATATTATATACCATTAAAATTTACTTTATTATTTAAAAATTATAAATAAAATTTTTCTAGATTTAGTTTGTCTTATGGTTGTATTTCTTTGAAAATACATTTTAGCTAAAGGCCAAACAATAAGCAACAAAGACTACATAAAATAACGTTTGAATGTTTTTCTAGATCTCAACAAAGACGTAAGTATGAACTTAAAATTAAAATTGCAACCATGAAATCATAAAATTATTGAAGTTAAATCAAGCAAAGTAAAATCATATCTAAAAATGTCACTTTGGTTGTCTTAATGCACATCTCTTGAAAAATAAAGCTGTGGAATAGCTTAATAAGTATTTGTCAACATACATTCTTCTGGGGATATGCTTGATTCTGGCCTTGGTCACAGTCCTTGTTCTTGGGTTGGATCTAATAAGGAATGAGCAAGGGAGAGAAGGAAGAGAAGAAAGAAAGAGAAACTAGCTAGAATACCATACTCCTTATCAACCACTGCTTGACGCTGAATTTTTCCCCAACCATCGAACGCCACCTGATTTACATCCAACCTCCATTAGTCACTAAATTTTAACCTGATAGTTGACTTTTGTAATCTAATCATCCTCAATTTGAAGGATAAAAATAATCATTTGTAATTTATTTAAACACTAGTTGAATCATTTGAACTTGGCGTGGCTCCATTATTTTTCACTTTAGGGTTCTCCAAATAAAAAAATATGGTGTTTCTTTTTTCTTTGTTTGTGTGCTAGATACTCGTGCAACGCTAAGACATGAAGTGTTTTGTATTTTGCCGCCGCGAATACTTTAGCATGTATATGCACATAATTTCAAATTTTAGAAAGTAAAAGCAATAAATTTTCTTCAATTAACTAATAAGAATATAAATCATTAATCAATAATATATTCCATAAATTATTATTTATTTTTTAACTAATAAATTTAATTAATTATGTAACATTCACAACCGGCAATTTAAAAGACAAAAAAAAATTTAAGATATTCAATTAATTTATAAATTACGTTAAACATCTTTGAATTTGAAAAATTATATGGTGTGGAACCGGCGATCAAGGCAGCTGGAAGTTCAGCAACCAAAGACCTGCAAACAAAAACAAGGCAAAACAGAGGAAGGCAAGGGAACAGTAAAATTATATTTCTTTTCTATCTCCCCTTTCCGGTATCCTCCTCCTATATATATGAGTCTCTAGAAAATAAAAATAGCTAAGTAATGGCTAGTGCCAGCTAATAAGAGTAGCGACTAGGATAATGCTACTCCTGCAAATAACAGAAAAAGGTAGAGAAGGAGATTTGCATAAGCTGTTAGTGGCTGATGTGGCGATTCCGTTGTCCTCAGGGCAATAACGCCTTAGGGCATCTCCAACCGAAAATGCCATTTTTCACTCCAAAATGCAGGGAAATCAAAAAATGCCGTGTTTCATCTCCAATCCAACGCCATTTTGCCGCTAAAATGATCGTTTTCGTTCGCGCCTTTCTTCCCAAGCTGTTCCGTAGAGAGAAAAAAATGCCGCAGATGAACAGTGCCACGCCAATATTGGCGTCGCACTGTTCATCCGCGATCAAATGGCGTCAAAAATGGAGATCGGTTGGAGCAAAGCAAGAACGGCAAACAAGTGTTTGCCGTTCGGTTGGAGATGCCCTTAAGCAGTACCACATCAGTTGCCCCCATCTGTAGAGAATTCAAGTTCCACCTGAATGTCGGAGTGCAGGGTGCCGTCTGGTGGGTGGTAGGGAAAAATGTCAGCCACGTTGAAAGTATTTGGGGTATACAAATGGCCGGGTAGATCAAGCATTGTCGTTAATACGTTTGAGGATGGGGACTGGGCCAAATTTGCGAGGGCCAAGTTTGGAGTAAGTGCCGGCTGGCAGACGTTCTTTGCGTAGGCGAACGAGGACGAGATCACCTGGATTGAAAATTACTTGTCTGCGGTGCAAGTCTGCCGCTTGCTTATACTTGGAATTTGAGGAAATGAGCTGGGTGCGCACTTCATCTAGTATGGCCTGACAATCTTTAGTGAAGGCTGCTGCTGTTTTGTTAGAACATTTCGGTAGAACGGCGAGATCAAATAAGTGGTTCGGTGCTTTGGTATAGACAACAGCAAAGGGACATTTTCCCGTGGAACTATTTGTCATTGAGTTGTATGCAAACTCTGCCTGGCTCAATGAATTGTCCCATTGTTTCGGTTGATTTTGTACCAAGCACCGCAACATGTTGGCTAATGTTCTATTAACAACCTCAGTTTGGCCGTCAAACTGAGGATGATACACAGAGCTGAGATTAAGTGAGGTGTGAAGACGCTTCCAAAGTTTCCGCCAGAAATGGCCAACGAACTTAACGTCTCGATCCGAAGTAATACTCCTCGGGAGTCCATGCAGACGGACAATTTCATTGAGAAATAGGCAGGCAATGTTGATAGCGTCAAGGGTCCTCTTACAAGCAATGAAGTGGGCCATCTTTGAAAATCTGTCGACAACGACCATTATAGAGTCGGCTCCCCGTTGAGTCCGCGGCTAGCCCAATATGAAGTCCATGCTAATGTCTTCCCAGATAGAGTCTGGCACCAGTAACGGTGTATAAAGACCAGTATTCTGTTTGGTTCCCTTGAATTCTTGATAGATGGCACATCGCTCTACAAAGCGCGAAAAATCACGATGGGCTGCTGAATGGTTTCCTCACGCCCCAAATGTGCCGCAAGGCCCCCAGCATGGGCATCCTTGATAATCTGTTGTCTATAAGAGGAGTCAGGAATACAAAGGGTATTTCCCTTAAAAAGGAAACCGTGTCGGAGTGAGAAATCCTCTATTGGTTATAGCAACACACTGGTTCCAAATAGTAGCAAAGTCTGCATCAGTCCCATATAACTCTTTCAAGATTTCAAGTCCTGTGACTTCAGTCCGAAGTTGGGTGATGAGCACTATTCGACAGCTAAAAGCGTCAGCCACCCGATTTTGGCTGCCGGACTTGTGCTTTAGCACAAATGAGAATTTATGTAAGAACAAGGTCCATCGGGCATGCATTTTACTAATTATCTTCTGGCTATTCAGAAACTGTAAAGCACGGTGATCACTGCATAAAACAAAGTCCTGGTGCAGGAGATAATGCTCCCAATGTTTGAGAGCTCGCACAACTACATAGAGCTCTTGCTCATAGACAGTCCACTTCTGTCTGGCGGGGCTTAATTTCTCGCTAAAGTACTCCATGGGCTTGCTTGATTATGAGAGGGCCGCGCCTACACCAACAGTGGAAGCATCGGTGTCCACTTGGAAGGGAAGAGTAAAGTCCGGTAAGGCCAATACAGGAGCTGAACTGAGTGCTTGTTTCATGGTATCCCAGCTGCGTTGACACTCTTCATTCCATGAAAATTGTTTGGCCTTTAGGCATTCTGTGATGGGAGCCATTATGATACTAAACCTCTTGATGAAACGTCGGTAGAAATTGGCAAGAACGTGAAAACTTCGAATGTCAGTTTGTGACTGCGAAATGGGCCAGTCACGGATGGTCGCGATCTTACTCGAATCAGTTGTCACGCCATCTACTGATACAATGAAGCCTAGGAAGTAGACACGGTTTGTTGCAAATTCGCATTTGGCAAGATTCAAGTAAAGCTCATGTTCATGCAAAGTTTTTAGAACACTTCTGAGACGTTCTAAATGTTCGTCGAACGATTTGCTGTAAATTAAAATATCGTCAAAATAAATCACACAAAATTTAGTAAGATGCTCTTTGAGTACTGTGGACCTCCGAAAGAGCACCGCTCGTGGGGTACGAACGCAGAGGGTACGGCCGCACTATCCCGTGGGACAAAACGATCGTAGGCCTCTACACTCGACACGAATGGGTCGATGGAAGGGCAGATTGGATCGTGCATACGACTAACCATTGGGGATAGATGCTGTCGCCAGCACACCCCGATGGGTAGCAATATACACGACCTAGTCACGGGTTTCCCCCACCCAATACAAGAGATCGAGTGGGGTAAAGTAGATTGCGGGGCCAAGTTTCCCACGGGCGCAAACCCCCGTGGTTAATTACATCCCGGGCCGGAGCCCGAGAAAACTCTCGATTAAGGATCATATATTATCTTTTCCAAATTGGGATTGGCACATGGGTATAGACTAGGAAATCCTACTCAAAAGGAAAGAAGTGTCTCAAAAGGGGTGAATCAAACATGCGTGGT
The DNA here is from genome assembly GCA_019514585.1 of Dendrobium officinale. Lineage (NCBI taxonomy): Eukaryota > Viridiplantae > Streptophyta > Magnoliopsida > Asparagales > Orchidaceae > Dendrobium > Dendrobium officinale. Next base: position 46,176,853 of record CM033690.1, on the reverse strand, counting down.
CCATACCAGCATTCGGAGGCTCTAGGGCACTAAACAGAAACTGGAGAAAGAAAGACAAGCAATCAATCACATGCGTGAGAGAAAGATGGAGGTGGCGTCATCCTGTGACGCAGATAAGTAGGATTTAGGATCCCTAAAAAGAAGGGACCTACCTACCATTTAAGGCATACTACGAGACCGAATATAGTTGCCTCGAATCCTAAATCTAGTTTGGACTTAGTGTTCGACACACACTAAGACCAGTGTCCTAGCTAATGCGATGCAAAACCTGGACTTACCCCGGCCTGGATTGGGGGAGCCAGCTAACCACCTAATCGCTTTAAAACCATGCTGTCAAGCCAGTTATGAAAGATGGGTGGGTGGTACAGTTCTTTGGAAATAGGACCGACATCTAGAGAATTTCCTAAGTGGTCCTAGACTTATGTGGGTCAGATGCTCCTAGCTAATACAATTAAATTTTAATTAAATTGATTTCTAATGCAATGCATGCTAGTTGAAATGTCAGCTCATGAATGCTATAGAACTTTAAAAACAGGCTTATAGAAAATATTTTTTTTTTTTTTGAAAAGACTGGGTCTCCCTAGGTCCGGCACTTCATCCTCATAGGCCAGATTATCCGGACTCAACCCGCAGGCAGGGAGATGTCTTATAGCAAGGAAAGAAGATGCAGTAATATGCATGCGACCCCGGACGGTTCCGGCAATTCCCTAGGTTCGTTAAGTTTCTATGTTATTTAGAACTTAAAATTTTAGGAATTAGTTATGAGTAGAAAAATTTTGTAGTCCTTAAAGAGCCTAACGAAAATCCAGGCGAAAACAAAAAAACGGCATGCAAGAAAGAAACCTAGAAAAAGCAGGCATTTCTACTGCGCAATCAGGTAAACACATCAATATAAATCAAACTAATCAAGTAAATGTCCATAGGCCAACTGCCCTTTAATTACAACCCAGGGTATGCAGAAAAGTAAAGTGGCCGGGCACCACTGCCAACAACCCGGATTTCTAAGCCTATGACAGACGCCAACAACTTTGAGTGGGATATTGGGTCTTCAGGTCTTCAGTCTTCTTCGGATAACTCCTCCTTGGACTCCTTGGAACTCTCCTCCTTGGACTCCTTGGATCTCCTCCTTGGACTCCTTGGAAATCTTCTCCTTGGACTCCTTGGCTCCGTCGTGGCTTGAATATCCAAACGAAGAGACAATTCCCTTAGTATGGGGGTATTGTCTTTTCTCTTTGAATATCTAAAGCCATCCAGCTCGATCTTCCAAATGGAAGAAGACTCTCCCCTTAGGGATGCCTTCTTCTTTTGGAATCCGAGTTGGATAAGAATATCCCAACTCAAAAGTTGTTTTCACAACTCTTAACAATTATTACAAACAAATTACATTAATTGAAAAGCAGTAAATTCTAAATCACCTGCAAGGTTATCCTAATAATCATCACAAGCAGTTTATATAAAAATAAAAGTGCTAACACCATTGACCCTGTGCCAAGCCATGCTCTTAATTCTGAGGGCTAAGCAGCTCCACCTGTGCAGTTATAATTATTAATTTAGCCCTCATTTTTATTTAGGGGGAGCTGAGCAAGCACCTGCATGAAATATTATTATAAATCATGATATTGCTCCCCCCTTTTATTAGCTTGAGCATGGCCACCTGCACGGAAGAACAATATATATATGGCGCTCCTAACCTATGGGTAAGTCTAGCGTTCACATCCAGAGTGCAGAAAAAGTAAGCAAACATACCAATCAATTTTCAAACAGCATGCAGTGAAAACTACGAAAAGCTCCGGCACACAGCAGAAAAATAAAACCCAGCGGCCTAACCTAGGTCTAGAAGTAGTGCCCTAGCAAACAATTCTATGTGTGTGTAAGGCTAGTGTGGTTTGGATAAGTCCTAAGCAAGGTAGTTAGTTAAAGTTATCTATAGTTTATGTTTGTTGGGAGTCTGAGGAGGATATTTTAGTTGAAGTTCAAATATTAGTGAATTAGGATCCATTTTAATTATTTCAGTTTGTTAATGAGTTTTAAGAACTTAGGACAATGATATTTAAAGTTTAAGTTGCATTAGCCAATTTTGGAAAATCCCGGGTCCTCCTAAGAACTAGAATAAGGGTCCAAAAAGTCACTATGGGAAAAAGGCTAAACCTGGGATTCCTAACACCTTAAGAAAATACTAGACCTTAATACGAGTAGTTAGCCAGGTAGTAGGCTGAAATCGGAGTTTTCTAGGCCAAGTTATGAATTTTCTAAGTTTCGGGCCCTAAATGAACTACGGTTGACCAAAATGTTGACTTTCTAATCTAAGCCATTTTCTGGAAACCTAGAATTTTTAATAAATACTAGACCCTAAATGGAGTCTAATGCAAGTGAGTTTACCTGATTTGGAGTTTTCTACAATTAGTTATGGATTTCTAAAGGTCGGGGTATTTATTGGAATTTTCTAAATTTCCTACTAAATAGCCTTTTTTATTGTTTTGCTCCAAATCAGCTCCAAACTGATTGGAATCACTCCCAAAGGTCAGGGATGACCATAAAAAGTGTTTCCAAGTGTTTGGAGGAGGTTTGGAGTTTTTTAATAATTTTTAATGAATTATTAGGGGTAAAATGGTAATTTCCACCTATGGTCAAATTAGGGGTCAACCTGAAGTCAAACTAGGAAGCCCTATTTATCTAATGTCAAGGATCAGATTCTGGTCAGTTCAAGGTATTATGGGTAATTTTCTGAGCTAATATGTATTTATTGTAATTTCTGGAAGGTCTCGGGGCCTTAATTAACCAGTTAATTAGGGTTAGTTAGCTAAGGGCTCTAAAAGCTCCTAAAAATTCCTAGAAAATTATGAGAGGTTTATGATGTCACTAGGTTTAAGTGTTGTAGTTTTCATGTCGTTCTGGGGTCTATCCTAATCCCTAGAAAACTTCTAAGTTCGCTAGACAGGTCCTTAATTTTTGTCCTTAGGGTGTCGCTACGTTGTAGGAGTTTGAAATGATGTTTTGTCTAACCCTTCGGGTAATAAATGCATGGGAGTACAAAACTTAAGTAAACACACCATGTCCTTAAATCTAGGAGAGCCTAGGCTAAGTGCTCGTGGTGCAATCCTATACATGCATTCTACGAAAATAAAAAGACAGACACCTAAAGAAGGGATTAGTGAATGATTGGGACTCAACCATTCACTAACCCACTCCCCCATGATTGCTCTTCATATCTAGAATCCATGCCTAAAATTTCATACGATAGCGGGTCTCCCAAAGTTAGGATTTAGGCATATGTAGTTTAAAATAATTTTAAAAATACTTATAGATATAAATATATTTTTTTGGAAAATAGAATAATTGAAAATAATTCAATTTATAATACATAAGTATAGGGAAACCCGCTGACCACCCTAACGAAGTCTCAAGCGATTTGAAAATAGTTTTGTATCCTGAAAATAATTATCATAATTAATATTTAATAATCAAAAATACTCGAATAATCGAATCCAAATAATGATTGGTCAAAAACAGCCAAAATCAAGGGCTGGAAATGGTTCCAAAACATAAAGCTCACTTTTCTGAAAAGAACGAGGGGTTATACGCAAAAATCGGATTTAAAACGGCGAAGATACGAATTTCTGAAGTTTAAATACAATAAAATAATATTTTTTAAATAGTATAGTTTTGCTGTTTTTGAAATAACAGGGGATACAGACAAAATTTTCATCTGGAAATAGCTTCAAAATATGCAGAATTCAGAGTACATACAAAACAAGGTGCTGTGCACTGACAGCGGACATAAAACGACAAAGTTACGCAATTTCGAAGTTCAAATACGATAATTAAATATTTTTTAAATATTGCTATTTTACTGTTTTGAAAATAATTGCACACAGACCCAAAATTTTCAAATAAAACTATATCCAGAATATGCAGAATTCAGAGTACATACAAAACAAGGTGCTGTGCATCGACAGCGGATCAAGAACAAGAAAGTTATGACTTTTTGAAAGTTTGAAGCAATAAAGTAATATTAAAATAGCCTAAAATAACAAATACTTAAAATAATTATAATAAAGTGATCAGTAAACGGCTAATTTAAAACAGTATTAATTATGGTAGATAACTATCACTAAATAGTAATATAATAAAATTTATTGTAATATAATAAAATTTATATTAAAATAATGAACTAAATAGTGATAAAAGTATATATTTTTACTGTTTATAAAATAACATTAAATGTGAATGTACTTTTTATCCAGAAATGATCTTAAACTATACAGAATTAAAAATACACCCAAATCAAGGTGTTGTGCGCAAAAAATCCGAATTGAAATGGAGAAGATATAAATTTTTGAAGTTTTAAACACAATAAATTAATTATTACAAATAAACAATTATAGAAAACAATAAAATATAATCAAAAATAATCTCAAAAATAGTTAATAATGGTAATAATTATAAAATAAAACCTACACATCAATATAGTACCTTAAATTAATAGTAATTAATATAAATAACTATTAAATAACAATATAATAATAATTATACAAAAAATCAGAGTTTAAATAAAATAAAAATAGGGTCATATTGCTGTTTTAATAATAATTAAATATATACACATCATTTTTGTAAAAAAAAAAAATTTCCTAGTGTAGAGAACAAAAATACGAACAAAACAAGGTATTGCACGCGAAAATCGGACGAAAAACGGATTTTTTATGATTTTTTGAAGTTAAAATAGCTTTTAAAATAGTTTTAATATTAAAATAATAGCAACCGCCACGCGGCAGGCTCGGATTGGCTCCCATAACCGCGGGCAATCATTACCAATGATTGCGCCGCCGCGCAATCATTGGTAATGATTGCGGCGGCGCTGAAATCCGCGCCGCCTCACTCAACCACGTCGGATCGCTCCGGAGCCGTCCGATCTCGCGTGGTAACGATCGGACGGTTGAGATCGAGTTGGACGAACCGCGGTTCGGCAAGATCCCCTGCAGTCGGACAGAGACGCGGTCCGACCAAGATCTGCACCGTTGATCGGCGAGATCAACGGTCCAGAAAGCGCACGCCTGGAGGCTGACCGGACCGAAAATTCCAACCTATTTTCGCCTAGATCTCTCAAACCACTCGACCAAATTCCGTAAAATTTTAAACATAGATACTAGACATGAAGAGCATCAATGGGGGATGCTTTTTTTAATCTAAAAAGCACTTTTTGAAACGCTATTTAACCCTATGTGTTCTAAACTAGGGTTTGCGATATACCTCAATCCACACGGTGGATTCGGGCGATCTTGGGCTCGTTGGATTCGTGGAATCGTCTAGAACAATTCTTCTCTTGAACTCCGACTCCAAAACAGCCTGGATCGAACGGTATTCACGCCGAAAGGGGTTCACGCTCGGGTTCGCCGGACTTCTAGTCGCCGGCGGCTCGAGCAGGTCAGGTCGGATCTGATTGGGAAAGGTGAAGGGAAGGTGCAGGAGCTCTCTCCGAAAATTTGAAGGCTTAAGGCGGTCTCTTCAAAAAGCAAGAGCAAAAAAAAGATCCCCCTAATGACCTAATTTTTGGTATTTAAAGCCTTGGGGTTAATCTTAACGGCTGAGATCGAATCATCAGCTATTTAGGAGGGAAATTAGTATAATTAAGCCGTGATTTTGAATTCAAATGCATAGGAGGATTTAATTCCAATTAATGACTCTTAATTAGGCTCTAAATAGGTTGATATGACCTATTAATGACTTGATTTGACCAAGTCAACTTTTGACTTGGTCAAATCAGTCAATTAGGTCAAGGGAGTCCAAGGATTGAGCCATTAATGAGTTGGAATTTGATTTAAATCAATTTGAGCTCTAAATAGGCTAAGTGGTCAACCCTGGTTGACTTGGTCAACTGGGTTGACCCAGGGTCCGAGCCCGGGTCTAACAGACTCGACTCGACCCACTGAACCTATTGGGAAGGGCCATAGGGTTTGGCTTGGTCGATTTGACCAAGTCAACTCTTTGACCAAAGGTCTGGGCAAAATCGAGGTCAACAAACGGACCCCCAACAGGAGTGGCGAACAACTAGTGAACCGCTCGTGTTGGCGTTGACCGACTAAGCCACAGAAAGGAAAGTAGAGAGCCCAAGTAAAAGAACGAAAGGGTATCAGCAAAGGTGGAAGAAGGGGTGAAACTCATCCCCTGGCCTTATCCTACAACGAGGGTAGAGCCCAGAGGAGAGTGAAAACAGCAGTGCGCAGGCAAGGTATCACTGAAGCAGTGAACCAGTAGAAGGGTCTCCTCCCGGCCTTACCCTTCGACAAGGGTAGAACCAAGGATAAAACCAACAGTAAAAGATCACCTAGAAAGGTGAAAACAAAGTAAGGGGATTCTCCCATAGCCTTGCCCTATAGCGAGGGCAGAGCATAAAGGAGAATCAAAAGTGAAGTTCACCACTAAGGTGAAAAAGGGTAGGGGGATTCTCTTCTGGCCTCACTCCGCAGCAGGAGTGGAGCCAAGATAAGAACCAAAAGTAGAGTAGTAAAAGCACACAAACTATCTGTCTGACTATATCGAATCAGCAGAGTAGAAGGTGAAGGGGGTCCCATCTCCTCCTGCCTATCTCGTAGCAGTGGACTGGGGTGACTCAGTATCTGCCTAACCAAATCGGGTCAGCCAACAAAGAAATCACAAAGCCTGGTGTCTGCCTAATCGGAACAAGACACTCAAGAAAAAAAAAGGTGGCGAGGAGTTCCTGCCAGGTGCTCTGTCAGGCTCTCTCTACCAAGTAAGTCAAACCAACTTCCTGTCTGTTCATTTCCAACAGCAGGATAGAAGGTGAAAAGATCCCATCTCCTCCTGCCTATTTCAGGACAATGGATTGGGGTGACTCCGTATTTGCCCAACCAACTCAAGGCGGCAAATAAAGGGAGCCACGAAGTCTGGTGCCTGTTTGATCAGAACATGACACTCAGAGAAAAAGGGCGAGGAGTTCCTGCCAGGTGCTCTGTCAGGCCCTCTCTACCAAGTAAAACCAGCTACCCGCCTGACCGCATCTGGCCAGCGGGGGTGGAAAGTGAAAAGGATCCCGCCCCTCCTGATCCTTTCGGAACAGTGGATTGGGGTGACTCGATACCTCTGCCTGACCTCAGCAAAAAGTAAACAAGACACGAAGTGGAAGCCTGCGTAGTCTTTTACAGGACATCCGAGTAAAGGGGTGTTGAGGAATTGCGCCTCCCAGGGACTCTGTCGGGCTCACTCAACGGTAAAGTAAAACCAACTACCAGGCTGACCGCATATGGACAGCGGGTAGAGGGTGAAAAGGATCCCGCCCCTCCTGCTCCTTTCGGAACAGTGGATTGGGGTGGCCACTACTTCTGCCTGACCTCAGCGAGAAGCTCATGAACCACGAAGTGGAAGCCTGCGTAGTCTTTTACAGGACATCCGAGTAAAGGGGTGTTGAGGAATTGCGCCTCCCAGGGACTCTGTCGGGCTCACTCAACGGTAGGTAAGAACCAACTACCAGGCTGACCGCATATGGACAGCGGGTAGAAGGTGAAAAGGATCCCGCCCCTCCTGCTCCTTTCGGAACAGTGGATTGGGGTGGCCACTACTTCTGCCTGACCTCAGCGAGAAGCTCGTGAACCACGAAGTGGAAGCCTGCGTAGTCTTTTACAGGACATCCGAGTAAAGGGGTGTTGAGGAATTGCGCCTCCCAGGGACTCTGTCGGGCTCACTCAACGGTAGGTAAAAACCAACTACCAGGCTGACCGCATCTGGACAGCGGGTAGAGGGTGAAAAGGATCCCGCCCCTCCTGCTCCATTCGGAACAGTGGATTGGGGTGGCCACTACTTCTGCCTGACCTCAGCGAGAAGCTCATGAACCACGAAGTGGAAGCCTGCGTAGTCTTTTACAGGACATCCGAAGTAAAAGAAATGTTGAGGAATTACGCCTCCCAGGGACTCTGTCGGGCTCACTCAACGGGTAAACTTCAACATCTGCTGTAGCCAGTGCGGTCTTGCAGATGAAGAAGGGCTCAATACCCACCCAGTCATTTCAACTGAGTGAATAAAGAGTCAGGCTCTGATGCCTGCCTGATCAGGACAGAGCAAACAAGAGCGTGGCGAGGAGTACCTGCCAGGTGCTCTGTCAGGTCCTCTCTACCAGGTAAACTCAACTATCTGTCTGTTCATTTCAAACAGCAGAATAGAGGGTCAAAAGTCACCTCGACATCAGCCCAACACGCATCTGTGCAGGGATGTGAGGGAAAAAGAGGTAAGTAAATGGGACAATTTTGAGGGCAGAGCCACCTAGGGAACCCTTTCTAGCAACCTGGTAACCACATGGTAGAGGACAAATCGTCGTGGCCATGAGTATCCAAATGCTGTCAGGATCTCCTAGAGAACCCTAACCCTACACAAGGGGGGAGAAGACATCAGAACGACATCCCTCCAGAAGGCTGGAAGAGATATACCCGCTGTAAAGTGTGTAAAGGGGCGATCTCGTTCCAAAGGAGTAAAAAGAACTCGAGTGGTGAGGGGGCACCTCAACTACAGAAGGCAGGACTATGCCTGGTAAAACCAATCCTCGAAGAGGCTACAGTAGCGAACCCATACTAACTGATGGGGACCCTGTAAGAGGTAGAAACAAGATCAAAACATCCAAAGGACCTCTCCGGCAGCTAGGAGTCGGATCTCAATGGAAAAACAAGTGGTAAAAGTATATGTAGGAGCTGACTCTCTACTAGAGGATCAAAACTCAAGGAAAAGATGGTGATAGCATCTGAGGTGTGATGCCCTATCTCACCAGGTAAGAAAAAGAGCCGAAGTAGTGAGGGATCATCCTCTCTACCAAGATCAACAATTCTCAAGTAAGTAAAATCTCACAGTGGTAACACCCAAACAAACTAGTGGGACCCTGTGGAAAGTAGAAGTGACCTCAACACATTCACAAGACTAATCTGGCGACTGAGTCTAACGCATGAATGGTAAAATGGGTCACAACCAGTAGTAGTAGAACTGATCTTCTGCTAAGAGATCAAAGTTCTCAAAGTGGAGATGTCAGTATCCGGGGCAAGGTATACTACACCACAAGGAGGGAAGCAGCTCTAGGTAGTGGAGGAGACACACCTACTACCTGAGAATGTTAATCATGTATAGTAGTGAAATATCATCAGAAGGGTCACAGTGGTAGCGCCTACCCTGACTGGGTAGGACCCTGCGAGAAGTGAAAACAACCAAGCAACATCCGTAAGGCTACTCTAGCAGCTAAGAGTAGGGGACGAATGCTAAAGTACGCTGGTGAAAGAAACTAAGGAGTCGGTCTTCCAATGGAAGACTAGAGCTCCTGAAACTGCGGTGTTAACACCTGAGGACAGATGTACTACATCACAGCACAACTCTGAGGTGACAAGGGAGCACTCCTGACACCTAGTATGATAATCATGAGTGAGATCTATGATTATCAGTAGGTCACAGTGGTAACACCTACCCTAATCAGGTAGGACCCTGTGCGAGGTGAAAGTAACACTATCACATTCATAGAACCACTCTGGCAGCTCAGAGCAGTGTATGAATGGAAAGGTAGGCTGCCAAAAGAGGGCAGCAGGGGGGCGATCTTTTCTCAAAAAGACCTGAGCCCGAAAGATAGTGATGTTTTCATCTAAAATACAGTGTAGTACATCACTATCAAAGAGAGACATTTTTAATCACATAGACTTATAACCAACTAATTGAGAGCTCAACCTTGAGGAGATCACCAAAGTGCTTTCAAGGGAGAAGAAAAAAATTTTGGGGAATTTGGGCTCTTAGGGAGTTTTACCGGGTTCCTCCTGTGACAAGGGCAACCGGGTTTTGCTCTATCGAGAGCTTCCCTCTTTTTATCACATGTATATATATACATATTTTTTTTTTTTTTTTTTAATCCAGGCCACATTCAAATCATCTGAATGAGCTGGCTAGCACAATCATATAGAAATAACAAAGATCAACATCAAGATAGAGGATCAACACTACCATACCTAACTAGCATAGGATGGTGTGGACCCAATATTGTACCTCCAAAAGAGTCTAAACTAATGACTCATGCATCCCTGATCACATTCAACCCATATGAATGGACCGGGTGTTACATCTATCAGATCAAGACTGATAGGAAGAAGAGAGTCTCGTAGGGATAAAGGATCAATACCACCCCACCTAACTAACATAGGTGGATATGAACCCAATGTCCTCTCTTAAAAGAGTGTAATCTAAAAAGACTACTACATTCCCGATCAAATTCAACTCATGTGAATAGACTGGGGCTTCAACTATCAGAGCAGGACTGATAGGAAGAAGAGAATCTCATTCAAGTAGAGGATCAACATCACCAAACCTAACAAACGCAGGAGGGTGTGGACCCAGTATCACATCTCTAAATGATTTAAATCAATGGTTTAGACATTTCCTATCACATTCATCTCAAATGAATGGACTGAGGGCTTCAACTATCAGAGCAGGACTGATAGAAAGAAGCCATTCACTTTCTAACAAAGGATCAACATCACCGATCCTAACAAGTATAGGAGGGTGTGGACCCAGTCAAAAGTGATAAATGAGCACATATTCCAAAGGAGTTTAGTACTTAACTCCCTCTAATTTTAAAATGAACCTCAATTTAAATTTACTAACTCAGATCAAGCTCCATACTAGCTAAATCATGACATCTCACTTATATGAGTATTTTTCTCTCTTGAATTGAAATCTAATCCAAAAAGTAATTTAAATTAGACAAAGAAATTTAATTTTCTTCATTTCTTGTATGAGAATAGACTTCCACATCTTATAGGATATCAATGTATAATGATGATTTCAAAATCATAATTTTCAGAATCAAGTGTCAAAAATATCGAAAGGATATAGATTTTCTGAGATTTAGAGATTTACTAGAAAGGGAAGCCATTTACTTATAACTTTTGGGCTCTTTGAGCCACTTTCTCAACTTTCATGTGCTTTGCACAAATTTCAATCACTTGATACACTTTGTGTATCTTTCACTTTTGGCGCTTTGCGCATCTTCTCATTTTTTTGTAACTGGCTTCCTTTTCCAAATCTCTAAAAGAAAACTGTTTCTCAGTTGTAAGATCATCTTCCAAGTACAAGAGAAGAAGACTTACTTCTCTTGTACAAGGAAGAATGATCTACAAAACAAATCCTATCCTCTGATAAGAATGAATAACATGATTAAGAAAATTATGAAGTTTTATGCATCAATATACTATAGTTATCTATGAGATAGAGAATCACAAGATAGTAAAGAAAATTTTCACTTCTAAATCCAATTTCAATTTGAAAAAGATTTTAGTTCAAAAGAAGAAATCTCTCCACCCCTAAGATGAGATAGAGAGATCATACTCTTTCATGAGTCATCACTACAAAGCTAGTAGGATTAAAAGAAGTGAGAGAGTCATCATAATTGCAAATCATCATTTTTTTTATTGATTAATCATCAAAATAAGGGAGAACGAGGTCCTCCATCCCAAGTGCTGGAAGAGGGTCTGTCTTCCCCTTTGAGGTTACAATCATGTTTTTATTTTTATTTTTATTTTTTTTTAGTACAAGTGAAAGCAAAAAGAAAATATGCTCATCTGGCACTACAACAGAAGAAGGAAAAGGAAAACTAGTGCTAACAAAGAAGCTGGAGGGGCAACTGTCGACTTGGCCTTGGGAGGCCTCATCTCAACTGCCTCTAAACTCTGTACAGCTTACTCAATCATCTGCTAAGTCTCCTTGGAGAGTGCTAGCTGCCACTCTCCCTCAGAACTGTGGAGTAGTCTGCCACTACTGCCCTGACTGTAACTCTGACTGTCACCGTGGCTGGAACTGTGGCTAGGACTAGAGATCATCTGAACTGTCTGAGTAGCTTTATCTAAAGGCTGTACCGAATCACTATCCTGGAGATGGATCTTCCCAGTGACCATCTGAGTCTGTAAGTGTAAGACTGTGGTGTCTGTAGCTATTGCTCTCGGAGACCCTCCTGCCTCGGGGTCTTCCTGCTCATCCTGGTCCTCGGGCTTTCTCTGCTCATCCGAGTGACCTCGACGGGAAGTCTCACAGACCTGGTGTACTGGTATGTCCTCATCTGACTCATCCTCGAATGAGTCATCCTCTGAAAAGATCCGACGAAGTGCTTCTATGTAGGGACTCATAGGGGAACCAATCCTATGAGGGCTACGGACTGACTCTGTCTCAACTCTGTCTGGGAATCCCTCTGGAGTAGGTGCCACCTCCTCATCACACATCATCGGGACTGCCTCTGCCCCGGAAGTAACTGCTATATCCATCAAATCATCTACATCGTCAAACTGCTCTGTATCTGACGGTGGTGCTGTCTCTACTGGCTCAACTGGGTCGACGGGGGTGTCCGCCTGCCGACGCCTCCAAACCCACCTCCTACGGTGGGGTGCTGCACGGGCAACTGGCTGCTCTGGGACTGCAACCTCTGAACTGACCTGAGGCTGGGCAGGCCTCCGCTGCTGTCTCCGTCCTCGACGACGTGGGCGCCGTCCTGCAGCAGGAGTAACCGCCGGGGGTCTGACTACTGGAACTGTGTCTGCAGGCTGCTGAACCGTCTGTCCCCTCTGCCAACTGTAAAGCCTCCTAGCAGTCTGTCCTCGCAACTGAAAGGTGGCCCGAGAAATCTGACGGAGTATCTTCTGCCGATCGACAGGACCCCTACCACCTGCTAGGCGGACGATGTTTCGAATCCTCTGGGTGAGGGCTCGAATAGCAGCGTCCCTAGGGATCCTAGCACGGGGTAGGGTAGTGGTAACAGGAGGAGCCGCCGCAATGCGGGCAACGTCCTCCTCGTCCCCACTATGTGTCAACGGGGAAAAGAGTCCTCCCTGAACTGCCTCTATCTCGGGAGCCACTACAACCTCTGGAACTGGCACAACTGTAACTCGTCGTGGCCTCCGCTGCCTGGGAGCCACTGCCCTCTCAACTAGCTCCTGGTGAGCTATGGCATCAGCCATCTGCTGCCTCTCTGTCTCTGACGCAGCTAAACGAAGTCTCCTGTTCCTATTCCTCCTGGCCCTTCTCCCAAGGCCGGAGGTGGAAGAGGAAGGAACATCAGGACCGGGAACAGGAACAACGGGAAGTGTCGGGGTCTGCCCAACAACCTCGGGGTGAGAAAGTCGGGCGAAAACAGAAACCCGACCAGTGGAAGGCGAAGGCACCTCGGTCTGGGCACCCCTCTTCCTAGTGGGAGTGGGAGGGGAAACCCGAACACGAGGTGCTTCCGCTGGAACAACGGGAGCAACAGTAGTAGCAGGCTGCCGGCGCTGAGGAGCCGGAGCAACCTGTGCTGCAGGAGCGGCAGGCACTGGACGCCGGACCGCTGGACGAACGGGGGGAACTACAGCAGGCTGCCGGCGCTGAGGGGCCGGGGCAACCTGTGCAGTAGGAGCGACAGGCACTGGACGCCTGACCGCTGGAACAGCAAGTGGCCTAGGCACTGGTCGCCTAGCCACAGGGCGCACTGGCTGCGCAGGAACAGGAACGGGACGTGGTGCTCGGACTGGACGCCGAGCAGCAGGACGTCCAAACGGGCGCATGGCTGCGCGTCCTCTCCTCTGAGGAGGAGAGAATGCAGCAGCCTCCGCCGGGGTCGGCCCGCCAAGAGTGACGAAGGCCGAGTCAGTGAAGGAACCAAAAGTGATTCCTCCCACTGGCGGACTAGCGAGCAGGGACTCAGGGAGAGTCACCCGCGCGTCCGAACCAAAGGCAAAAGTAATGGAATGTACGAAGGAAGCCATGGCACTGCTGCCAAGAAAAGAAAGTGAAAAGGTCAGTAAGACTGTAAATCAAGAAAGAACGGACGAGTAAGAATTCGATAGAATAGATAGAAATAGATAAAGGACGGAATAGCCTGCTAGGCTGGAAAGAAGTAGAGTAGGGAAGAAAACCCTAGCTAAGGGGAAGGAACCCTAACTAAGGAGAGACCCTAACTAAGAGTGGGACGGACCTAATCTAAGGAGTACCAATCCCGGAGTACACACAAGAAAAGATAATATATAATCCAAAGATGGAGAGAGAAACTGGTCCCACCTGTGGACCTCCGAAGGAGCACCGCTCGCGGGGGTTCGAATGCAGAGGGTACGGCCGCACTATCCCGTAGGACAAAACGATCGTAGGCCTCTACGCTCGACACGAACGGGTCGATGGGAGGGCAGATTGGATCGCGCATACGACTGACCATTGGGGATAGATGCTGTCGCCAGCACACCCCGATGGGTAGCAATATACACGACCTAGTCACGGGTTTCCCCCACCCGATACGAGAGATCGAGTGGGGTAAAGTAGATTGCGGGGCCAAGTTTCCCACGGGCGCAAGCCCCCGTGGTTAATTACATCCCGGGCCGGAGCCCGAGAAAACTCTCGATTAAGGATCATACATTATCTTTTCCAAATTGGGATTGGCACATGGGTATAGACTAGGAAATCCTACTCAAAAGGAAGCAAGGTCCGAAGGGCTGAATTAAACATGCGTGGCTCAAACCAGCATTCGGAGGCTCTGGGGCACTAAACAGAAACTGGAGAAAATAAATCAAGCACTCGATCACATGCGTGAGAGAAAGATGGAGGTGGCGTCATCCTGTGACGCAGATAAATAGGATTTAGGGTCCCTGAAAAGAAGGGGCCTACCTACTATTTAAGGCATACTACGAGACCGAATGTAGTATCCTCGACTCCTAAATCTAGGTTGGGGTTAGTGCTCTACGCAACACTAATGCCCGTGTCCTAGCTAATGCAGTGCAAAACCTGGACTTATCCCGGCCTGGATTGGGGGAGCCAGCTAACCACCTAATCGATTCAAAGCCATGCTGTCAAGCCAGTTATGAAAGATGGGTGGGTGGTACAGTTCTTTGGAAATAGGACCGACATCTAGAGAATTTCCTAAGTGGTCCTGGACTTATGTGGGTTAGATGCTCCTAGCTAATGCAATTAAATTTTAATTAGTTGGTTACTAATGCAATGCATGCTAGTTGAAATGTCAGCTCATGAATGCTATAGAACTTTAAAAAATAGGCTTATAGAAAATAATTTTTTGAAAAGACTGGGTCTCCCTAGGTCCGGCACTTCATCCTCATAGGCCAGATTATCCGGACTCAACCCGCAGGCAGGGAGATGTCTTATAGCAAGGAAAGAAGATGCAGTAATATGCATGCGACCCCGGACGGTTCCGGCAATTCCCTAGATTCGTTAAGTTTCTATATTATTTAAAATTTAAAATTTTAAAGATTAGTTATGAGTAGAAAAATTTTATAATCCTTAGAGAGCCTAACGAAAATCCAGGCGAAAACAAAATCGACATGCAAGAAAGAAACCTAAGAAAAGCATGTAATTTCTACTGCGCAATCAGGTAAACACATCAATATAAATCAAACTAATCAAGTAAATGTCCATAGGCCAACTGCCCTTTAATTACAACCCAGGGTATGCAGAAAAGTAAAGTGGCCGGGCACCACTGCCAACAACCCGGATTTCTAAGCCTATGACAGACGCCAACAACTTTGAGTGGGATATTGGGTCTTCAGGTCTTCAGTCTTCTTCGGATAACTCCTCCTTGGACTCCTTGGAACTCTCCTCCTTGGACTCCTTGGATCTCCTCCTTGGACTCCTTGGAAATCTTCTCCTTGGACTCCTTGGCTCCGTCGTGGCTTGAATATCCAAACGAAGAGACAATTCCCTTAGTATGGGGGTATTGTCTTTTCTCTTTGAATATCTAAAGCCATCCAGCTCGATCTTCCAAATGGAAGAAGACTCTCCCCTTAGGGATGCCTTCTTCTTTTGGAATCCGAGTTGGATAAGAATATCCCAACTCAAAAGTTGTTTTCACAACTCTTAACAATTATTACAAACAAATTACATTAATTGAAAAGCAGTAAATTCTAAATCACCTGCAAGGTTATCCTAATAATCATCACAAGCAGTTTATATAAAAATAAAAGTGCTAACACCATTGACCCTGTGCCAAGCCATGCTCTTAATTCTGAGGGCTAAGCAGCTCCACCTGTGCAGTTATAATTATTAATTTAGCCCTCATTTTTATTTAGGGGGAGCTGAGCAAGCACCTGCATGAAATATTATTATAAATCATGATATTGCTCCCCCCCCTTTTATTAGCTTGAGCATGGCCACCTGCACGGAAGAACAATATATATATGGCGCTCCTAACCTATGGGTAAGTCTAGCGTTCACATCCAGAGTGCAGAAAAAGTAAGCAAACATACCAATCAATTTTCAAACAGCATGCAGTGAAAACTACGAAAAGCTCCGGCACACAGCAGAAAAATAAAACCCAGCGGCCTAACCTAGGTCTAGAAGTAGTGCCCTAGCAAACAATTCTATGTGTGTGTAAGGCTAGTGTGGTTTGGATAAGTCCTAAGCAAGGTAGTTAGTTAGTAAAGTTATCTATAGTTTATGTTTGTTGGGAGTCTGAGGAGGATATTTTAGTTGAAGTTCAAATATTAGTGAATTAGGATCCATTTTAATTATTTCAGTTTGTTAATGAGTTTTAAGAACTTAGGACAATGATATTTAAAGTTTAAGTTGCATTAGCCAATTTTGGAAAATCCCGGGTCCCTCCTAAGAACTAGAATAAGGGTCCAAAAAGTCACTATGGGAAAAAGGCTAAACCTGGGATTCCTAACACCTTAAGAAAATACTAGACCTTAATACGAGTAGTTAGCCAGGTAGTAGGCTGAAATCGGAGTTTTCTAGGCCAAGTTATGAATTTTCTAAGTTTCGGGCCCTAAATGAACTACGGTTGACCAAAATGTTGACTTTCTAATCTAAGCCATTTTCTGGAAACCTAGAATTTTTAATAAATACTAGACCCTAAATGGAGTCTAATGCAAGTGAGTTTACCTGATTTGGAGTTTTCTACAATTAGTTATGGATTTCTAAAGGTCGGGGTATTTATTGGAATTTTCTAAATTTCCTACTAAATAGCCTTTTTTATTGTTTTGCTCCAAATCAGCTCCAAACTGATTGGAATCACTCCCAAAGGTCAGGGATGACCATAAAAAGTGTTTCCAAGTGTTTGGAGGAGGTTTGGAGTTTTTTTAATAATTTTTAATGAATTATTAGGGGTAAAATGGTAATTTCCACCTATGGTCAAATTAGGGGTCAACCTGAAGTCAAACTAGGAAGCCCTATTTATCTAATGTCAAGGATCAGATTCTGGTCAGTTCAAGGTATTATGGGTAATTTTCTGAGCTAATATGTATTTATTGTAATTTCTGGAAGGTCTCGGGGCCTTAATTAACCAGTTAATTAGGGTTAGTTAGCTAAGGGCTCTAAAAGCTCCTAAAAATTCCTAGAAAATTATGAGAGGTTTATGATGTCACTAGGTTTAAGTGTTGTAGTTTTCATGTCGTTCTGGGGGTCTATCCTAATCCCTAGAAAACTTCTAAGTTCGCTAGACAGGTCCTTAATTTTTGTCCTTAGGGTGTCGCTACGTTGTAGGAGTTTGAAATGATGTTTTGTCTAACCCTTCGGGTAATAAATGCATGGGAGTACAAAACTTAAGTAAACACACCATGTCCTTAAATCTAGGAGAGCCTAGGCTAAGTGCTCGTGGTGCAATCCTATACATGCATTCTACGAAAATAAAAAGACAGACACCTAAAGAAGGGATTAGTGAATGATTGGGACTCAACCATTCACTAACCCACTCCCCCATGATTGCTCTTCATATCTAGAATCCATGCCTAAAATTTCATACGATAGCGGGTCTCCCAAAGTTAGGATTTAGGCATATGTAGTTTAAAATAATTTTAAAAATACTTATAGATATAAATATATTTTTGGAAAATAGAATAATTGAAAATAATTCAATTTATAATACATAAGTATAGGGAAACCCGCTGACCACCCTAACGAAGTCTCAAGCGATTTGAAAATAGTTTTGTATCCTGAAAATAATTATCATAATTAATATTTAATAATCAAAAATACTCGAATAATCGAATCCAAATAATGATTGGTCAAAAACAGCCAAAATCAAGGGCTGGAAATGGGTTCCAAAACATAAAGCTCACTTTTCTGAAAAGAACGAGGGGTTATACGCAAAAAATCGGATTTAAAACGGCGAAGATACGAATTTCTGAAGTTTAAATACAATAAAATAATATTTTTTTAAAATAGTATAGTTTTGCTGTTTTTGAAATAACAGGGGATACAGACAAAATTTTCATCTGGAAATAGCTTCAAAATATGCAGAATTCAGAGTACATACAAAACAAGGTGCTGTGCACTGACAGCGGACATAAAACGACAAAGTTACGCAATTTCGAAGTTCAAATACGATAATTAAATATTTTTTAAATATTGCTATTTTACTGTTTTGAAAATAATTGCACACAGACCCAAAATTTTCAAATAAAACTATATCCAGAATATGCAGAATTCAGAGTACATACAAAACAAGGTGCTGTGCATCGACAGCGGATCAAGAACAAGAAAGTTATGACTTTTTGAAAGTTTGAAGCAATAAAGTAATATTAAAATAGCCTAAAATAACAAATACTTAAAATAATTATAATAAAGTGATCAGTAAACGGCTAATTTAAAACAGTATTAATTATGGTAGATAACTATCACTAAATAGTAATATAATAAAATTTATTGTAATATAATAAAATTTATATTAAAATAATGAACTAAATAGTGATAAAAGTATATATTTTTACTGTTTATAAAATAACATTAAATGTGAATGTACTTTTTATCCAGAAATGATCTTAAACTATACAGAATTAAAAATACACCCAAATCAAGGTGTTGTGCGCAAAAATCCGAATTGAAATGGAGAAGATATAAATTTTTGAAGTTTTAAACACAATAAATTAATTATTACAAATAAACAATTATAGAAAACAATAAAATATAATCAAAAATAATCTCAAAAATAGTTAATAATGGTAATAATTATAAAATAAAACCTACACATCAATATAGTACCTTAAATTAATAGTAATTAATATAAATAACTATTAAATAACAATATAATAATAATTATACAAAAAATCAGAGTTTAAATAAAATAAAAATAGGGTCATATTGCTGTTTTAATAATAATTAAATATATACACATCATTTTTGTAAAAAAAAATTTTCCTAGTGTAGAGAACAAAAATACGAACAAAACAAGGTATTGCACGCGAAAATCGGACGAAAAACGGATTTTTTATGATTTTTTGAAGTTAAAATAGCTTTTAAAATAGTTTTAATATTAAAATAATAGCAACCGCCACGCGGCAGGCTCGGATTGGCTCCCATAACCGCGGGCAATCATTACCAATGATTGCGCCGCCGCGCAATCATTGGTAATGATTGCGGCGGCGCTGAAATCCGCGCCGCCTCACTCAACCACGTCGGATCGCTCCGGAGCCGTCCGATCTCGCGTGGTAACGATCGGACGGTTGAGATCGAGTTGGACGAACCGCGGTTCGGCAAGATCCCCTGCAGTCGGACAGAGACGCGGTCCGACCAAGATCTGCACCGTTGATCGGCGAGATCAACGGTCCAGAAAGCGCACGCCTGGAGGCTGACCGGACCGAAAATTCCAACCTATTTTCGCCTAGATCTCTCAAACCACTCGACCAAATTCCGTAAAATTTTAAACATAGATACTAGACATGAAGAGCATCAATGGGGGATGCTTTTTTTAATCTAAAAAGCACTTTTTGAAACGCTATTTAACCCTATGTGTTCTAAACTAGGGTTTGCGATATACCTCAATCCACACGGTGGATCGGGCGATCTTGGGCTCGTTGGATTCGTGGAATCGTCTAGAACAATTCTTCTCTTGAACTCCGACTCCAAAACAGCCTGGATCGAACGGTATTCACGCCGAAAGGGGTTCACGCTCGGGTTCGCCGGACTTCTAGTCGCCGGCGGCTCGAGCAGGTCGGGATCTGATTGGGAAAGGTGAAGGGAAGGTGCAGGAGCTCTCTCCGAAAATTTGAAGGCTTAAGGCGGTCTCTTCAAAAAGCAAGAGCAAAAAAAGATCCCCCTAATGACCTAATTTTTGGTATTTAAAGCCTTGGGGTTAATCTTAACGGCTGAGATCGAATCATCAGCTATTTAGGAGGGAAATTAGTATAATTAAGCCGTGATTTTGAATTCAAATGCATAGGAGGATTTAATTCCAATTAATGACTCTTAATTAGGCTCTAAATAGGTTGATATGACCTATTAATGACTTGATTTGACCAAGTCAACTTTTGACTTGGTCAAATCAGTCAATTAGGTCAAGGGAGTCCAAGGATTGAGCCATTAATGAGTTGGAATTTGATTTAAATCAATTTGAGCTCTAAATAGGCTAAGTGGTCAACCCTGGTTGACTTGGTCAACTGGGTTGACCCAGGGTCCGAGCCCGGGTCTAACAGACTCGACTCGACCCACTGAACCTATTGGGAAGGGCCATAGGGTTTGGCTTGGTCGATTTGACCAAGTCAACTCTTTGACCAAAGGTCTGGGCAAAATCGAGGTCAACAAGTACCTCGTTCATCAGGCGCATGAAGGTGGCCGGTGCATTGCTCAATCCAAAAGGCATCACCCGCCATTCGAACAGACCTTGCCGCATCTTAAATGCGGTCTTCCATTCATCGCCCGGTCGTATACGGATCTGGTGGTAACCTCTACGAAGATCGAGTTTGGAGAAGAATTTAGATCCAGCCAGTCTAAAGAAAAAAAAAAAGATCCAGACAGTCTATCTAACAAGTCTTCAATTCGCGGTACCGGAAACAGGAATTTAGTTCTAATCTTATTGATAGCCCTGCTATCAATACACATGCGCTACTTGTTATCTTTCTTCGGGACCAATAGTGCCAGAATAGCACAAGGGCTGAGGCTAGGTTGGATAAGCTTTTGTCGCAGCAATTCTTCTACCATTTCCTGGAGAATTTCGTGCTCCCTCGGGCTCATACGGTAGTGTGGTAAATTAGGTAGATTAGCTCCCAACACCAAATCAATTTGAAGTTGAATTGCTCGAGTAGGTGGTAGTCCCGGCGGAAGTTCCGCAGGGGTGATATCTGCAAAATCATCAAGTAATTTCTGTACTTGAGGAGGAATAGGGTTTGGATGTGCAGCAATCGGACTTTCCACCATTACTAGTGCATAAGCACAATTCTTAAACTTTTCATTGAATAAGGCAGCTCCAGGAATAAGGCTTAAAATAGCCTTGTCTTTGCTCGGGCTAGGATTGTTTGAAGCAGCAGCTGGCATCAGCCGAATTCGTCTTCCCTTCAGTCAAATGAATAGGTGTTTTGGCGGCAATCATATAGAGCTCCATTATCATACTTCCATGGATGCCCTAAAATAATGTGACACACGTCCATATCTAGGACGTCGCAGAGCACCTCGCAAGTGTAATGTTTCCCTATCGAAAAGTTAATTCGACACATATCCGTCACAGAAATGTCCATCCCTTTCTTGACCCAACTAATTTTGTACGGCTGTGTGTTTTTAGTAGTTTTAAGTTGCAGAGCTTGTACTAATGCCCGGGAAACAACATTTTCAGTACAGCCGTTGTCGATGAGTAAGTCACAGATCTTCCCACTCACGGTGCAGCGAGTGGGGAAAATAACATTCCTCTGGGTCATCAAAGGTTGTCGGGGCGCCAACAATAGCCGTTCCAAAATACAAATGATAGCCTCGCCGTCATCTGCTACAAGTTCTTCAATGTTGGGCTCTCCATCATCCACCGGCATTAGAGGATTGTCTTCTGGATCAGCTTCAGCAAGCTGAATTTGTGGTCGGTGGGACACTCGTTTGATTTGTGTCCCTACTGGAAAAAAAAAGCACTTCAAATTGATTGGCGCATATGGATTTTCTCTGGGAGTTGAGCGCGGCTTGGCCAACGTCTTTGGGTCAGTTCCTGTAGCCAAATTTGAAGTAGTCAACAGTGATGTTTGAGCATTTTTAGAAAATACTGCTGTATTTGTGTCCCGGCTGAAATTATCAGAATACTGTCTTCTGTTTGAGCTGCTCCTGGATTGCCTTTGCAATGGACTTTCAATTTTGAGTAGGGCTGCAAACGAACCGAGCCGAGCCGAGTATGTGAGTGTTCATGTTTGTGTTTGTTTAACATTAGCTTGTTCATGTTTGGTTCGTGTTTGATTCGAGCTTTATTATTTGTGTTCATGTTTGGTTCATTTAATTTAAGGGTGTTCATGTTTGGTTCATGTTCGTTTGTTTAGTGCTTATCGAGCTTTGAACAAGCTATGTTCGTGAACATATTTCGCAAACAATCTGTAGAACAAGCAAACCTTAAATTTGTTCATGAACATCATAAACAAACAATCTAACAAACATGGACAAATATGAAATGTTTCTTGTTATTAATAAAAAATAATTATATTATTATGTTATAATTAAAGTTTTTATATTATGTACATTTATCAATTTTATAATAACATATTATTTAAGTTTTTATCGAGCGATTTTAATCGAACCCGAATCAAGCTTTTTATCGAGCTTGTTCATGAACATCAACTGATGTTGTTCGCAAACATAAAACGAGCTGAACGCATTGGTGTTCAAGCTTGTTTATTTAAGAATCGAGTATTTAAAATATTGTTCAAGTTTGTTTGTTAGTTAATTAACGATCACAAACGAGCTTTAATCGAACCAAACAACGAGTAGTTCGTCGAACGTTTGGTTCGCTTGCAGCCCTAATTTTGAGGGCCATATTCACAGCTTGGGACAGAGTCCATACAGAATTGAGCTCCAACTTGTCTTGCAGAAGATCCTTCAGACCGCCGATGTAATGGGCGACTAGCTGATTATCGGACTCGGTAAGGTTGTTACGAGCACTCAACTTATAGAATTCCTCAGTGTAGTCACTGAACGACTGTTGTCCTTGCACACAATATTGATATTTCAAGTATAGCAATTGCTCGTAATCGGTCGGAAGGAAGTGTCCCCTCATTAGCCGCTTCATCTTAAACTAGGTTCTCACTATTCCTTTTCCTTCACGCCGACGATTCTGCAGCGTTTGTAACTACCAAGCACTAGCACCCCCTTTCAATCTACAGGCTATGTACTTAACTTGCTTTTCCGACGGTATTTCCATGTACTCAAAGAATGTTTCAATAGCTCGCTCTCAATCTAAATAATCCTCGATATGAAGACGCCCCTCAAAAAAAAGGAATGTCAATTTTAACTCTAAATTCACCATGGTGGCTAGGAGGTCTATCTCGGATTGGCCTCATACCGATTCGACAGTCATATCCCTATTCTTCTAGTTCGAACCTATCCACCCAGGAGTGTATCTCTTCATCATCATCTGATTTTGATGGGTCTAGGTTAATAGCAGGAACCCTTCGAGGGCCTCGTTCAAACGTGGCGCGCCCCCGCCCGACCGGAACCTCCTCGTCCGGTGCTGCTAGCCTTGCGCCTTGAGGTGCACACTGATCCTGCTTCAAGGCTTGGAGATCCCGCCTTGTTTCTGTAGAAAACTGCCTGAAATTAGTAGAAAGTTCTGCTCTCTAGTGATGTTCATGAGGTCTATCCACAAAGCTTCTTGACTCCGATCTTCGTCAGGAGTTGCTCGTCGGCCGCTTTTGGCCATCCCAGTGCGAATCCAAAACTTGCTCTGATACCAGTTGGTGTGGAACCGATGATCAAGGCAGTTGGAAGTTCAGCAACCGAAGACCTGCAAATAAAAACAAGGCAAAACAGAGGAAGGAAATGGAATAGTAAAATTATATTTATTTTCTATCTCCTCTTTCCGGTATCCTCCAATATACATGAGTCTCTGAAAAATAAAAATAGCTAAGTAATGGCTAGTGCCAGCTAATAAGAGTAGCGACTAGGATAATGCTACTCCTGCAAATAACAGAAAAAGGTAGAGAAGGAGGTTCGCATAAGCTGTTGGTGGCTGATGTGATGATTCCATTGTCCCCAGGGCAATAACGCCTTAAGCAGTACCACATCATTATATAATTTATATTCAAAAGAATTTAAAAAATCAAATATTTAAAGTAATTTTTGTTATTTCAAATTATTAAAATAATTATAAATTACTTATGTGTTTTATGAATTAAATTTATATAAAACTAATGTATATAAAGTTCAAAATCTCAATAATTTTAATTTAAAGCTGGCATTATAATTTATTAATTGATATTTATTCATTAATAATAATAAAAAAATTTTAAGTTTCATAACGGACATTTTGAGCTATATATATATATATATACCTCAAAAAAATTAGTGGAACCTAAACCAGTCCAGGCCGAACAAGTTATGATTGCTGGCTCTAATTTAGCCAAAGGATAAAGGTCCTATTAATAAACATGTTGAAGATCCCATACCGAGTGAAGATGACATAGTTGGTGAGTCTTTAGATTCTTCCATAAGAATTCAAGGAGATTTGAATAAAAATGATGCTATAGGAGAGGAACGGGATTTTCTGAATGCTAATTAGATGGATGTTGGAGATAAATTGGAGGAAGTTTTAGATACTTTGAACATGGCTATTAATCAAGAAAGGGCTATAATTAATAATGTGGGTATTGTTGTGGTGGATTTGGAGATTGAGGGTGGTATTAACCTAGCTAAGGAGGATAATTATGTTAGTGGAAGTGAAAGCAACACTACAAAACATACTCATGGCAACAAGGGCAGAATAGATGAGTTGGAGGAAGGGGAAGTGGGTTCTATTAAAATTTGGATTCCTATGGAAGAATTGGAGTTGACCAAAGCTATGACATTGCCCAATGGTAAGGCTAAATTTATTAAATAAGGCAATAATTCTAATTCCAAAAAGAAAGGTAAGAATAAAAAAGTCATTTTAAGCAACACCCCAAGGATCACTAGAGCTTCTAATCAATCTTCTAATGGTTAAAGCTCTTTTATGAAAAATTAGGAGTGTGGGTCGTTCTCTTTCCAAGGACAGAGTTAAGAATCTTTATAGGATTAATGACATCCATTTACTTGTTTTAACTGAACCTTTAATTTCTGCTTCTAAATTAGAGTCGGTTAAGATTAACTTGGGTTTTGATTTTTCCTTTGGCAATTGTACTAATAAAATTTGGTTTTTTTTTGGAAGCGTTCGGTCTCTTTAAATGTTATTATGGACTTACCCCAAGTTGTTCACACTAATTTTTATTTGAATCATGTTTCTTGTTTTGCTTTTTTCGTTTATGCATCTTGTTCTAGAGTGGGGAGGAATACTCTTCGGGGTCAACTCTATGATTTCTCTTCTTCTGTTAATGTTCCTTAGTTTGTTGGTGGTGACTTTAATTGTATCACCAATGCAGCTGAACGGATTGGAGGTAAACCTCCAAATTTTAATAATATGTAGGATTTTAATGATATGATTAGGAATTATAATTTACATGATATTGGGTTTTCTGGTAATACCTTTACTTGGAACAAGAGAACTATGTGGCAAAAACTTGATCGCATTCTTTTTAATAATTTTTGGATTAATAATTTCTCCAATACTCACATTACTCACCTTAGTCGTACCTTATCGTATCATTCTCCTCTTCTATTAAGTATTTGTAACACCAATGATAACAATTTTTCACCCTTTAGGTTTCAAAATATGTGGCTTCTTGATGATACTTTTTGTCAGACAGTGAAAAAGAATTGGGAGGCACCTCTTTTCCCTAATGATAATGTGCATGGGATGAATAGGTTTTGGTTCAAACTTAAAAGACTCAAGCAAAATCTTTCTTGGTGGAATAAATGTACCTTTAAAAATATTTTTACTAGTATATTGAAGGCTGAAGAAGATGTGGAAAAGTTTGAAATAGTTTATATGCATGATTCCTCCATTGATAATTTGACTCTTCTTAACCATGCTAAGACTACTTTTTTCAAGTTGCAGGAAAAGGAAGAAGCTTATTGGAGACAACAGGCTTCTTCGAAATTTCTTGTGGAAGGTGATCGCAATACATCCTACCTTCATAATATTGCTAATCATAATAAAATTAGTAGGCATATCCATAAGATTACTTTACCTGATGGTAGTGACATTGAGGACCCTAATTTGATTGCTTTTTCTGGAACTGAGTATTTCTTTAAAGTCTTTAATTCTAACTTTAACCCCATGCTTGATTCTGATTTTTCTTTTATTCCTTCTCATGTTTCTGAGGAGGATAATTGTTTGCTCACTAATACTCCTTCTGTTGAGGAGATTCGGGATAATTTAAATTGCATGAATTCTGAATCTGTTGCTGGGCCGGACGGTTTCACTAATAAATTTTTCCAGAATTCTTGGGATGTCATTAAGGATGATCTTATTAATGATGTTTTGGATTTTTTTAGTGGAACTTCATACCCTAAATTCTTCACTGCCACTTCTATTGCTCTAATTCCTAAGTCTCAAAATATTATTTTTTGAAATGACTATAGGCCTATTAGCTTGTGTTCTTTTTTCAATAAACTTATTGCTAAAATCTTAACGGGGAGACTTGCTTTACTGCTCCCCAAAATTATTTCTTTGGAACAGTCTGATTTTGTTAAAGGCAGATCTATATTCGACAATATTTTACTTACTCAAGTGTTAATTCATGACTTGGATAAGAAGGTTGTTGGTGGTAATATTGTTTTTAAAATGGACATAACCAAAGTTTATGATAATCTTAATTGGGATTTTCTTTATGTTATTTTAAAGTTGTTTGGTTTTAATTCTCAGTTTATTAGTTTGATAAAAAATAGCATTGAATTTTGTTATTTTTTGGTCATAATTAATGGAAAATCACATGGATTTTTTCAGTCTTCTTATGGGCTTAGACATAGAGATCCTTTATCTCCGGTTCTTTTCATAATTGCTATGAAATTTTTATCTCATGGCCTTAATCAACTTTTCAGAATGTATCCAAAATTGTTCTTTCGAACTGTTGGTGGTTTGCCCTTGACCCATTTGAGTTTTACGGATGATTTCATTATTTTTTCAAATGGCTCTATTAAAATGGTTCAAATTTTGTTCAGCTTTCTTGAGGATTTTCAAAATACTAGTGGTTTATCTTTCAACAAATACAAAAGTTATTTTATTACTGCTAAGTCAATTTCTGCTTCTCGTATTCATAGTATTGAAAGAAAAATTGGCTTAAATAAGAAGTTCCATCCTCTGAAATATTTGGGTACTCCTCTATTTAAAGGTAGGAAACGTTCCTACTTATTTAAAGATATTTTCTCTACCATCTAGAAGAAATTCTCTACGTGGGCCTTTAATTTTTTATCTTATGATGGTAGACTTGTTCTCATTAAACATGTTCTTTGTTCCATTCTCATAGGAAACAACATGGCTTGAGCCTAAGATTTGTTATCTCGCTTTTTGCTTTCTGCTAGGGTTTGCGATTTTGGGGGTTTTGGGGTTTTGGGGGGGGGCGGTGTCCCCCGGGGGTTCTGGGGGGGGGGGGGGGGGGGGGGGGGGGGGGGCTGCGCTCGCCGGCGTCCGCCGAGGTTCAGGGGAAGTGTTTTTATTTTCCTGCTCTCGGTTTTTGTTCTGGAGTGTTTTTCTAGGGTTTCGCCGGGAGTTCCGGCGTGGCTCCTTCTAAGCTTAAGGACCCTGGTTTGTTTGGTGGGGTTTCGCATGCTCGTTCCTTTCGTGAGGCTCTTGATGGCGTTAAGCCGATTTTTCCGGATCTTCGACACTCTACTTTCCGTGGTTTACCTTCTCTTTGGATCTCAGATTTGGAAATTTCTGAACTTGCTATTCCATTTCAATTTTCTTTAGTAGGATTTTTTCCTTCTAAGAGACCTCCTTTGGATGCTATACGAAAATTTTTTTTCAATCTCAAGCTTATTGGGGAAGTTTCTGTTACTGTGCTTGATCAATCTCACATTCTTATTAAGCTGTCCAACGACTTAGATTATTGCAGGGTATTTTGTCACCGTTCCTACCTGGTTTACAATTGCTTCATGAAATTAACTAAATGGTCTCCTAGTCTGGATATTGGAGTGGAATCCCCGATTATTCCGATATGGATTTCGTTTCCTCGTCTTCGTCCCCATTTTTTTTCTCCTCGTATTCTTTTCGGTATGGCTGAAATTTTCGGTAAACCCTTAAAAATTGACGAAGCTACGTCGGTTGGCTCTCGTCCGTCAAATGCGCGTGTTTTAGTTGAACTTGATATCACTAAAGACTATCCTAAACAAATTTGGCTTGGTTCTGATTCGTTGGGTTATGTCCAGGATGTGTTATTAGATGATTTTCCTGAGTTTTGTTCTGTGTGCAAATGTATCGGGCACGGGAAAGGATCTTGCCGGCCGGTTTTGGGAGGAGGTGAACTTGTTTCTGCTGCTCAAGATGTAAATGTGGTTCCGTCTGGTGTTGACAATTTAATTGTTGTTGATGCTGAAAAGGGGGGTGTTTTAGATAATATTCACTCTATTTCTTCTTTGCCGTTGGATGGGGTTGTGATTGGAGAGGTTGCTGTGGTGGATTGCCTTACTTCTAAGGCTGATTTGATTCATTCTGTTGTTCCTTTAACGTTAGAAACGCCTACTCCTTTTGTTGAGTCGGGTCCGGCCTCTTTGGTGCAGGGTGTTGTTTTTGAGCACGTTTCTTCTTTGGCTGAGTTGGGGGAGATTGGTGCGAGAGATCCTGAGGCTTTTTCGGGTGTTTCTCCGAATGCTGCACCTTTCATTCCTATTGCTTCAAATCATATCAGCAATGTTTTCTTGCCGCCTATTTCTACGGAGAATTTTGTTAATTCTGTGGATGGTACTGCTGCCAATTTACCTGTTGGTTTGGGCCCGATTATTGCTGGGACGGAGCCTCCTTCGGTTGTCTGTGTGGAGGAGGTTTCTCCGATTGCTAACAGGCTTGTGGAGGTTCCTGTGAAGTTGGTCAATTCACATGCTATGGATTTATGTTTGGCTGACTGTTCGGCTGTGGGGGTTAGGGATCAAATTAATTGGTTATATGGTGAAGCAGAGGATGGTTCAGATTCGGATTCTTCTAAATCTGGAATGGATAAAAGTGGGGATTCGGACCCTAGCAATGATTTCTCGATGGTTCGTGGTAAACCTTTTATCAATGGTCCTAATCGGGGGAAATTTTGGGGTAAAGGCCGTCGTAGACGTTAAATTTTCATGTTTTCTTGGCTTTTTCCCTAGTTTTACTTATGGTTTATTTGCTTTACTGGATGATGGATCCGTTGTTTCGATTGGCTATGGGCAATGATGTGGTCGGTGCTCGCGGCCCTGTCGTTTTACTGGTGGCAACCTTTTATTGGACGGTCCGTGTTTGGCTTCAGGGTCGCTGGAAGCCTCGGCAATTAACTGAGTCATTCTTGTGCCTGGATTTTTCTTTGATTCTCATTTTTGTTAGCTTATTTGTTCCTTTTTTACGTTGATGTAACCGTTTTATTTTGATTAATGAAAGTTATTGGTTTAAAAAAAAAAAAAAAACATGGCTTGAGCCTGCGGATGATTCTATGGTGTGGAAAAGGATTTGTCAAATCAAATGAGAGGTTGGGCAGTTTATTAAATGGGGTGTGGGCAGAGGTGATGTTTTCTTTTGGCAAGATAATTGAATTGGTCCTTATTCTATTGATAAATTTCTTCACACTCACACTCTCGACAGTATCAAAGTAAAAAAGTTTTATTGATGATGGGCATTTATGTGTGAATAAACTTTTGGATGTTATTCCTCCTGTGTTAGTTGACATTATTAAGAATATTCCTTTACATTTGCATGTTGAAGATAAAAAAAAAAAATGTTCTTTGTTCCATTCCTATGTATTTGCTCCATACGTTGGCTCCAACTTTAAATGTTTACAGGAGGTTGGAGGTTCTTTTTAACAAATTTCTATGGGGCTCCAATGAAGGTTCTAATTCTATTATTTGGGGTTCTTGGAAAATTTATTCTGGTACTATGGATGAGGGCAAACTTGGTTTTAAAACCTTTAAGGATATGGTTAAAATCTTTAATCATAAATTGTGGTATGGTTTTAGAGCTAAAAAGAACATTTGGGCTAAATTCATGGTTACTAAATATTGTGGTGAGAAGCATCCCTTAAATTGTTCTTTTAAAAAGGTGATTCTCTTAGCTGGAAAAGATTATGCAACATTAAATGGAACGTTGATGAGTTAATTCTATGGGGTTTAGGCATTGGTGATGTTTATTTTTGGCATGATAAATAGTTGGGTAATTGTTCTATTGATAATATTTTATATACTCATTCTATTTCATCTTGTAAAGTTAAGGATTTTTTTTTTTTTAATGGGAGTTGGAACTTTGAGTCACTCTCTAATATGGTGCCTGATTTTGTTATCAATTTAATTCTTAAGATTAAGATTCATTTGGAGAATGAAGATTGTATTCTGTTCAATTGTTTCAATGATGGAAACTTCAGTACTAAATAAGTTTGGAAATTAATTAGCATTCTCTGCCTAGACATTTTACTAATGTGGCTTTCTGGCATGCTAGTATTCCCCCTTCTTACTTGTTTCCGATTTGGAGGATTTTACATAATTATATTCCTGTGGACTCGATTATCATCAAGAAAGGTATATACATTTTCTCCAAATGTCAATGATGCTATCACACTGAAAATTTGAACCATGTGTTCTTTCAAGGGCCTATATTACGATGAAAGTTTGGATTCACTTTGACAATTTGTTCAAAGTGTTCTCAACCTTTCAATTTACTTCTATCAATGAGGTCTTTAGTGAATGGTTTACTAATATTAAAGGCCACATTCATAATATCCTTCTTGTTTTTATATGTTGGTTTATTTGGAGCAGTAGAAATGCCTCTAAACATGAGAACGTCAAAATGGATCCTGTCACTATTATCTCCAAAATTAAGTACAAATTTTTTCAGCTATTTGTTGTGAAGCTTTTAAAGGTTGATTCTTTCAAAAGTTATCATCATCTTTATGAGGAGTTTGGTTTGAATTTTATTTCTCCTATGGCTAGTTTTAACAATAGGTTATTTACTAGACTAAACCTTTGTTGGGGTGTTTCAAACTCAATACGGATGGTGCTAAAAATACTACTAAAGCAGGTTGTAGTAGTAGTATTAGGGATTACAAGGGTGTTGTAATTAAAGCCTTTTTGGGTCCTTCTAATGCTACTACTGCGATTCAAGTTGAGCTGGAAAACCTTTTATTTGGTATTCGTCTTTGCAATTCTCTTGGGATTACTAATTTATGGGTTGAAGTGGATGAATATGCTCATTATCCACTATATCAATGGTCATTCATCTTCTAATCCTGTTAATTTTTATAGGCTCCGTGATATAAAACATTGCCTTTCTCTTTTATCTTATAAAATTTCACATATTTTAAGAGAAGGGAACGCAGTTGCTGATTTTCTTGCTAAATGGGGTTACAATTTAGACAGTTTTGTGGAGTATGATGAGCATAACCTTCCTAAAGAGGCTAAAGGGCTTGCTAGATTAGACCGTATGAGCCTCCCTTATATTCAGTTTCATTAGTGTTTAGTTGTTTTTTCTATTATTCTTTGGTTGTTTGATGGTGCTTCTTTTATGCTTTGTTTGGGCTGGGTCCTGTGGGTGTTGTTCGTTGGTCTATCAGGTGTTGGTTGGTGCCTTCTGGCAAAATTATGTGTTTATTTATGTTTTTAATATCACTATTTTTCATCTGGACCACCTTAATATAATTTCTGAGGATTCTCTCAAGTTTTGTCTGGATTTCTACTTGGTTTACTGCAGTTTGCTAGATGTGGGGTGCACCTCTAATCTCTATCGGGGTCTCTTTTTTGGCTTGCATTTGATCACTAGTTTGGTTGTTACTATCATTGGTGTTAATTTTAAGGGTTTTATCTTTTAGCTTTCCAGTATATTAGTTAACATGGTGGTGTTATGTATTCGGTTGGCTGTTGGTTATTGGTATTGGAGAAATCTGAGGTTACTTTAGTGTTGTTGTAGGGCTGTTATTTGGCTGGTTTTTCTGGCTGTTGGCAGATTTTTTACTATTTTTGTTAGCCTTATGTTTCTGGATAACCTGTATGGTGTGTGGAGCTGTATTAGTGAGCTCATTTTTTGTTGGTTGTGTAAGGATAAGGGGATTTTGAGTTTTCTGGACTCATTTTATGACTTCATGTATAATCACACTTTAATTGGTTGTGCTTGCATTTTGGTGTGGCTTTCTCCTTTACCTACTTCTCTGGCTGTTACTCAGGATCTCAATCAGGACAATTTTGTTAAGCTCACTGCCCTTACACCATTTTGGATTATTTTAGTTATGGGGAATAC
Source organism: Dendrobium officinale (assembly GCA_019514585.1). NCBI lineage: Eukaryota > Viridiplantae > Streptophyta > Magnoliopsida > Asparagales > Orchidaceae > Dendrobium > Dendrobium officinale. The sequence goes on along the minus strand of CM033690.1, from coordinate 46,144,653 downwards.
TCTGTTTTGGCTTACTTTACTGCCTTGTGGCTCCTTCCTCAGACACACTAAAGATATTGTTTTTGCTTTCAGGGAAGGATCTGTAACTCTATTTTTTTTATCCTATGTCATATGCTTTGATTTACTCTTATCCCTTTTCAATTGCCATATGAAGCTTTTATGTTATAGGCTATTTTTTATGCAGATCTGGAGCCTAGATACTTGGTGTTACAATTATTGCAGGGGGATTACGAGCTCAAGTTTTTTGAGTTATTAGAAAGTAGATTATAATTTTTGTAGGAAGGTCGTGCTGATTGCTATAATCCTTTTCGTCTTTTTTTGGGGGTGCTGTTTTCTTACAGCCCTAGAATGTTCTTAGGTTTTTTTGTACATCTTAGTAGTAGGAACCACCGGCTCTCAGGTTTTATTTTGTTTCTTCTTGTAGCTCTTCTGAGCATTAGCGAGTTGGAGGTTCTTTTTAAAAACCTTGTAATCCCTTTTTTTGATATTAATGCGTAGGACTCTCTATGGGTTTTAATAGAAAAAAGAATATATATATATATATATATATATATATATATATATATATATATATATATATATATATATATATATATATATATATATATTTGAGTTAAATTGAAATTATTAAATATGAATTGTTAATAATTAAAATATTCCACTAGCCTTCCATTTAATCTCTTACTCGCTTGTAGTGCAGCAACGACAGTAGACAGGTAGCGGTAGTGGTACGAGAACTATACCAGACAACGAGAGCAATGCGGGCAGCCGGCCATACACAACAACGGGCAACACAACAACAGGCGACTCGATGCAATGTGGACTGCGGGTAGGATACTCGGGTAGACCTGGCAGCCAATGCAGGCATATAGTTAAGCGACACGGGCAGCAAGGTAGGTGATGCAGGCAGGAGATCTATTATGGGTCTTTACCGAGTTTTTGGGTCAACTCGAACCCGACCAAATTTTTGAAATGGGTCGGTTTGTTGAACCAAAATCTGACCCATTTAAAAAATAGTTTGACCATAACCTAGAATTTTTAGGTTATGTTTGAGTCGAGTTTTTAGTTCGTGTCAAATATTGACACCCATAATTCCAGCACTTCATTAGAAACCTCTTGAGAATGACAAGGATGAAGCTGCCCCTCTCCTTGACAATTATTGCAAAATCACATAACTCATTTATCTAAACATTACGATGGATCTCCAAAGAAGATGCGTCATTATTTCTAGCGTACTAGATAAGTTATGATCTGATGTGCGGGGATCATAAGTGTTAAGCTTATGACTCACTTTAAAATCTTATGCAATGTTGATGGGGACATTATGATGTTTCTTATATCGACTTCTTTGGAGTAATAGGTAATGAAGCAGGATAACTAATTATTGTCTTTAGAGTTTCCATATCAATTAGTGGTACTTGGTATTATATATATATATATATATATATATATATATATATATATATGGGAATAGTGTGAGGCTAGTTTTGGTAAAGAAAATTTCTAGCAAAGGCTCAAAGATCGTGGTATTGACACATCGCTATTTGTAGTGTGGTAAAGAGAGATTTGAACTTTTTTTTTGTAGGGTCAATGGTGTGTAATAGACGAGAATATATGTGCTTTAAAAATTCCTTTCAATATGCATGGGAAAATGTATAATTTTGATAAGAAGTTTTTGATGACACTCAATTTTAATGAAAAGTTTATACAATTTAACATTAAATTTATTTTTAACAAAACATTGCATATCTTTTATTTGTCTTTTTTAACTGATAGCTTTGATGTTCTTCGGTGTAAATTTTTGCATCACTTCATGCATCTTTAAAAAATTCTAAATTTGAAAATGTTATATATCATCAATTTTTTGTTGTTGGTGTCCTTTTATAAAAAGCTTTTTCTTTTTGGTGGAGGAAGGCTCTCAAAAAAATTAGATCTGGTTTAAGAGTAATACGATGTATGAATAAGTAGTTTTACATTAATCTCAAAGTAAATTTAAGAGCATTGAGACACATCTTAACAATGTTTAATTTGATAGAATAACTTTGATATAAAAATTTTTCATTTATTCTATAATATTTTCATAACATAAAATATTATGACGGAACCCTAATATTCTTCTCCTTATAAATAACTTGGTGTGTTACAAAGTAAAGCCTAATTATCTTTTTCAATTTATTTATGAATAGGGCATCCATGCTACAACTTCTTTCGTATTTCTCTCTCTTCATTGGGAACTCACTTCCCAAACAGATTTTGCATAAAATTAGGTTCAACCATTTGGCGTGATGAAATTCATAGTTGAATATTTAGTAGGTTTGGGTGTTCTTATTTTTTGTTAAAGAGGGATTTTGGGTGTTCATCTTTTTTTTTTTTTTTTTTTTTTTTTTTTTTTTTTTGATGTGAAAAAAGAAATTTTTAAAACTACTTGTTAATGCATTCATGAAATTGATATTTTGAATAACAATTGAAATGTTGGATGAAATTGATAGTTTAAGTAATATGTATGATTAGGGGTGTAAATATTGGACCTGACCCGAAACCAACCCGAAAATTTTGTGTTTGGTTTGACCCGAACCCGAAACGGGTCAAGTTTGGGTTCGAAAAATTGACCCGTTTGAAAAATCAGGTCGGGTCGGGTTGACCCGAGAACCCGGGAATGACCCAGAAACCCGTATGCTCGCTCTGACAGGCCCTGCCCTGCCTGCCCCGCAACCCGTCTGCTTGCCTGCCCTGGCTGCCCTGCTACGTCGCGTCGTGTACCATCCTGCTCGAGTTATATGTCGCGTCTAGGCGGTCCAGCGTCGCATTGCGTCCCACGTTAGTCGCCAGCCACTTCCGCCAACTTTCACTGCCGCCGGCCGTTGGCCCACTGCTGCTGTCGACCTGCCGCTACTGGCGCTGCCATGTCCGCGGGTCGGGTTGGATTGGGTTGACCTGAACCCAAAGCGGGTCAAGTTCAGGTTTAGAAAATTGACCCGTTTGCAAAAATGTGACGGGTCGACCCGAACCAGAATAGTGCCAGGTCAGTTTCGGGTTCGACCCGAACCTAACCCGTGACCCGAAATTAACACCCTTATGTATGATTAAAATTTTCTTCTAATATTATTAAATTACACCTTTATTCTTTGGAGGGTTTTGAGGTATATATTACAAAGAACATAAGTTATTATTATTTGTAATATGGAAATAAACGTGTTATTATAGTTTGTAACACTCATATATGAGAGTTTTGTTTGTGTAGAAGGAGAGATTCTTCAGATAACCAAAACTCAAAAGTTTGTTGCACATTTGAGCTGTATTTAATTCTAAATATTTTATCAATAAGCAATATTAAGTAAAACTATTACTCTAACTTAAGAGAAACTGGTTTATCTTGCAATCTACATTGGTATGGTGGCCCATCATGGAAACATTGCCAGAAATAGTTACTATATATTTGAGAAAATGTTTTATATTTTTCATCTTTCTATTAATCTCTTGCATATATATGCATTTAAATAGTAAGAGTAATAATTTTATAATAGAAGTTGAGCCCAATAGGGATCAAACTTAAGTCCAAGCTTTCATATAATGCTACTTTTTCAAACATTGTACAAAACTCCACTATCATATATTTTTTTATCAGATATTCATATTAATACCAAAAAATTCAGCCAACTTCTTAGCATTTCTGCAATTTTTAATAGAGATTAAATTACAAGAAGAAAGGTGAAGAACTTTATGGTTAATATTAGAAATGATAACAGAAGCTTCCATTTTAATGCCAGCATGCTTGGATTCATTTCTCGATTTCCAAATGAACCATAAAATAAGAATAGGGATAAGGTTAAGAATATGGCCTTTAGAATTGTTCATCCAAAGATTTAAAACAGAGGTGGGATCATTATTGATAATCCCCTGATTAACATTAGCCAAATCAAAGTAGTGTTGCCAAATCTTCCTCGCAATATGACCATTAAGAAAAATGTGATTGATACTTTCAATATTCGCACAACATTGACATTTAGAAGGCAAGAAAAAGCCTTTTCTTTGAATAACAGTGTCCACAGGAATAAACCCCTTAATACATCTCCAAGCTAAAATAGAGTAAGAAATAGGTATACTATTATGCCATAAGGAAGAAAAAATAATATAATTATCATACTTAATCCTAAACGATTCCCAAACATTTTTCATTTGGAACAAACCCGAAGAAGACAAGGAAAACAAAATTTTATCTTTACTAGTCAAATCTAAAGGAATCAGCCTTATTAAATCAACAAAAAAGGAATGTAAGTTCTGCAACAGTTTAAAAACATTCCAAGACCCATTAATAAAAAAATCAGAAACTTTGACATTCTCAACAGAAACAGTATTAAAATAATTATCAATAGAACAGGGACCCATCCAATTATCTTGCCAAAAGAATACATTACCTTCACCAATACCCCATTGAATATACTGTTCCGTAGACCACTTTATTTTGCAAAGCCTACTTAGTATTCATAAAATGAGCCCATAAACTCTCATTAGTTCTAAAGGAAAATCACAGTTTATGAGAGAAGGCTTTAGCCATATCAGGAATGTTTTTACATCCCAAGCCACCTTCATTGTTAGTGCCGCACATACTATTCCAAGAAGCCCAATGTATAGCATTACTGTTATAATTAGAAGTCCAAAAAAAATTATTTATCATTCTTTCAATTCTTAGGCAAATAGTCGCAGTAGGGTAAAGAGAATGAAACAAGTAAATGGGTAAAGAGTTAAGGACCGACTTAATAAGAGTTAACCTACCTCCATAAGATAAAAAGTTAGAAGACCAATGATGCAATTTTTTTTTAATAGAAGTAATAATATCTTCGAACAAATGATTCTTCTTTTTACCTTTACAAATAGGCGTGCCCAAATACTTAATGGGAAAGTTTTTAGATTGAAAACCACAACGTCTTTGAATAGCTAAAATTCTATTTCTATTAATAGTTTTACTGGCAACAAAAGAACTTTTTTCCTTGTTAATGGCTAATCCAGAAACAGAATGAAACTCTAATAAAAAGTTGCTTAAAGTAGAAATATTATTGATAGAACCATTAGAGAACAAAATGAAATCATCAGCAAAACTAAGGTGAGAAACAGGCAAGCCTCTAATAGTTCTAAAATAAAGATTAGGATTACGGGAATAAAGATCTTCAATTACTAATGATCCAATTTTGTTAGAGCAATTAGCAGCAAAATTAGAAAAGCCTAATTTAGAAGCAGTAGAACCAATTTTACAATTGGCTATAAGAGGCTCAATTAAAACTAAAAAGAAGATACCATGAATTCTAGATAGATTCTTAACTCTAGCAATAGAGTCTTTTCCCCCAATTCCCCTAACATTCCAAATGAGAGCTTTAATCATTAAGATATTTGGAAGAATTTTGGGCACGGGTAGACCGTGGGGTAGAAGGTTGAGAATTTTTTGCATTCTTACCTTTCTTTTTGTTCACTTTCGAAAAGCCACCATCATCAATATTTTGAAGATTAGTAGTATTAGTATTAGAAAAAGAAGCCACCTCAGAATTTTTTTTTTTTTTTGAAGAATTATCATTAGTAAAACAGAGGATAGGGCCAATTTATTACTCACAGAGTTTTGGATATTATGAACCATCTGCTCGGTATTTTGCTCATCGTTGCAAGGATGAAGAAATTCCCCTTCTTCATATAGTTCATCACTACCATCACTAGCCATTCTTCTTCTCTGATAGTAACTTGGGAGCAGAGTTTTTTTTTTTATCTACAATTTCCTTGTTAGTCAATAAAGCATGCTCATTATCATTACTACCAATCTCTTTAAGAATGGAATCAACAGAAATAAAAATTTTGGGATCAGCATCCTCATTAATGTTTTCAACAATACCATTCTTCTCCTTCTCCAAAGAAATATTAACATTAGGATTTTGCAAATTTTCTTGTGAAACAACAATTTCAGCTTCGTGTATTATCAGATGATGGAAGCGATTCCAACCGATCTGTTTGTATTAGCTTCCCTGTAGGCACGTAAAATTGATCGGAGGATCCAAGCTTACCATCCACCTAAAAATTAGATTTTTTTAGTTCAGGGTGAAGTTTTAAAACAATCCGAGTGTGCATGTCCATGTATTTTACAGTGTGAAAATAAATCCGGAACTTTTTCGAATTCTACTTTCTGCATATAACCGAAAGCTTTCGATTCAACCCAAATCTCCTTCGAATGTTTTTTGGTAATGTCAACTTCGACTAAAATTCTAGCCACAGAAGGTCTAGTGCGTGAGGCAGTTGCTTGATCCGTTTGGAGAGGTCTATCAAAAATAGAACCCAATGCATGTAAAACTTTTTGATTGAAAAAATGAAGCCGAAGGTTAGGGAATGAAATCCATATAGGAACTATGGGTGATTTTTCCTTGATATCAAAGAAAGGGGTCCATTTTAAAATACGCATTTGACAGTTGAAAATAAAATAAGATCTACGAGCAAATATCCTACTATAATCAAGATCATTCGAGAGTTGTATGGCAACATGCCTCGAATCCAACAGACCGATAGAAAAAAATTCCGATAATTTTAAATTAGTGAAGAAACTGTGAATAGAATCGAGATTAGGTCTGTTAAGACCAAATTTACCAACCAAAGTGTATTGGAAAGGAGAAGCCAACTTAAGCACATCTTCATCAGATAAAAGAACAGCAGGTACACCATTGAAAGTCGATTGAGATAAAGTAGGAACGGAATCACCTGATCCAGCGAGAACTTCCTTAAACGAACGCGTTTTGAAAGGAGAAGACTCCTCCACATCTAGATTAAAAAATCCTTTGTTAGAAATCGGCTTATCTCCAGACATCGTTCCCCAAGGATTTTGGGGCTTCGAAGCAGCCATAAGACACCAAGCCCCCACAGGGCTTAGAGCAAAGAAGCGACCAACACAGCTCTAAGCGAAATCTCACCACAAACAAGAAGAAAAAACCACACATAAACGAAGGTAGTGGAAGAGGAAGCCGGAATAAATCACCAGAGCGGCAGGGTTAGGGTTCGCGAGGAAAAAAAAAACCAAATGAAAACTTGTATTGCCTTGTATTCACATCCAATATCAATATTTGTAAATCATATCATTTGCAACAAAGATGTGTATACATACATCTCTTATGAGAGTTATTTATTATTGCTTGAATAATCATAATAAAATAAAATAGTAACCAAATAAAATTATAACGGTTGTCTAAAAAATAAAATAGCGATAAAACAATTTTAAATAGATATTTAGACTTCGTTTGGGATGGCATTTTTCAAGTTTCTTAAAATAATTTTTTAGTAAAATTTTATACTAAAAATAATTTTAAAAAGCTGTAAAAAAACCGTCCCAAACGAAGCCTAAACAACCCCATGTGGATCCAACCTATGCCCAAGCTCGGATGTAATACTATTTCGATGGCCGCTGGATAGGCCCCGCCGTAGTACGAAACCCTACTATCTCCTCATCATGAACGCAGCAGTGGAAATCAGGCCACCGTCGTTGTTCCATTATTGCAACACACTCCTTGCAAACCACCGGCGTCGCCGCTGCATCGTCCCTTAATTTACACGAAGACAGCGCTCTCTCCAACGTATTCTGCACCATCGCCATCTCTGCTACCGGCATGTAAGGCTCCTCCATGAACATACGGTACTGGTGTGTTTCTCTCTCGATCTCCCTTTGATCATCCTTTGCCCGGCTTTCGATTCTCAAAGGAGAGTATGAGAGAGTCCGGCCTCTCTTTTGTGCTCGCCGGAAAATCTGACGATCCATCGATGGGCTTTGTGTACGATGTCTTTGTTTCTAGCAAAGAAGATGATGGGGGGAAATAAAGAAGCAACGAGGGGAGCTCAGTTCAGTTTGATGCATGGAGGAATAAAGCACTTGCACCATGCCGGTGTTGGGATTAATGGCTATATATAGATAGGCAGTTTTTTGTTGGGGTAGAAGACCGGTTTTACGGCAAAGCAAGGCACGTCATCTTGATAATGTATGCACACGTGATGAATTTGCATGTGATAAACGGAGATTTTGGTGTTTTTTTTTTTTAATTTTTATTTATATTTTAAATGAAAAGTATAAATTTTGATGATAGATAAAAGCTAAAAGATTATTATTTGTGTTAAATAAAAAATATTTAAATTTATTTTGCATGCGCCAAGTTGAAGTAGGTATTGATGATATTACCTATATATATAGAATACTCAAATTTTTAAGGTGGTGGAAGACCGGATTTATAGTGCTGAAAGGCTGATGCAACTTGCGTCCGGACTCTGACGTATACATAATGTATATATATTATACACAGATTATCATGGACGGATCCATCTTAATTGCCCCCTGAAAAAATAAAAAAAAATCTTTATTATATGATTATTTAGGTAATTTGTCCCTCTCCATGTATTTTTTATTCTTTATTACAAATGTTTTTAGCCAATTGTCCTCCCCCTAAAAGTTTTAAAATACTATGGTATTTAGGCAGTTGCTCCAACATAATTAAACAGTTGTGTAGAGATGTTATTGTTAGGGAACGATGAACCAAATACAAAGAAGATAGAGGGGGCGCTGCCCCCTTGGACCCTCGTATACATAGTTTGAATAATTTGTACACATATTACATATAAATTGTGCATGGTGTACAAGTGACATGACATATTCTGATTGGAGTCTGATGATGATCGAACTCCGCATGTAATAATTTTTCCATACATCATATGCTTATGACTTACTTTTTAAGTCTACTTTTATCTTTTTTAACATAAATTGAATCTAATATATATGTTCTCCTAATAGGGTCATGGGTGGATAACTTTTATGTGATAATCATCCAAGACAACTCTCTCTAATATTACCTATCACTTTTTTGTTTAAAAGAAAAAGAACAATGATTCAAATGTTCTTTTTTTTTAACAATTATTTGAAAAAATCATTTAATTGAATTTTCATGAACATTTTTTTATTAGTTAATAATAGGAAAAATTCTAAAATTTGAAATTTGAAATAGTATTCGTTCATGAATTTATTATTAATGCATCATCAAATATACAAAATTAAGAGTTAATCCAAATTTTGAATAATAAATTTTGATAATTTGATCGGAACTCATCATTTAGACTTGTATTATATATAAAATCTACATTAAACTTATATATATATATATATATATATATATATATATCGAATGAATCATTTTGAAAAAAAAATAATTTTAGTACAAAAATATTATTTATACTTCGTTTATTTTGGTAAGAATTCAATTTTCATAATTTCTACCATATTTTAATTTTAGATGTTTCTTTTGCTCTTGCAATATGGTTTCAGGCTGTTGGATGATATCACCAAATTTTAAAAGTAATTTTATTTCTGTGTTTCTTGCTTTGAAGGATTTTAGTAGGATTTCACCGCGATCTCGCTACCACAATCAAAAGTCGCTACAAACTACTGGCCACCATCATCGAACTTTACATTAAATTTATTTTACTAAAATTAAGACCCGTTTGGGATAATTGTGGCTTTTCATAAAGATTATTATAAAACTATAGTTGAGGAAAGTAACTTCTTTTAATTAAAAGCTGTTGTAAAAAAAAAAAAACAAATTTCTAATACACAAATTTCATTAAAAAAATAAAAAATAGTAATTTAAAAAAATCTGAAAAACAAAACAATAAATTAGTTGTCTCAAATAAAACCTAAATAATAATAATAAAAAAATAACAAAATCTTTGTGCTTTTGTTTGACAGTGGTGGAGCAGATAGCCAATTTGCTTAGATATAGCGTTCCAACCTTATCAGGTCTAACTGCCCAAATCATTACCCCTGCATATATACATAATGTTTGAGCTTCTCGATCCAAGCAATGGAGTTGGACACAACAAAAAAAGGTGCTTCGAAGAAGGAGGTGGTGGTCGTCGACGGTGATGTAGGAACATCTTTAGTAAAATTAATCCTTAGGAATAGTCTATCCTTTATGATTCTAGAGTCTTCTATTATGGCTATATATTCAAGTTATTGTAAGGAATGAGGTATTGAATGATATATACACCTTTTGAAGCTTGAAAAGCTTTCTTTCTCTTCTTCCCTGGATTGGGAGTTTTCAAATCCTTCTTGCAGGTATCGACTTCCGACGATCCACTACATCAGTTGGTATCAGAGCCTGGAGCTTGAGAAGATCGATGTATTGCAGAAGGTCGGCTGTCGACGACGTTCGAAGCCGTAGATCAAGGGCGGTCGACGAAGATCGACGCCAAATAAGATGGGCGGTCGACGAGGATCGCCACCGAAGGAGATGGGCGTGCGACGACGATCGGCGCCCGAAGAAGACGGGAGATCGGTGACTATCCGCCTCTTGAACTTCCACTCCAATGGCGTGATCCGCCGCCGGAATACCTTCCCCTAGAACTTCCACTCAAATGGCGGAATCCATTGCCGGACCATTTACTTCGCAATCCCGAACCCCTCATTCCAGATTTCAACCGCCACCGAAGAAGAAGGAATGCCGATCATGTGCAACGCCGGGAAACCCTTCGGTTGGCTCACGTTGAAGCATCAATCGATCGAATAGATGCTTTATGTGCTAATGTCTTGCAATCGGTGGAGAGAATCATGAGCAGGACGGCAACCATACCGTCCCCGTCGCTCAACTGCTCCACCAACAATCAAGCGCAACCGAACCTACTTCAGCCTTCAGATTCACCTTCAAACGATCATTCCGTCGCCGAGAAACCACTATGCTATCGCGATGTTGCTCCAGATACTGAGCTCGATTACCAAACCAAACCCGCCAATGCCAGACTTCCTCCGGTCTCGCCTGACCTTCCGCTCAGCTCACGTGATCCCATCTCTGTGAAGCAATACCGTTCTGTCTCCACCTTCAGATCTACCGACTGCTCTTCATCAATCTAGTTAAATGTTGCTCTCGTACCCACAGATCGAGCAGAAAAACAGCTCGACGTCGATTACAACTCCACCGACGATTCCGCTCTGTTATACGATGCCGATGATGGGGAAGTAAACGCCCCAACAGCCGCAACTTGGATATTTCCCATTCCGGCGAAGGATCCGATGATGATGAAATCAAACGACTGCTTCTCCGATGTAGATTCGTGTCTGCATCTGGAATACGCTTCGTCGGTGGAAGCCGGGATTTACCACTTGGACAGCGTCGTGCCAGCTGGCGGCGGAGCTTCGCCAGGCTTCATCATGCTTGATTTCGCTAAATCCAAGCCGACGCATAGCTATACCGGCAGCCACAGCATGTCGTCATCTGAGGACGCGGTGGTATCAGATGGCGGTGGTAACGAGATGGCAGACACGTCGATTTGCACCGGCGGGGAGTTGAAGCCTGCTGCTATGCCACCGACCAGTGTGATGACCAGGCACGGTGAGATACTCAAAACGCACCTTCTTGGCTACCCCTGCGCTATGCTGGCAAGCCCCGAAGCCGGCCATTTCGTCCTCGTCACCCATTCCGACCTTTTCAAACCAACCTACGCGCACAACAATGCAATGCGGGCTCCGTATTCTGCCATGGATGGAAATTATTCTCAGCTCCAGGTACTTAATATAAGCAACTACACTCTTTCCGATGCATTCAAATCACAGGTGAAGCCTTCCAAAAAAAATGGAAGTCAAATATCAAAGAGGTTGTTCTCCTGTGGCATTAGCGGACCAGTTTGCGAAAAGAAACGATCGGCATTTGGTGGTTCATGGAAATGGGGAGATTGAACTAAATACCAAATTTATTCTTGTTATTAGGAACGTTTTCCCTGCAGGTGTGAAAATGCCCCGTCTAAGTTCGACTAACAAAGCTAATCCAACGTCATGCTCACAAGTTGCTCGACATAATGTCGCTAATGACTTCGTGCAGTTGGGTGTTGACGACTTCTATGTTGAGATTGATTTAGCACTTCAGGACAACATGAATATTGCAGTAAAGAGATTGAAGGATGGTCTGCCATATTGTGTGGTTTCTTGGAATTGCTCGAGCTCTGTCATATCCTCATGAGAGTTGCAATTCAAAGATCATCCATAGTGATATCAACTCCGCGAATGTGTTTCTTGATGAGTACTTTGAGGCTGTAGTTGGAGACCTTGCATTGGCCAAGTTGATGGATATGAAAAAAAAAACAATTGTAACTTCTCAGATTTGTGGAACTCAACGTCTCAAAGCACCTGCTTATATCACCACAGGCAAGGCATCCGAGAAGACTGATGTTTTTGGATATGACATCATGCTTCTTGAGCTGGTTACTGGACAGCGTGCTCTATGCTTTGAAGGAATAGAGATGACTTGTTTTTTCCTTCTAATTATGCTTTTATAGAAAGTGATCTCATATTTTGCCGATTTGTTTGGGCTGAGGAATCCTATACGTGAAGAAGTTTACCAAGCCATCGAGGACTGCAAAGCAATTGGCATTCGAGTAATGAGTTTTGGAAACTTCCAAGAGGCCACTCTACAGGAGGAAAATATTGAGAACAAAGTCTTCGATCCCGGAATTTGTGTGCCACCCCTACCTCCCTTCTAATTAACGAGCCTCGAACGGAGTCGAGCTCTTTTTTTTACGCAAGGGGAGTATGATGTAGGAACATCTTTAGTAAAATTAATCCTTAGGAATAGTCTATCCTTTATGATTCTAGAGTCTTCTATTATGGCTATATATTCAAGTTATTGTAAGGAATGAGGTATTGAATGATATATACACCTTTTGAAGCTTGAAAAGCTTTCTTTCTCTTCTTCCCTGGATTGGGAGTTTTCAAATCCTTCTTGCAGGTATCGACTTCCGACGATCCACTACATCAGACGGTGGAGTCGCCGGAGCTCTCCTCGCCAAGCTGGCTCACATGCCAACATGGCGTGCTTGCGCCTATAGTAGGGCCCTATCTATCACACACACTATTACATCAAAATTATAATATGTCAAAATTAATGAAAAACAAAACTAGATGAAAATCATTCTCAAATGAGGGCTAACATTTTCTTAGGTGATAAAAAGTTGAGTTGTGTTTCATCGTTGCAATTCTAGGTTGTTATATTACAAAGTTACATATAGCTGATCTAAGTAGTCTTGGTGATCAATTAATGATGAATATTATAACTCTTTTGAAGCCATTGAGCTTGTAGTTGGTTCCTTGTTTTGTATCTCTTCTAACATGTTCATTTCTTCCGCCAATCCACTGCATTAGTAAGTATCAGAGTCTGGAGCTTGTAATGATGACGGACTGCCAAAGAAGATGGGTTGTCGACGAGGATCGAAACCGAAGAAGATGGGCTGTCGATGACGATCGAAGCCGAAGAAGATGGGGAGTCGACGATGATCGACACCGAAAATGTGGGTCATCGACAAAGATCAAAACAATGAAGCCTTTGATGCAACTCAACTAAATGCTCACTTGATCGAATAGACAATTTACTTCGTTCCATAAAGAGAATACGAACGTCTTCGACAACCATACCAGCGGCATCTGTCTTCTCTCCTCTCATCCCCTTCCCGCGAATGATCCCAGATCTGCATGTTTCAAGCGCGGCCGAGCCTGCTTTCACCTTCATATTCGCCTCCATATTTGTGTGCCTCCAGATCTGCTTCATCTCACAACCAGACATGCGATCCACCCGTCGTTGCATGAAAAGATGCCTCCACACACAAAACCTCGACTTGGCCCCTCTTCACTCCCACACGGGATCTACCTTTATTCCGACCAAACCCGCACGTGGCCCTAGAGCCCATCAATCAACCTTCAAAAACCCATGTCTCCAACTTCGTTCGTGGGCACCTCTGTTGCAATACTAGATTTTCTGATCAAATCCAGCCCACGCTCAAAGTCTCGCATCGCAGCTCGTTTTGACCCATCTGGCACAATCCCGGACCTATACGCATTAATCTATCTGCGCAACCGGTCCTGCTCTAGCCTAGTCTCATCGCCCACAATCCCACCTCCACTTTATCTCACGACCAAACCTGGGATCCACCAACTACTGCGCACCCAAACCTTACGCACGCTGACTCCAGCCAATGTTAATCTAATCTTTGTCATTTGTGTTAATCTTATGTTTAAGTGTTTTAACTGAACAACAGTTATTATTTAGTTTTTAAAAGCAATAACTGTATAACAGTTATTTAGTTTGCTTTGTACCGCCATTTCCTCCTCCCTCTGTATTTTTAGGCTATAGTTGCTTTTGCTTTTTATATATATAGAAGAGTGCAGGTTTTGTAAGTAAGAAGAAGAAAACAGTTTTTCTTTTTGAATTGAATAGAAGGGAAAGTTTGTGTGAAGAGAAAAACAGTCCAACAGATTTTTTTTTTCTTTCTCTGCTTTGTTTTCTTGTTCTTTGCTACCGGTATAGATCCTTCCAAACATTTGGTATCAGAGCCAAATGCCGAAGCAAATGTCGTCACCAATGAAGAACGGAGAGAAGTCCATAGTCGACGACGTCGTCGGAGATACAACGACGTCGAAATCGATGACGATCAGAGATAACTCAATGTCCATGCAACTCCCATTACTGACGAAGATGAATTATGCGGTGTGGGCCATGAAGATGGAGATTCTCATGGAAGCGCAAGGATTGTGGGAGGTCGTCGAGAAAGGGACTGAAGATCAGAGGAAAGACAAATCGGCTTTTGCGATGATTTGTCAAGCAATTAGCGATGAAACTCTTCTTCAACTCAATGTGAAGGGAACGGCTAAGGAGGCATGGCAAGCCCTCCGCACAATTAACATGGGTGCAGACCGTGTTAAGAAGGCGAAGATCCAAAGTCTTAAGAGGGAGTTTGAAGCCCTCCGGATGAGAGATGGAGATGCCGTCGAAGACTTTGCTGGAAAGCTTTCAAGAATTGTGAATCAGAGACGTTCTCTTGGAGAGAAAATTGAGGAGTCTGAAGTGGTGGTGAAGCTTCTGCGGGTCGTACCTGGGAAATTCCTTCAAATTGCTTCAACTATTGAGCAATTTGGAGACTTGGAGATCATGACGCTTGAAGAAGTGATTGGATCATTACGGGTTCATGAAGAACGCCTGAAGGACATCGAAGCAAGTGGTGACGAACAAGTGCTTCTAACAAAAAGTGAGTGGAAGTCCAAAGATGAGAGTTGAAGTCACTCATGGCGAGGACGAGGTCGTGGTCGCGGCCGTGGGAATGGCCGTGGGCGAGGTCGTGGAAGAAATGAAGGGCGTGGAGAAGCACGTCGTGGTGATGAAAATCAACAAGAAAGAAAATTTGACATATCCAAGGTGAGATGCTACAATTGTCAAAAGTATGGGCACTTTGCTGCTGATTGTAGGTCCAAGAAGAAGGAGGATAAAGCTTTGGTTGTTGAAGTTAAAGATGATGAGGATCCCACTCTATTGTTGGCAGAAACTGAAGTGAAAGAGAACATATTACTGCATAAAGAACAAGTTTTGCTGAAGGCCAAAGGTGAAGAGAAGGTTGCTGTCGAGGATATGTGGTATCTAGACTCTGGGGCTAGTAACCACATGACAGGTGACAAGGAGAAATTTATTGATCTTAATGAAGGAGTGTATGGGAAGGTGAAACTTGGTGATGGGTCTTTGGTTAAGATCCAAGGAAAGGGGACCGTGCTGTTGCAGTGCAAAACAGAAGACCACAAAAGGCTAAGTGATATTTATTACATTCCTATGTTGTGTAATAACATTATTAGTCTTGGACAACTAACAGAACAAGGGTGCAAGGCTGTTTTACAAGGTGAGCAACTATTTTTATTTGATGAAGAAGGGAGCAAATTGGCAGAAGTTCAGAAGAATAGCAACAGGCTATATTTACTCAACCTGAAGATTGGAAGGCCTATTTGTTTGAGTGTTAGTTTGAAGAATGGTGCATAGTTGTGGCATGCAAGATTTGGCCACATCAACTTTCAGACTTTGAAGGAGATGCAGAGGAAAGCTAGTCCATGGCATTCCTGAAATTGATCATCCTGTGCAGATTTGTGATGGTTGTACAGTCGGCAAGCAACATAGACTTCCATTTCCAAGAGAAACCAAGTTCAGAGCTGAGAAGCCTTTACAGTTATTGCATGGAGACATATGTGGCCCAATCACCCCCACTACTCCTAGTGGTTTCAGGTACTTTTTATTGTTAGTAGATGATTTTAGTAGATACATGTGGGTGTATTTATTAAAATCAAAGAGTGAAGCACATTCTGTTTTTTCAAAATTCAAAATCATGGTGGAGAATGAATCTGAGATGAAGATTAAAGCTTTGAGGACTGATAGAGGAGGAGAGTTTCAGTCTTTTGAATTTAAAAAGCTTTGTGAAGAAAATGGCATAAAGAGGTTTCTTACTGCACCCTACACACCACAGCAAAATGGTGTTGTAGAGAGGAGAAACCAAACTGTTATGTCTATGGCTAGATGCTTACTCAAGAGTAAAAGTGTACCTTGCATATTTTGGGGTGAAGCTGTGAAGACCTCAGTCCATATCTTGAATAGAGCATCAACTCATAGTGTTCAAGGTATGACTCCCTATGAAGCATGGATGAAGTGCAAGCCAAATGTGCAGTATTTCAGGACTTTTGGTTGTATAGCTTATGTGAAAGCAGCAGGACCACACATGAAGAAGCTTGAAGATAGAAGTCATCCTATGGTGTTGTTTGGATATGAGCCTGGCACTAAGGCTTATAGAGTTTATGATCCAAATGAGAAGAAGATTCATATCAGCAGGGATATAATTTTTGATGAAGAAAAAGAGTGGAAATGGGATGAGAAAGGCACTACAGCAGATGACAGAAAACAAGGCAGTTGTGTGACTTTCAGGCTAGAAGGAGAAGCACACTCATCTTTACCAATTGAAGAGCAAGAAGCAACAACTCCTTGTATATCTACTAGTAGTCCTTCAAGGTATGTGACCTGTGAACCTCCTGTTACTAGAGAAATATCACCAAATTTAGATAGTAGTTCATCAGAACCCCATAGATATAGACGGTTGCAAGATATCTATGATGAAACTACTGAGTTGGAAGAGGAGGTTGGTGTATGTTTGACAGTTGTAGAAGAACCAAAGTGTTATAGTGATGCAATTAAAGAAGATGTGTGGAAGAAGGCAATGGATGAAGAAGTTGTTGCTATTCAGAAGAATCAAACATGGGAATTGTTTGATCTACCTGCTGGATGTAAAGCAATAGGGCTCAAATGGGTGTACAAAATTAAGAAGAACACACAAGGTGATATTGTGAGGCATAAAGCTAGACTTGTTGCAAAGGGGTATGCTCAGAGACCTGGTGTGGATTTTGAAGAAGTTTTTGCTCCAGTTGCCAGAATGGAGACCATTAGAGTTTTGATTGCCTTAGCAGCTCAAGAGGATTGGAAGATACATCATTTGGATGTGAAATCAGCATTTTTGAATGGTGAATTAGAGAAGGAGGTGTATGTCAAACAGCCTGAAGGTTTTGTGGAAGAGGGGCATGAAAGCAAAGTCTTGAGATTGAAGAAGGCTTTGTATGGTTTGAGACAGGCACCAAGGGCTTGGAACACAAAATTAGATGAGTGTTTAATATCCCTTGTTTTAGAAGAAATTCTCAGGAGCATGCCGTTTACATGAAGCATACTGGAGAATCAAGTCTACTTGTGGGAGTATATGTTGATGACTTGATTGTGACAGGTTTTGATGTTCAGTGCATTGAAGAATTCAAGGTTCAAATGAAGGTAAAATTTGATATGAGTGATCTTGGCTTGTTGAGTTTTTATTTGGGCATTGAAGTGATACAAACTGATGATGAGATAAGATTATGTCAAAAATCTTATGCATTAAAGATCCTTGAAGATATGGGAATGACAGATTGCAATCCAGTGCAAACTCCTATGGAAGCCAGAATCAAGCTTACCAAATCAGGTACACATTCTTTGGTAGACTCAACTCAATATAGAAGTATTGTTGGTAGCTTGAGATACTTGACTCATACACGGCCAGATATTATGTATTCTGTTGGAATTGTGAGTAGATTCATGGAGACTCCTAATTCTGAGCACCTTGCTGCTGTGAAGAGAATTTTGAGGTATGTGAAAGGGACAACAGAATATGGTTTGGTGTATCC
The DNA here is from genome assembly GCA_019514585.1 of Dendrobium officinale. NCBI lineage: Eukaryota > Viridiplantae > Streptophyta > Magnoliopsida > Asparagales > Orchidaceae > Dendrobium > Dendrobium officinale. Next base: position 46,126,607 of record CM033690.1, on the reverse strand, counting down.
AAAGAGGCAAACAGAAGGAGGACTAATTGGCTTTAGTGATAGTGATCACGCAGGAGATATAGATGACAGGAAGAGCACTACTGGGATGGTCTACTTTTGGGGTCCACATGTGATTAGTTGGGCTTCACAGAAACAAAAGATAGTGGCTTTATCATCTTGTGAAGCAGAATATGTAGCTATCACTTCTGCAGCTTGCCAAGGAATATGGCTTAGTCGCTTACTAAGTGAATTGAAAGGGGAAGCAGAGAAGACAGTGAAGTTGATGGTTGATAACAAATCTGCGATTGCTATGAGCAAGAATCCGGTGTACCATGGAAGGTCTAAGCATATTGATACTCGCTATTATTTCATCAGAAGTTGTATTGAGAAGAAACAGATTGAAGTGGAGTATATCAGAACAGAAGAACAGTTAGCTGATAGATTCACCAAGTCTTTGGGAAGAATGAAGTTTATAGAGATGATCAAAAATATTGGTCTGAAAAGCTGCAAGTTTGAATGACAAGATTAGGGGAGGCAATGTTAATCTAATCTTTGTCATTTGTGTTAATCTTATGTTTAAGTGTTTTAACTGAACAACAGTTATTATTTAGTTTTTAAAAGCAATAACTGTATAACAGTTATTTAGTTTGCTTTGTACCGCCATTTCCTCCTCCCTCTGTATTTTTAGGCTATAGTTGCTTTTGCTTTTTATATATATAGAAGAGTGCAGGTTTTGTAAGTAAGAAGAAAACAGTTTTTCTTTTTGAATTGAATAGAAGGGAAAGTTTGTGTGAAGAGAAAAACGGTCCAACAGATTTTTTTTTCTTTCTCTGCTTTGTTTTCTTGTTCTTTGCTACCGGTATAGATCCTTCCAAACAATGCTCTCCCGCTCCCAGTCTTCATCCTGCCTTTAGAACCTCCACAAGAACAAGCAGAAAGCACTATTTTAGGGATTTTGATATTTTTTGAATATTCTTTGCATGATTCAATGGAGGGCAATGAAACCTACTCTGTTGATCATTTGTCACCAAAAAGTTCCGCGTTTTCTCTATTTTGATAGTTTTTGAAAATTCTTTGCATGATTCAATGGAGGGCAATGAAACCTACTCTGTTGATCAGTTGTCACCAAAAAGTTCCGCGTTTTCTCTAGAGATTGTTTCATCCACTATTCAGTCTGAAAGCTTAACTGCCAAATTGAAGAATATTTCTATGAGGAAGAACTTGTGCATCCAAAGTGTCCAGCAAGCTCTAGAAATGTTAATGTTAAAAAGTGCAAACCAACAATCTCTCCAGGCATTGATTTTGAGTTAAAGCATTCCTCTAATGCTTAGGAAGTACAGGAGTCTGCTATCTTCGATATGGTAGAGCCACTACAACTAGGTTTTGAAAAAAAACAAAAAGCAATTCAATCCTTACCAGCCTCTTCATCTAGTTCTTCGCCTCCAACCCTTCCTGCACTGCTACAGAGCATCACAAGCGTGGCAGTTGTCACAATTTCCTCGACTCAACTCAGCTACAGTACCAAAGGGAAATTGCTAACTAGAAAAACCTAATCATTGCCGAATTCTAGCACAATAATTTCACTAGCCAGATCCCTGACTCAGGTCAACTGCTCTGTGGTCTTGTTTCAAACCCATCTCCTCAACCCCTCAACAAGTCAACAACCACAAGAGACTCTAAGTATATTCCTCCCCTACATGCTTCATGGCTTCATCAAGTTCTTGATCAAGCCGAAATTCAATTAAGGGCATCGGTGATGATTGATATGTATGCAAAATGTGGACTCATTGATGATGCCCAGCAGGTCTTTGTTGAGATAGCTGACAAGGATGTTTTATTTTTACAGCACGATGATTACAGATCTTGCAATGCTTGGTAGGGCTGATGAAGCATGTTTAGGGTGATGGTATGGCAAGACTGGACTTTTGTTTTGTTGCTGGGAAATGGTAGGCTAATGAAGACTCGTGATGAAGAGACCCTCAGTTCCTTTGAGGGAAGTAATGTTAAGTGTTTTTTTTTTTTTTTTTGTCCAAGAAATGCTCGTTGTGTTGTGTCATGAGCTTTATTGGAGGGATTGATCTTTCTGATGGAGGTTATGTTAAGTCTCGAAAACGTCTAATCTTCGATCTAGGAGGACTAATTGTAATATCAACATCTACCACCATCGAGATATTTTCGATAATATCTCGATGGAGTCGAACTTTTCTGATGCAAGGGGAGTATTATGTGAATATCTTAGTTATAATATGCTTAGGGATTAGTATACCCTTTCTTGCCTTATAATTCCTATTTGTTTTTGTTGCTTTTCACTTCCAAATTACATTTTTAGTTATAGTAGTACAAAACTACCTATTTTTAAATTGTTCTATTACAAAGTTACATATAGGTGATGTAAGGAGTCTTGTGGCTCAATTAATGATGAATATTATAACATTTGAAGCCTTTGAGCTTGTATTTGGTTCCTTGTTTTGTCTCTTCTAGCTGGTTCTCTTCCGCCGATCTACTGCATCACAAAGCATAGATGTACAACCAAACAATATATTCATGTCATATAACTCTTCATATAAAACTTGCAGAACTGCATATCTAATATATTGGAGTTCCCTTACATGGTAATCACAGAACAACACCACAAAAAATTTTGTTGTTTAATTCCACAGATAATGCAAGGATCAAGTCCGCAGATCAATTCCAATCATCAAAGGAGATCCTACTGGAGTGGAGCTGGCTTGAGAAATAGCATCAAAAAGCCCAGAAAAAATAGTAAAGCTAGTTCACAGTGGTCCAAGGCTTCTTAAATTCATAGGACAGAAATCAAGCCGCAAGGCCAAACCACAATTATTTTTAGGGGAATTTATAAACATACCATTGAATTTTTGTATATTTACATATCTAACACCTTAATGTTTATATTTATTTATCTAAATACTTAATTCTTAAATCATTTCAAAACGTCACTAATACTAACTTATTTAAGGAGAATTAAATATTTTCATCCATATATTTTTGATGTGCTTAAGAAATTAAGGTGTTGCATAAGTAAATATAAGATTTTAGAGGTTAGATTTTTAAATATATAAGAATTTAGTGGAATGTATGTAAATCTCCTTATTTTTAATCATTTGATGCATTTGTATTATTTTTTAGGCATGTTTTACACTCCTTGAAAGTTAGCTATGTTTCGACGCATTTATTCATATGAATTACCATACATAAGAGTAGTGCGATTTACCCAGAGGTTGCAAACCAACATGACATCTTAATTTCTATGGTACATGTATAATAGAGATGTTGAAAATATATTGACTTTCCTACGTGTTATTACACGCCTCTTTTTAGTCCTACCTAAATCAAATTCATAATTTAATTATTTGAAATATTGAGTATGCTATCATTTTACTTTGGTCCAGCATGAACAAAGTCCAAAGCACTACAAAAACAAAATCAATCAGATCAAGGAAATTTAGCAAATAACATATAAACAAGAAAGATTAAGGAAAATAAGTAATCTAACATATGAACATGACAGATTCCACCAGAAAATAACATAGAAAGAAAGATGAAGGAAATGCCTTAGAGTGTATTTTAGCATAATTTCTTTACTTTGGGAATAAAATTTTAGTGAGAAAAAGTGAGAGTTAGGTACTTGTCTATAAAGGATGTTGGATCTTGAGAGGAAGCTTGAGCTTCTTGATTAAGAGAGAGAGGGAGAGAGACAGGGAAGAATGGAAGAGATGGAGAGGATTTTGGAGGAAAATAATACTATAGTTTTATTGAATTTTCCCCTAGATTTACAACAAGTCATCAACCTATAGCATCTATACATAGGTATCGAACACGGGTGTGGTGTCTTGTAAAATAACCTAATCTAAAATTAAACCAATTCCTTACAAAGGATTAATCGACTTTATCAGACTAATAAATAAAAATCAACTAAATAATACAAAATAATTTTCATAAATCAACTTTTATGAAGTGAAAACTATATATTGATGTTTAATTTATTTTAACATGCAGGAACTCAAGCAAGGATTCTCAGCTCAGCAGCACGCAACGGTAGCCGCAAAGAACCTGAAGATTTTGATGAGGAAAGGTAAAGAAGAAAAGCTATAAGTACAGGCCATTTCCCAAAATGGAAGTAATTTCTCTAGGTAGGAGGAATGCTTTGATGCAGATTACATTCTTCAGAGCTATTGGATTTCTACCTGGAGTTATCAAATCAAGAGATTTTAAGACCAGAAGGTTAATGGGTCTAGATCACCATTCCAGAATCTCGGTTACCTCTGCTTCTGATGAGATATCAGAAGGTTCAATTGATTAATCTGTGGTGGTTGTTTTAGTTTCTTAGGATATTCTGACATAATTATTTTAAGTTTAAATTTTTACCCCATGATGAAATATTCAAACTGCAATTTAGGACAACTTGTTTGAACAAATTAGCATTATTCATATTTGAGCAATTCAAATTTAGCAGGGGTATTATAGTTTTTTGTAATGTGATAGGAAGACAACTATTGAAGATTGATTTCTTGTGATATTTTTTCAAATCCCTTTGGTTGAACATTTTTTCAAGTAAAATTTATAAAAGTTTTTTAATATGATACATTTTTCTATCTTGCTTTATATTTTTCTATCCCGCGTTATAATTTATTTTGATTAAATCTGAAAAAATGAATATAGTTAAGCATATCTTAGGGCATCTCCATCTGAAAAATATATTTTCCACTTCAAAACACATTAACAATCATATCAAACAATAATTCATCTCTAACGGAACTCCATTTCTAACACAAAAAAAAGAATATTCTGTGTATATTATTTCTCATCTCTGTTTTTATGTTTATGAAGGAGAGCATGGGAATAGCATTTGGTTGCCATCCGGGTGAATAGTGCGACGCCAATATTGACATCATACTGTTCATAGTTGAGGTAAAATGCAAAAAAAATGTTTTCATTTTCCATTGGGATGAACGCTCATGAGAGCTGTAAACGGATGAATGGCGTTCAGAAGGAGATGCCCTTAATGCACTCATATCGACATGCCTACAACTCAATATTATTAAGATCCATTAAGCTTGTACCAGATCCATAGGGGTCCATGGAACTCAACTTCATAAGACACTATTACAAGATCCAAAATAAGACACTATTGGAAGATCCAAAAAGAATTTGATATACACAGCTTAAACCTTACTGGACATAGTCGGCTTTATGATTCAAACTAACCTCTGGGTGATAATAGTGACGTCCCAACAATTACTCCTTGTTCTGCTCTCACTGGAATACACAAATGAATGGATATTTTGCTCCCATCTTTATAAGAAGTGCAGCACAATCTAAAAAGCCGACTCATAACAAGCTTTCTTGGACGTCAAAGAGCAGATATAGCCGTTTAAATCAAAAGTAAGGAATGATCAACGGGAAGTTTGTACTAAGAAAGCAAATATCAAGCATTATAAACATTTATGACGCATGGAAAACAAGAGAACCAAAAGACGAGTATTAACTGTTATGTAATTTGATGCATGTGAATGAGTAAATAGCAAATGCTAATATGATTTCTCACAAGGTGAGATCTTTAGAGATATAACCAGCTATGAAATATAGGTATTCTCAGACGGATGAACCACTTTAAATGTTCTTAAGAAATAAATCATGTTAAGTAGGGAGGCATAGATGTTCTAAGAGAAATACCTACTCAAATTTCCTTCAAGAATGGGATGTTATATTTCCAGTGCTGCTTAATACTATTAACAACTTCAACAGTGAAGCCTTTGTCTTCAGGGTAGTAAGCAATAGGATCTGCCAAAAGAGGATCTGGAAGATTTAGAACACCTTCAAGCGTTGCATGGAGGCAATATGCCGAGTATGTAACATGGTAACCGCCTTCTTGAACAACCAATAGACGCCCATTGGAGTGCTGATCAGATAGAAGGCGGGATAGTTGGCCAATCAGCCTAAAACCAGCCATGGTCAAGCATTGCCTTCCATTTGGATCAAACTGAAAAACAAAATTCAGCGCAACAAAAAGAGTAGTCCTGTTGCAATGCACTTGAACATGTTTTTCATTTTGAGTGTATGTAGACAATTCATCAAGATAGGTGAGCATATAGTAAAACAAAATTGATCAAAAAACTATACAATATGGATTAAGTTTCTCAATTACCACAACTATTATTTGAAAGGGAACAGGGCCTATAATAAGAGTCCAAAAAAATGTTTTTTTCATAATTTCCCTGATTTTTCCAAATTCTTCCATCTTGTAAATATATTTAAATTTTTTATAAATTAAAAAAAAATTCGAACTTTGTAGACAGGTGAACATGTCAACTTATGCTTTATGCCTTGAAAACATGGAGGCTTACTCAATCTTCAAACTTTACCATGAATGATGTAGCCATCCTTTTATTTTCTCTATCATTCCCTGTAGAGCTTTCTTAGACATTCAAACTAAGGGCTGTAATATCGTTAAACATGTGCTTTATTGCCCTTCATTAGGGAAAAGTCTAATCAGGCCGTTCCTTTAATAATTCAAAACGATCATCATTAACAAACATTCATAATTTAAATTTCAGATGTTTGAGCAAACAGGATTTTTTTGTTCACCTTCAAATATTTTGTGAAACACTTGGTAACTAATAGAATAAGCTACAGAAAAAAGCAGCTGTAAAAGAGAAAACAGAATGGAAAATCTATATACCAACTCACCGCACTTGAATCTTGCCCGACAACCAAAATGACAACACCAGGCTTAAACTCTTGAACAGCTGGAACAACCAACTTATTCATTGCATAAACGTACCCCTCATCACCTGTTCCATTGGGTAAAGGTATGTTTAGGTTGTATCCAAACCCATCACCTTCACCAGCTTCATCAATGTCTCCACTTTGAGGATGTGATGGTCCCCAAGAACCATGATTCATATGAAGGGAAATCGTGAGAACCTTGTTCGAGCGATAGAAACCCTCTGCCGTACCATTTCCATAATGGACATCAACGTCAATTACCACAACCTTTTGGCAGCCAGAGTCAAGAGCAAGTTGAACAGCTATACCAGCATTGTTCAGAAAACAGTAGCCATCAGCACGACTGGGCTGCGCATGATGACCAGGTGGCCGCACTAATGCATAAGCAAGCTTCCCATGACCGTCAAGCACATACTTCATAGCTTCTAAAGTGGTTCCAGCAGCAAGAAGACAAGCACCCCATGAACCACGATTTAGAAAAGTACCCGAACATAGTTCTTTAGCACCTTCCTTATCAGCCTGGATAAGTTCACCTATGTATTCTAGTAACGAAGAAATGTAACAAATTAGAAGTTCATCAATAAGCGAACAATACTTTATGAGAATCTACGCAAGCACGACAATAGAAATATAGGAGATGCCAAGTTTTTTTTGCCAAATTAACTATCCTGAATGGGGATTCATTGGCTACATAAGCAATTAAGGCAGTGGATCACTGGATATGACCAAATTTAGTACAAGTCAGCAGATACTATGCACAGCTCCACATTACAATATTTGACCAAATTTAGACAACTTATACAAAGAACTCTTCACACCCTTCACATCTCACTTTAAATAGTGGAAAATTTGACACAGGAACCCTAGAGAAAGGGAAGAAGGGAATGTTACCGGATGTGTGGAAGGAGAAGAGCTCGGAAATCTGGGCAGGTCTTCCGGAATGCCAGGAGATGTATGGAGAGATTGGACCCTTGCGGAGGATGGAGACCATGTTTTTCACTCGATCTGCGTTCTCTGGATGCTTCTCCAACACCTCCAGGAAGCCAGGATCCTGGCCTGTGTCAAAGATTCCGGTGCCGGCGTCGTGGCTAAGCATGCCCTCGTGCCAGAAAACGTGCAATAGTTCGCGAGAAAAAGCAGATGAAGAAGGATCCATGGTGAAGTTGGTTAAGCGGAGAAAATAATATGAGTATAAGTGATGCGGAGCATCCTTAGATTAACCTGGGATGACGGCTCATTTTAACTGCATATGTTCGGTTGTTTCGGCTTGTGCTCCACTACCCTGCTCCGTTTATCCTTTTATCTGCTTTTTACCGTTTTTAGTTACATGCTGCTCAAGTATAGTGTTTCCCATTAAGTCTAATATTAGTATAGGTGTTATTACAGAAGAATATATGTGTTAGGAAAAGGAGAAAGGAGTTTAGTCTTGAATATAGAATTACAGAAGTTTCATCTTCTCCCCTGTTTTATCGTTTTCACTGTTTGCTAAGCTTCATCTGTGCAGGAGCCATTACATCAGTATTTTGGTATCAGAGCCAGATGGCTGAGGGCAACAGACGGGTGGCTCCCGGAAATGAACCCAGCCTTGAAGCCCTTGGGGCGGAACTACGAGGTCTCGCGCAACGCCTGGAAGAAGTGGCGGCAGATGTCCATCGTTTTCGGAACGAAGTGACACAAGATTTGCGCACAATCTTCGCGCGTCTGGATCGCAACGTCCCGCAGCGGACAATGGCGACGACGAACGTCTTTCACGGCAGGCGAGGACCAGACGGATTGCTAACTCAAGCGAGGGACACGCCGGGTCTAGAAGCATCAGACTCGGATGACGCAGCAGAGCAGTTCAGGGAATTAGAGTTATCAGATTCAGAGGGAGAAATGATTATCCACCGCCGAAGACATCCGAGGGAGAATGAACGCCACCACAGTGAATTTCGCGTCAAGATGGATATTCCATTCTTTGATGGGAAATTGCACATTGAAGACTACTTGGATTGGGAGAGGGCAGTGGAGACTTTCTTTGAGTACATTGGAGATTGAACCAGAAAAGCAAGTAAAATATGTTGCGTGTCGGCTAAAATCGGGAGCCAGTGCGTGGTGGTTGCAGCTGCTGCAGTCTAGAAGGCGAGAAGGACGAGGTCCTGTTCGGAGTTGGTGGAGAATGAAGCAATTGCTGCGCAGCCATTTTCTACCTACAGACTATGAGCAAATGTTGTATTTGCAATACCAACATTGCAATCAGGGGGGCCGAACAGTCAATGAATATACCGAGGAATTATATCGGTTAAGTGCACGAAATAATCTCAATGAATCTACAAACCAATTGGTGGCGCGATATGTTGGCGGATTAAAAGAGGCTATTCAAGACAAATTGGAATTGAACACTGTTTGGTCCTTGTCGCAAGCGGTTAATTATGCTTTGAAAGTAGAACTACAACTTGCTAGACACAGCAGGAGTGGCCAAGGAAAACGAATATCTGAGCAAGGAAGTGATAATCAGCGGTCAAACAGTTTTAGTGCAACTCAAGGTAGCAAGGTTCAGTCTCCAGCCAGCAGTAATTCATCTCCGGCAAACATGGGAAGCAAAACGGTGGAAGGAAAATTTGCTCCAAAAGGAAAAGGGCCACTCAAAGATAATCCATATGCGAAGCCAACGAACATCAAATGTTTTAGATGTTTTCAACAAGGGCACAAGTCCAATGAGTGTCCAACAAGACCCCAATTGCACGTAGTGGAGGCGGAAGGAAATGGTGATTTTGGTGAAGCCGAGGATGAGGAGGAGGACCAGTTAGAAGAAGTGGCGGGCGATGAAGGTGAACCCCTTATTTGCGTAATTCAGAAACTGCTATTGGCACCTCGGCAGCCGTCCCAATCCCAGAGAAATGTATTGTTTAAGACTAAATGCACCATCAATGGCAAGGTCTGCGACCTTTTGATAGACAGCGGGTGCACAGAAAATGTGGTGTCTAAGGCGGCAGTGCAGGCGCTACAACTTAAAACTTCTAAGAATCCCAATCCTTACAAGATCAGTTGGGTTAAAAGTGGAGTTGATATGTCAGTTACTGATTTGTGTCGAGTTTCCTTCTCAATTGGGAAACACTACGCAAGCGAGGTTGAATGCGATGTTATCAATATGGACGTGTGCCATATAATCCTTGGACGGCCATGGCAGTTTGACGTGGGAGCCACACACAATTGTCGGGCCAACACATATACATTTGATTGGAATGGGAAAACCATTCGCTTGTTGCCGTCGAGCCGATGTGTTGGCGATATAGCTGACAAAACTAAGAATCCCATGCTGGTGGTGTCAGGTAATCAGTTGTTAAATGCGTAGAGGGATTCATCCCATTTGCTGGCTTTGATTGTAAAAGAGCAAACTAATCCTAGTGATCAAACCAGAGTTCCGGAATCTGTTAAAGCACTCCTCAAGCAGTTTGAAGACATTGGCCCAGAAAATCTACCTGCGGAACTTCCACCATTGCGGAGCATCCAACACCAAATTGATCTGACCCCGGGGGCAACGCTGCCTAATTTACCGCATTATAAATCAAGCCCAACTGAGCACCGGGTCCTCCAACAGATAGTAGATGACCTTTTGGCGAAGCAGCTTATACAACATAGCCTCAGCCCCTGTGTCGTTCCGGCTTTGCTTATGCCAAAAAAAGACGGCAGTTGGAGGATGAGCGTGGACAGTAGAGCCGTTAATAAAATAACGATAAAGTTCTGGTTCCCAATGCCGCGGATGGACGAGATGTTAGAAAGGTTGGCTGGCTCCAAAATTTTCTCCAAACTCAATCTCCGTAGTGGGTACCACCAAATTCGTATCCGTCCCGGAGACGAATGGAAGACGGCATTTAAAATGCGGGAAGGTCTCTACGAGTGGCGCGTTATGCCCTTTGGCTTATGTAATGCGCCAGCAACGTTCATGACGCTAATGAACGAAATCCTGAAACCATTTCTTAATAAGTGTTGTGTGGCGTATTTTGATGATGTTTTGGTGTTTAGTGTTAATTTCGAAGCTCACTTACAGCACCTGCAAAGAATTTTTGAAACATTGCGGCAACACAAGCTGTACTTGAATATAGCAAAATGTGAATTTGCAATGGATACGGTATCATTCCTGGGTTTTAAAATTTCAGCCAATGGCATAAGTGCAGATCCAAGCAAAGTCAGGTCAATCGTTGAGTGGCCGACGCCGGAGTCGTTTACAGATATAAGAAGTTTTCATGGGCTGGCAAACTTTTACAGGAGATTTATAAAAGGCTTTAGTATCATTTTTGCTCCCGTAACTGACTTGCTGAAACAGAAACAATTTGTTTGGAAGGCGGAACATCAAGCAAGCTTTGAAACCATAAAGTCTGCACTGTCATCCGCCCCAGTTCTTGCATTACCGGACTTCGACAAACCATTTGCTGTGGAAACTAACGCTTCCACAGTAGGGATAGGAGCTGTGTTGACACAAGAAGGCAAACCCATAGAATATTTCTCTGAGAAACTCTGTCCAGCCAGGCAAAGGTGGTCAGTATATGAACAGGAGTTGTATGCAGTTGTGAGGGCATTAAAACAGTGGGAACACTATTTGCTACACCAAGATTTTATACTTTGCAGCGACCACAAGGCCCTTCAATACATAAATACTCAGAAAAATATCAATCGGATGCATGCGAGGTGGATTTTGTTCTTACAAAAATTCACTTTTGTGTTGAAGCACAAAAGCGGAGCTCAAAATAGAGTCGCAGATGCATTAAGCCGCAGGTCAGCCCTTATAACTCAACTACAAGCAGACTTTACGGGTTTGGAGTGTTTAAAGGGGTTATATGCGGATGATAAGAATTTTTCCAAAGTTTGGACTAATTGTCTCAACAAAGAACCCTCTGAAGACTACACTGTTAGACACGGATTCTTGTTTAAAGGGAACCTGTTGTGCATACCGAGCTCCTCTTGGCGGCAGCTGATCATCCAAGAAGTGCACGGTGGGGGGTTAGCAGCCCATGCTGGGCAAGACAAAACTCTATCACAACTGCAAGATCGATTTTTTTGGCCACACCTCCGGAGAGACGTTATTAGGTACGTGGAAAGATGCCCAATCTGTCTGAGGTACAAAACCGGTGGACAAAACACGGGGCTATATCAGCCATTGCCAGTGCCAGAATCTATTTGGGAGGATTTGAGCCTCGATTTCGTGCTGGGATTGCCGCGTACCAAGAGGGGAAACAACTCGATTATGGTGGTCGTTGATCGCTTTTCCAAGATGGTGCACTTTATAGCGTGCAAAAAAACTTTTGATGCATTGAATATAGCAAAGTTGTTCTTCCGAGAGGTCGTTAGATTACATGGGGTGCCAAGAAGTTTAACATCCGATCGGGATGTGAAGTTTCTCAGCCATTTTTGGCGAGAACTGTGGAAGAGATTCAGGACACGTCTCCAGTTAAGCACATCCTATCATCCGCAGACCGACGGACAAACAGAAGTTATGAACAGGACTTTGGGCAATCTTCTTCGCTGCATTGTACAGGAACAGCCAAAACTATGGGATGAAGTGCTATACCAAGCCGAGTTTGCATTCAACTCAATGCCGAACTGATCTACTGGTATGTGCCCGTTCAATATTGTGTACACTAAAATGCCCAACCATGTTCTTGATGTTGCAGTCATCCCAAATTGCAAAAGCAAGGCAGCTTCGACTTGGGTCGATCAATTTTCCGATATGCTGACCAAAGTCCGTTCAAAGTTACAAGATACCAACGAAAAATATAAGATGGATGCGGACCAACATCGAAGGAAGAAGATTTTCAATCCGGGGGACTTAGTGTGGATCCGAATGAAGAAGGAACGTCTTCCCGCAGGAGCTTGTAACAAACTCAGTCAAAGGAAATTCGGGCCATTCCCTGTCACACGCCGCATTAATGACAACGCTTACGTTGTTGAGCTGCCTGCAGAATTCAACACTTCTAGCACGTTCAATGTTGCTGCTCTATATCAGTATTTCCCTCCATAGGACAATCCAGTTAGTGTGAACAGCCTGCACAACAGCTCTTTCGCGGAGGGGGCGCATGATGCGGAGCATCCTTAGATTAACGTGGGATGACGGCTCATTTTAACTGCACATGTTCGGTTGTTTCGGCTTGTGCTCCACTACCCTGCTCCGTTTATCCTTTTATCTGCTTTTTACCGTTTTTAGTTACATGCTGCTCAAGTATAGTGTTTCCCGTTAAGTCTAATATTAGTATAGGTGTTATTACAGAAGAATATATGTGTTAGGAAAAGGAGAAAGGAGTTTAGTCTTGAATATAGAATTACAGAAGTTTCATCTTCTCCCCTGTTTTATCGTTTTCACTGTTTGCTAAGCTTCATCTGTGCAGGAGCCATTACATCAATAAGTAGCTTAGACGCAACTAGGTGTAGCTGACCCAGGCCGGCTCAGCGAGGCAAGTTTATCAAGCCCATAAGTTAAGCTCGAATTTGATAAGATTCGGTTCATGAGCTCACAACCCGGCTCGATTCACTAATAATATTTTTAAAATAATTTTTATTTTATTTATTAAATTTCAACCTGCCTAATCCCGTCTAAAAATTAATTCTAAATTTTTTTATCATGATTCTCGCCTATTCCCCCTCAAATTTGAAGCGGACAACGCTCAAGGCGATTGTGTCTACTCGTGTTGCGTGCCCATGAGATAAGCGTGAAAGCGACGATGGGTCTGGATCACTTGCGGAAAATAACGGGCAATGAAAGACGTCAGACTGCCTGAGGTTCGCGGGTTGAAACAGTGGGCAAATTCGAGCGGCTCGACGAGCCCGTTTCGATGTTCTGAGTCGAGCTTGACTCGAGTTTTAGCTCGGTATTTGACTCACGAGTCGAGCTCGACTCGACTTGTTTACACCCCAGACACAACTCACATATATGGTTGATTTCTAACCTTATGTATGTGATATGTGTGTAAATTTATTTAAATTGATCTAAATATTAAAAAAAAAAAAGTATATCCAGCTTAGAGCCTGAGACACTACCTAATAATCACCCAGATCCTACGAATATGATTAAATCCTTTAATAGACAATTATATTTTTATCTACACAATTAATGTTCAAACCATATTCGAGTCGAACCACCAACCCAAAAATACTTGATTTGACCCACAATGAGAATTAGAAAGGGAAAATCTTTAAAAGGAGCTTGACCATAATTAAAATAAACAAGAGGAGCTTATAAACATAAAAATACTAAGAAGGATCAAATGCCATAAAATATCAAATTCAGTGGTTGCATATTCACAAATAGGAGAAATTTTTCATGTATTCAACGAAATATGAGAGAATGTTTCTCGGTATTTGGTTGAATACAGTAGAACATTTTCGTATTCAACTAAATACGAAAAACATCCTAACATTTTCCCTTGACAATTTCATTCGGGGCGAGATTCGCCACAAATTACATCATGCAATGGCCAACAAATTGAGACAATAATTTTTAAGGGATTCTAATTGGTCATTGATTCCCATTTAGCAATGTTGATTCACCATTTAACCAACAAGAACATCAAGATCAGTATAGTATTTCAACAAATGATTCTATGCTTTTTATTGTCGACTTAGGCTTCGTTTGGGACGGCTTTTTTACTGCTTCTTAAAACAGCTTTTCAGTCCAAAAATAGAAAATTTTGTACTAGAAAGCCGCTTTAAGAAGCAGTTTTAAAGCCCTCCTAAATGAAATCTTATAATGATTCTATAACATCATGATAGAGGAGCAAAAAAATGCATAGAGTTCGTCAATTTAGAAAAAACTCGTCTATAAAAAGAGTTCACCCATCCTTGGCTAAATTTTTAAAAGTAGCTTAAGGTTTTGTTTGGGATGAATTTTTTACTGTTTTTAAAAGTAATGTTTTTGTACAAAAATTTTAATTTTTTTAATAGAAAATTATTTTAAGAAGCAGTAAAAAAGTAATCTTAAATGAAACCTAATACTAATTAAAATTTGAAAACATAGTGTAGATAAAATGAAATTTGAAAAAGAACAAATACGCTAATGCGGACTACATATTATGGAATAATTTTTGTATTTATGAGAAAACAGAAAACATTTCAAGTTGGAAATTATAGGTTATAATTCTAACATTTTTTTATTTTTTTAGGTTTCGCAAAATCAAATTGGATTCATGCTGGGTAGGTATACTATGGAAGCCATACATTTATTAAGAGGTTTGATGGAGAAATATAGAGAAAATAAGGAGGATCTACATATGATATGTATTGATTTAGAAAAAACATATGATAAAGTTCCGAGAGCAGTGCTATAAAGATATGTATGCATGAGCTATTACTTGTATTCAAACACAAGGTGGTTTGACCAAGTATTTCCCTATTTCGGTTGTGTTACATCAATGATTAGCCTTAAGTCCATATCTTTTTGCTTTAGTCATGGATGTTCTCACTAGACATTTACAAGAGGATGTACCTTTGTGTATGTCTTTTGCTGATGATATTCTTCTTGTTGATAAGACTAGAGAGAGAGTTGAAGGTAAACTTGAATTATGGAGGTCAACCTTAGAGTCTAAAGGTTTTCGCTTGAGTAGATCTAAAATGGAATATATTGAGTGTAATTTTACTAGTAATAGACCTAGTGAGGTGATTGTGACTTCGGGTGATCAAGTCATTAATAAAAGTATATGTTTTAGATATCTTGGATCTATGATTCAGAGTTATGGTGAAATCGATGAGAATATTATCAGCAGAATTCAAGTTGGATGGTTCAAGTGGAGGAATGCATCAGGCTTTTTGTGTGATAAAAAAGTGCCCCTCAAACTTAAGGGAAAATTCTATAGATGATGGTGAGGCATGCAATGCTTTATGGTGCAGAATGTTGGCAATTAAAAGAGAAGCATAATCCTAAGTTAAGTGTGGCAGAGATGAGGATGCTCAGGTGGATGAGTGGCTTTACCCTTAGAGATAGGATACGAAATAAGCATATAAGTGAAAAGGTCGGAGTAGCTCCAATAGAAGATAAGATTAGAGAGAGTCGCCTTAGATGGTTTGGATACATAAACGGCGGCCTTTCGATGACCCGGTTAGGAAAGTAGAGGTATTAGATTTGACTTATGATAAGAAAGGTACAGAAAATACTTGGTTAGAAAATATTAGAAATGATCTTTTTTTATTAGATTTAAACAAGAACTTGACTTTTAATTGGATACAATGGAGAAAAAAAGATTAATGTAGCTGACCCAACGTAGTGGGATAAAGACTTGATGTTGTTGTCTTTTTTATGTGAATTGAATTTTTTTTTTTTCAGTTTCATAAGTGTAGTAATATTTAAGTTTTTTTTTGTAATAATCGCACTTGAATAGTTGTGCTGATTTAAGTTTGTGAATGGTAATTTTTCAGCTTTGTAGTTGCATTTAAATTTTTTACTTTACTTAATTTTTTCAATTTATGTAATTATCTTAATATTTCATAATTTAAACAAAAATGATTATAATAATTGATACGTCACCAAAAATCGACTTGATCCAGCATGAATCTCGAGGAATATTTGAGTTGGAAAATTCCAAAATTAAATTCAAGATCCTTTGAACTTCAACTTCAGCAAACATATAGTAAAACTTAATGTCTCGAAGAGATGAATCCAACAATACGAAAATCAGTTCAATACGAGCCCAAATGCGACCAAATCGAGGGCATGAAGCCTATTTAAAAGATTCAAAGCAAAATTTGAATGATCAAATGATATCTAATGATGGTATGATTATAGTCAAATCGAGCAGCTCAATGAAACGAATCCAACGAGCCCAAAATCGCTTAATTCTGACATCATATAAGAACATAAATGCTTGAAAAATGTTTTATGATCGAGGGGATCGATATGGGTCATATGAGGGAGCACTCCGAATTCGCCCTAAATCTTCTCCATATTTATGAGACATGTCACTCTAAAAATTTTGTAAATAGACCCCCCCTCCCCACTCTCTACACGAAGGGGAGGCTTGGAGCTTGGACCTTTTGCGGGAGATTGGAGAGAGCTTTGACGCTTCAAGAGCTCCAATACTACCCCCACCGAACCTTCATCAGTTATCGTCATACCATCACCTGGTCGCCTACTGTTTTTGGACTTCCACTCAACCATCGACCGATGCTGAACTTCCACTGGCCACCGACCATTGCCAGACTTCGACCCGGCTGCCGACCACGTTCAGACTTTTGATCAACCATCATTAGACCATCACCTGGCCGCCAACCTCCGCTAAACTTACACCCGACAACCAACCGTCGCTGAACTTTCGCCCGACCATCCCTCGTGCCACTGTCGCCCACCGACCACCACTAAACTACTGCCCGGTCACCGTTAGCCGCCTGACTTCCACCCGATAATAAATCACTATCAAACTACCACATGGTCATTGACCATTGTCGAACTTCAACCTGACCATCATCGGATCACTACCTAGTCGCTGACCTCTATTAGACCACAGTCTGGCTGCCGACAATCGCCAGACCACCTCACAGTCCGACCAATCACTATCGCCCGCTGACTACAATTCTTTCATCCATTATCGTCTGTTGACTATAGTCTCATCGACCACTATCTATGCCAGTCCTTCTGACCACTATCGCCCATCGATTACGATCCCACTGACCTCTCTTCGCCCGCTGACTTTGGTCTCTCCAACCACTGTCACCAGATGACTGCGGACTCGGTGACCAACATTGTCGCTAATTACAATCCTTCCGACCACTATCGCCACTGACTATGATCCTTCCAACCACTTTCTCCTGCTTACTACTGCTCCTACAATAACTATCAGCCACCGACTACGATCGTTCCGACCTCCCATCGACTACCAACTAAGGTCCCTCTTATCATTGTCGCCTACTGACTATGGTTCCTACGACCTTCGCCACCTACTGACCATGATCCCTCGGACCACCATAGGCCATTGACTATGATCCCTATGACCAACCTCGTCCGTCGACCACGGTCCCTATGACCTTTACCACTTGCCAACTATTATCCCTCATATAGTTGTCTCCTACCGACTATGGTCTATATGTCTACCATCGCGCGTCGATTATAGTCCTTTGACCATAGTCGCACACTGAATATAGTCCCTCCGACCTCCTATAGACTGCCAACTATGGTCCCTCCGACCACAATAGCACTCAAACACTTTTTTCAGAACAACTCTGATATCACTAGATTCTTCTAACTACCACCATGTAATGTGTTATATATAATGTACACAAGCCAAGGCCTTTCTCCCACAAAAGGGCATCATTTGTAATCAACAATAAACACTAGTTAAACTAGTTCAACTGTGTTAGGCCCTATCGTTTTTCCTCCTTTTATGGTTTTCCACACAAAAAATTCCGTATCGTTTATGACTCTCGAACCCCTCTCTCTTTATCTATATGTGTGCTGAATTTTTGTTCAAAGCTAAGACATTAAGCTCTTTCTTTCTACCGCCGTGAATATTCTAGTCTACAACAATAATCCTATTAAATTTAATAAAAAAAATCATTCTTTGCCTTCATAAAATCATTTCTTCAGGCTAATAAGATTGACCCATGTTAATTTTTTCATATATTTAAGTTCTTATTTTATTCATTAAAATCAAGAAGATTATTTTTTAAAATTAAGAATAATAAAATTTGATTTACAAAGTATTGTCCTAGATAATAATGATGTTAATGAGAGGATTCATATTTATTTTGATTTCTTTTGCTATTAATGTTTATGAGTTAAGCATACACCTAATCTCTCGCTTGATAATTTAAGATCAAGCATATATGTTATACTTCATATCATATTACTTTATATACATGTTTTTAATATTCTGTAAAGGTTCAAAGTCTCTAAGGTTTGCCAAAGTGAAAAGTAGTATGAAGATGTCACCTACAACCAGGGCACAACGGCCTAACTACTGCCAACAACCAAGTGATCCTTATCCTTTTTTTGTGTGGATATTTGAGCAACTTGGTAAAAACTCGCATATACATCACAAAAAGGGGTGTCAATATTTGACATGATCTGAAAATCCGATCATAACCCAACGCAAAAAATAAAGGTATATGTCAACCCGTTTTGAAATGGGTCGGGTTTGAGTTCCATATTATGATCCGATTGTAATTTTGGGTCAAGGTTAGGTCAACCGAAAGACTTGAAAAAAATCTGAAACTAACCCGCTCTTGCACTTGGGTTGACTCACTCTTGAACCTAGGTTTTTTATTTCAAATTATTGAAATAATTATATATTAATTTAAATATTTAAATAAATTAATTAATATATAGCTAATGTATATAAAGTTTAAAATCTTGATAATTAATGCAAAGCTAGTATCATTAATTTATATTTATTCCTTAATAACTTGTAAAATTTCATAAGTTTCATGTGGTCATTTTGAGGAACAGAATTTTAGAATTAATTAATTAAATTATTTTTATTTTTTTATTTTAAATCGAATTAAATTGGAATCAATAAATTTGAATTGTTGAAATTTAAAGAAACTCAAATGCCTTTTATAATAGTAACATAGTCATCAACCTCAGTTTTTAGTCACCATAAATTCTTTTCAATCCATTTAATTAAAAAATAAAATATTTAAATATAATAAAACTATATTTATATCACTTAATTAAAATAAAAAATCAGACTAATTAAACAATTAACAATTAAAAAGGTGGATCTCAAAATCTTCATATTTATTTTAAAATAGTATAAAAGATATAATCATGATGTATCTGAATAAAATGTTGGCTATAATATTTTGAAATAATTGATTTCTATTATAAAAAAACTTTCTATCAAAATATATCAATTAACAAATAATAATATCATAGTAAAATATTTATCAACTTATTTTTTAATTTTTTATATTTTAGGACTTATTTTTGACCAAATTTTATAGAGTAAAAAATAAAATAAAGTGAGGTAAAATATACAACTAATTCACTCATTATGTATCTCCTTCCACTTTTCTCAGTTATTCATCCAAATGTTTACATATCTTTGTTGAGAGAAAATAAGAAAGCAACTTCAAATTATTCAAAGTTTGTAGTGTAATTATATGTGAAACAAAATTTTTTATTTTCCTTTCTATATATATATATATATATACTTTACAAACATAAGTTGAATCCAATGAGGATCTTGTCTTAACCCAAGCTCTTATACAATGCTACTTTGATGATTGATAAATGTGCTCCATTGTGGTACGAAATCTCTTTGTTATCTCATCATACACACAACAATGAAAATCCACTGTCTATCATTCTTCTTCCGCGAACATGCACTCCATACAAACCACCGACTTCACTGCCGCATCGATCATTTGTGATGAAGTCACTTTCCTCATCGCCTTTGGCGCTAGTGACTTGCAAGTGTCAAACATAGGCTACACCTCCCTTTGCCTCTGCATCAAGTCAAGCTGGCTCGCATAACTAGTAAGAAAAAATGAAGAGACATAAAAAAGATATTATTGTATAGATGCTTCATTTGATATATAAATGACATTTAATATTGTGTAGGTTAATAAATGAGCCAAATCTTACATCAAAAAGCTATGAATGCTAATAAAAGTGCCCAAATTACTAACGTATAGCATCATGGCTATGAAGAGAGCTATTAGAAGAGGACAAAAAGTGATCACAAGGATTAAGGCTCGTTCTTCATGGTAGGCTTCGAAGAGGAATGTGGATAGTAAATGAGCCAATCTTAATTCCAAAGCAAGGAAATGATACTAAACTTTATATGCTAGATTGGGTAAATACAATACATTTTTCAAGTTTTTAATTTATGCAAGAAATTAGATAAAGCCATACAAACTTTTTGAATTTGCACCCATTATTATATTATATAATCATAAAAATTTTGTACAAGAAAGAGCATAGTAACCGTGCTCGAACTAGCTATCAAGAGATGTGCAATCATAAATGCAACCAAAAGACAAAAACAAAAAAAAAAACTATTTATATTTTTCAATAAAAAGTATAAATGTTAATGGTATTTAATATAAAAATATTATCAATTCTATTAATTTATTAAATTAAATTTATTTTTCATGCATTTAGTGCTCAAACATAAAATATTGGTGGTGTGGCGTAAAATATATAAATAGGCAACTTTTTTATAGGGTTGAAGACTTGGTTTTTAGCAAAAGAATTGCAATGTTGAGTTGTATCCACCCAATTTAGATGTGATAAAATGGGTATTAGTTATTGCTGCATTTATATATATCAGGCATGTCATTCATCGTCTATCCTAATCATCTCTTTCATCGAAGGCCATCTCAAATATTGCCATTGCAAGTTGTGTGTAAGCCACCTCTAGAATCATAGGTATATCTGCCTCCACCTTTACATGTCCTCTAACATAGGATACATCTCCCTCTTCCTCTACAAATATTCCAGCTAGCTTTCATAATTTCATTGTTGCAATTCAACTGCTATTGGAACATTAATATTCCACCACTTCATTGGGAACCTCTTCAGAAAGGTAAGGATGAAGCAACCTCTCTTCTTAGCGATTACTACAAAATCAAACCACTCATTTATTCACACCTTACGGTAGATCTTCATGGTGAATGTGAAATTATTATGACGTCCCATATAAGTTAAGATTTGATATGTGGGGATCCCAAGCATTAGGCTTATGAGATTCTTAAGAAGATTGTGCGATATTGATTGGAACATAAGAATTTTGCCTACATTGACCTCTTTAATGCCATTGAAGAAACTGATAGAAAATGAAGCAACATAACTAGTTAATACCTTCATATTTTTCATCTCAATCAACGATATATGGTAGTATAGATAATAGTTATAAATATAGGAATAGTATGGGGCTAATTTTGTTAAACATTTATAGTTTTGGAAGAGCGTATTTCAAGCAAAAGCACATTATTCGTGGTATCAACACCTGGCTATTTTTATTGCTATAAAGATAGATTTGTGCGATTTTATTTATAAGTGTAATGTTGTATAATAAATGAGAATATTGCTTCATTTGGGATGGCTTTCTTACTTCTTCTTAAAGAATCTTTTTAGTAATAAAATTTTATTTTTTGTACAAAAAAACTGACCTAAGAAGCATTAACAAAACCATCCCATATAAAACATATATAAGATTTAAAAATTCATTTCAATATACATGGGCAAATACATAATTTTGGTAAACATTTGTTATCACACAAATTTTATGCTATATATAACCATTTGTTGTTGTTGTTGTTGTATTGTTATAGAAACTTTCGTTTTCGGTGGGATGAGTCTAAAAAAAGTTAGATATGGTTTAAGAATAACGTCGTTGTATGAATAATTGGAATTACGCAAATCTTAAATCAAATTTAAAAGGTTTGAGACTCATCTTATCAAATTTTTTTATAGAATAATTTGATATAAATATTTCAATTATTCTATTATATTTTCATAATATAAAATATTATAATGTGCAACCCTATTATTCTTCTCCCCATAAATATAACATGGAGTTCTATTGTTCCACCTTTCCCATCCTCAGTAGTCACCTTCTCGCCAATTTCTCTCATTTACAAGCGGCACGAGCTTTTCCTGATCAGAGGGAGGAAAAACAATGGCAGATTCCAAAGCAGTTACCATCAGGACCCGAAAGTTCATGACTAATCGTCTTCTATCGCGCAAGCAATTCGTGATCGATGTTCTTCATCCGGGAAGGCCAAATGTGTCCAAGGCTGAGTTGAAAGAGAAGCTAGCGAAGATGTACGATGTTAAGGATCAAAACTCGATCTTTGTGTTCAAATTTAGGACGCATTTTGGCGGTGGGAAGTCTACTGGATTTGGTCTGATATATGATTATGTAGAGAGTGCTAAGAAGTTTGAGCCCAAATATCGACTCATCAGGAATGGATTGGCCACAAAGGTGGAGAAATCAAGGAAGCAGATGAAAGAAAGAAAGAACAGAGCTAAGAAAATCCGTGGTGTGAACAAGACCAAAGCTGGAGATGTTGCCAAGTCGGGCAAGAAGAAATGAATGATGTATTTGGCTACTAATAATATTATAATTTAAAATCTTTTCGTTCTTTGAGTGATTTTTTATTTTAGAACTATTTCATTAGTCTTTTATAGTTTGTTATGTTAAATCTCTTCTACGGATATTTGTTCAGTACCTATTTGTTGTTAATTGTATGACTTATATATGAGCACTTTGTTTAAAAAAAGGGGGGAAAGTCTAGCTCGACCCTAACAAGGTCAGCGAGATATCCTTGGCAAACTCATGATAAAATATTGGGAAGTTGGTAAAATATAGTTTTATTATTAAGAAACCTATGAAGATTAACTACATATCTCATGCTAGACGCATGGCAAAAGCAAAGAGGAAGGGATGTCATTCTGGATATAGTAAGCGCAAGGGTCAAACATAGGCTACACCTCCATTTGCCTCTGCATCAAGTCAAGCTGGCTCTCATAACTAGTAAGCAAAAATGAAGTGACATAAAAAAGATATTATTGTGTAGATGCTCCATTTGATATATAAATGACATTTAATATTGTGTAGGTTAACAAATGAGCCAAATCTTACCTCAAAAAGCTATGAATGCTAATAAAAGTGTCCAAATGACTAACGTATAGCATCATGGCTACACTATCAAAAAATGGGGCTACTGCAGCACTATTTTGGACCTATACCAACGGTTTTAAACCCTACTATTTTTCTTGCAGTGGTTCTAAACCGCTACATATCCGCTGTAATTGTAATACGCTGCAATGACATTCCACAGCGGTTTAAGAACCGGCGGGGTAGAAATGCTGACTATAGCAGCGGTTTTAACCGCTGCAAAGCTCCAGAATAGTGCCAGTTATAACCACCACAGGTAATGAAAAAAAAAATGATATCCAGTAATGTGGCGGTTTTAACCGCTGCAAAGCTCCAGAATAGTGCCAGTTATAACCGCCACAAGTAATGAAAAAAAAAACGATATCCAGTAATGTGGCGGTTCTAACCGGTACTATTCTGGAGCTTGGCAGCGGTTAAAACCGCTACTAAGTTCCATATTAAAAAAAAAAACGAAACCCGAATGTCCACCGAAAACAAATATAATACATTCACCAAACCGAATCCTAAACCCACATAAATAGGAGATGTAACTGAAACAAAAATACTAGTGAAATCATAGAGATTCACAACAACAACAAGAGAATATTGAACTATATATATAATTGAGTCACATGACTCAAACAAGAGAACATAAAAAACTTTGACATATGATGAAAGAAGTGCGCTTCTATGCTTTTATTTATACTACAAACTTTAAAAATTAATTGAAATAGTTGGTCCTAAACGGTAGAAGAATTATATAAACACAAAGAAACCAAATTGAGAGATAAAATCAATGGAGTTGTGGCATGCAAAATCATTACTCTCAGCAGCCATTATTCATTGAAAAGTTTGATTCACATGATGCGCATGCTAAAAGCTTGGCTAAATTGGAAATAGTAGGCATAATGAATATGGACTTGCTGCAACAAGGGGCTTTAGAAAATATTTGATAAATGTAATCTTATATTATTTTCTCTTTAAATAAAAAAAACTATGATAATTTGATTGTTTAATGAATAAATTTCTTTCAAAAAGAAATAATATGAACATATTCTTAAAAATAGTAATTAATTTTTGAGAAATTAAATTGGAAACTAAGCAATAATTAAGCTAATCCCAAATAATTTGAATAGACACTGATTATGATGACGTTGATATATTTTAAAGAGTCAAGTGTCCTAGACAAGCTAGTTAATAAAAAAGTAACAAACACAATATATCTGTGATAGAATATCTCTTATCCATCCAAAATTCAATTAATTTACAACAACATTCTGCTTCTCTCAATCCTTAACAGAAATCCAGATAATGCATTACAAGCATTTTCCCTATAAATAGCACCTTCTTTGTAAGTTTCCTAATATATAGGAAATGAAGGATCTACATCTTGAGCCCAAGACTTGAGTCCCCCAATAATATCCTTTGCTAGAGGAAAACCATTCTTGCTTAGGAAGTTAACTGCTCTCTGTGAATCATTTCCTCTTCTACAAACTACATAAAGTGAAGCAGCTTTTCCTAAATCCTTTGCTACTTCTTTCAAATGTGAATCAACAAGTGATATATGATCCTCCAATGCAGATAATGGAATGTTAATGGATTCAGGAATAGCTGTGATTTTGAAGTGATGTGAGGGGCGTACATCTACTTAAATATGTGGTTCATGTTTATCAATCAAATCTTTGTACTCTCTACTTGTTATTCGAGCACTGTCAGAAATTAAACTTTCTCAACACATACATGTGAAATATAATTTTCTGTAATTCTACTTTTTGCAACTAATACTACCTCATCAAATTGGAAATAGTTAAGAAATAAAAAGATTATGATGGTCAAAACGTAATAAATTATAGATCGAGATATTGAACTTGCATCATCATCTCCAAACAAACCACTATTCCAATGAGAGAAGAATTTTACAAACACAAACAAAGGCAAAAGGCAAGCTTCATACTACCTCACGAATATAATGCCCACAAACATATATAAGAGCTATGAAAAGTGCTTAAAATAACCATGTAATGGCCACCAAGAAATAAAAATAATACTAGATAATCTCAAAAAGAGAGGATCATTCATCATTCTTGTTTTGTGATCTATAATATCAAAATTTTAAGCAACATCCCAAAAAGTAGAATTACATACCAAGATGCATTTCAAAACAACTTGCACAAACATGGGTTATCTTCAAAATGAAATTCTCTTTCTTCTATAACTTCATCTTTAAGAAGAAGTTTCATTACCACCCTATCAATTATAAGAAGATTGTAAAATATTAGTATTCAAATAACCAATATTAAAATTAGAATGTGAAAATTTACATACCATTTGTGAGCTTCCTTGAGGTGGATGCTGCATTCGAATTTCTTGCATGAATTGCCTCATTTCAGTACGTAATGAGTTGACCTCCGCTCTGAACTTCTCTATGAGATTAAATATTTGACTTAAATTACTTCCACAACTACTCGTGCCATTATTTGTACTATGAGGGAAATATCGTGTAGGTGTGACACCAAAACCTTGGGTTCTAACCTGAACACCCTTTCGTTAGCCTCCACATTCCCATCCTCTGGTGTAAGCTCATCCTTAGCCAAAAGCTCGCAAGCTTGTATCTATGTTATAATAAATTTAGTTAATTTTTATTTTAAATAAACAAAATATAATAATGAATTACATATAAAAAAATTATAGCTAGACTAAAATTACCCATCTCTGATTAGCATCTTCAGATGACCAGGTGCCATCTTTACGCAATCTGTTAACTCCCCATAATAATAATCTATCCTTGATAGCCTATATCAACAAATTTCATCATTAGGCAATTAATTACTAAATCTGAACATAAAATTTATAGAAATTGAAATATATACCATCTCTTGTTGCCTTCGAACAGAACTCACATGCCCCATAGTGTGAGGACAAGTCTGTTTCTTTGCATTTGCAGCATTTATGGCGGCCCTCTCCTGTTACATATGATTCTAACTCTAAGCTAATTTGTTATGAAAATTTTAATTAAATATAATGATGGTACTAACCTTATCTTTTGGTTGTGACCACTGATTGACTAGATGACACCACTGTGTTGCATCAACACCAGCTGGAATAGACTCCATAATTTCCTCGATAGGACGGCAATCCCAATGCTCAGCGTTTAAATTAGTCTTATGGTTACGCCACTTAACTCCAAGGGATTGAAGAATCCAGTGACGTATATGTCCAGGAAATGCAAACTTTGACTGCAATATAAACAAATATTTTCTTAATCATAACATAAACCTTAATATTGAAAATTTATTTAATATTTTACTTACCTCCACTTCAACTAACATTTTTTTCTTAAAAGGCTCCAGACCCTTATTTCTCCAATCTGGAAAAGATAAGGGTGCCAGTACAGGATCTCTTGCAATGACACATAGATATGATCCTAATAGGACAGACTCTGAAATATTGCTTGGCACATTATTCTCATTCACCTCTATATGAACACGTGTACCTGGCGGCATGTTTTGTATGTCAGTGCTTGTGGTGTGCCCCCTACGACGTACAGGCACACCTTTCTCATCTGTGCATAACACTTTTCATAAGAATAATTACATAGTTACTTGTATTAATTCAAAGAAAATATTAAAATCAAACCTATGAGCAATATCCCATCATTTGGAGTCTGAATCTGCTCACAAGTAGAATGAAGTGGTGATTGTTGAGTGTCTCTGCACTCATTCTCCTCTTGACTTTGCTCACAAGTAGAATCTGGGTGAATTGGAGTAGAAGGGGTTTCAGATCCTCTACTAGACCCGCCTCTTGATACAACCTTCTTAGCTCGCCTGTATGTACTTCTTCTTGTCATTTCCTGAAAATGTAGTATAATATCAAAACTCACAAACTAAAACTTTATTCATAGAAGTTGGATATAATATAACATTTCCTACATCCCTACAGCTTTGCTTTCCTTTTATTGAGAAATGGGACAAAACCACATTGTTTGAGTCAGAAATAGAGAAATACAATTTTCCGAAAGCAGATTCACTGGAAATCAAAGGGCAAGCTACTGATTCTTCAATAAGACCAACCGGAACAACAATTCAAACAAGGAATATTATAGCTACTGATTCTTAGAAGTGTATGCAGAAAAAATGGAAAATAGCTATCCAGCATCTTCGAAACAAGTACAACTGATAAATATTCTAAGAGAATCTTTAAATCATTAAAAATATTATGGACATAACACAAAAACAAATAAGATGAAGTTGTTTAATAAAGTTGTTGTCTAACAAAGGAAAGATTAAAGACTATTAGCAAACTTGCTATATGAAAATACTAGAAAACATTTGAATGTAGATTTTCATATAACAAAGCATGAAATATTAGAAAACATTAAAGTATCCCAACTTACATTTATTTACCACGAGAAATACTTGAATCATATACATCTCTAGGCCTCATACGAACAACAAAATTCCAATTCGTATTTTTTGGATCTTGAATGTAGTAGACTGGTTCAACTTGCGAAGAGAAAACAAATGGATCATCTTCTAATTTATGACCAGTGTGAATAAGACGTGAAAAATTCACCAAAGTGTAACCAAACTGATCTTGCTTTACACCGGTGCCAGTTGTGTTCGCCCAATCGCATTTGAATAGCATCACTTTGAACTTTTCTGAATAATTTATCTCAATAATATCATTAATTTTCCCATAATAATTGAAGTTTCCAATTTCTGTGCTATTAAAGACACCATAATTCTGAGTTTTCTTATTCTCATCTCTGGTTTTTATGTGAAAGGTATATCCATTAATAAAAAAACCTTTATATGTTCATGCAATTTTATTGGGCCCCTTGGCCAAGACCTTAATTTCTTCTGTTACTTCTGGACCACCATCACCCATAACCTAAAAAAAATTATTAGCCTTTACACAAGTGTAAATATTAAATATGAAATATTAAATAAAAACATCAAGCTTAAAGTTTACTGTTATTCTCAACCATTCATGAAATTTTTCATTAATAAGTTTCTCGACATCCCAAGTTGTATGATGTGAGTGCGCACGCCTCTTTCTTTTCTCACTATCTTTAAAATGTTCTCTTAACGGTATAATACTACCAATCCACTACTCATAGAAATAATACTTAAGATACCAATCCACTACTCAAACCAAGATCCAATTTCCATACAACTATAGAATGAAACATGAAATCATGTAAATCAGAATTATTAATGGATAAAAAGTAAACACTTGCATGTACAAACTCTAAAGTATAGAAAAGTGTCACTCTATGTGATCCAAAACACAATAATAAAACAAATTCAATTTGTTAGTGATTCAAGCTGATTAATAACATTAGATGATATAATCATATTTTATAATCTAATGAAGATATTAACAATATATTGATTAAAAACAAGAGAATTTCTCTATGAGAAATTGACAATTCTTGTGAAATTGACTAAGTGGTAAATCTAGGCAAAACCAAAACTCAAGGCAGATGATAGTAGGGCACACCGGCTAAATGCAAAACCAAATCTCACGGTATAAGACTAAGGCCTATAAACCTGCTACCAAACTTAAAAGGCAAATAATAGCAGGATTTGAGCACATCGGCAAAATGCAAAACGAAATCTGAGGGCAAATGATCCGGCCTAAATCCTGCTACCAAACAGCCCCTTAAATGTTGATCATTTTTCTGATTTTAGGGATTACACTAACAAGATAAGAAGAAGAATGACAAGAAAAGGGAGAAGATCGAAGAAGAATACAAAGGAAAAGAAGAAGAAGATGATTAAGAAGGGGAAGAGACTCACAGTGAAGAAAGGTCGGCCAGAGGTGCCTTCGCATGAGGAGAATACTGATCGAGAAAAATGCGAGCGGAATGTGCGCAATGCTCCTCTCCGCCAAGACGCACTCCGTCGTTTCGCTCCGCTGGAGTCGCACGTAGAAAAGCAGAGACGGATCGGGATTTTGTTCTCGCGCGCAGAAATAGAATTAGGGCTTCGTATTATTTGCGGCGATTTAAACAAGGTGCTACGGCATCGGTTTTAACCGGTGCAAGAATTAGTTTTTAGCAGCGGTTCTATGACCGCTGCTACAAACTGATGCTAAAAAGACAACTTTTTAGTAGTGCTATGAAGAGAGCTATTAGAAGAGGACAAAAAGTGATCACAAGGATTAAGGCTCGTTCTTCATGGTAGGCTTCGAAGAGGAATGTGGATAGTAAATGAGCCAATCTTAATTCCAAAGCAAGGAAATGATACTAAACTTTATATGCTACATTGGGTAAATACAAGACATTTTTCAAGTTTTTAATTTATGCAAGAAATTAGATAAAGCCATACAAACTTTTTGAATTTGCACCCATTATTATATTATATAATCATAAAAATCTTGTACAAGAAAGAGCATAGTAACCGTCCTCGAACTGGCTATCAAGAGATGTGCAATCATAAATGCAACCAAAAGACAAAAACAAAAAAAAACCTATTTATATATTTCAATAAAAAGTATAAATGTTAATGGTACTTAATATAAAAATATTATCAATTCTATTAATTTATTAAATTAAATTTATTTTTCATGCATTTAGTGCTCAAACATAAAATATTGGTGGTGTGGCGTAAAATATATAAATAGGCAACTTTTTTATAGGGTTGAAGACTTGGTTTTTAGCAAAAGAATTGCAATGTTGAGTTGTATCCACCCAATTTAGATGTGATAAAATGGGTATTAGTTATTGCTGCATTTATATATATCAGGCATGTCATTCATCGTCTATCCTAATCATCTCTTTCATCGAAGGCCATCTCAAATATTTCCATTGCAAGTTGTGTGTAAGCCACCTCTAGAATCATAGGTATATCTGCCTCCACCTTTACATGTCCTCTAACATAGGATACATCTCCCTCTTCCTCTACAAATATTCCAGCTAGCTTTCATAATTTCATTGTTGCAATTCAACTGCTATTGGAACATTAATATTCCACCACTTCATTGGGAACCTCTTCAGAAAGGTAAGGATGAAGCAACCTCTCTTCTTAGCGATTACTACAAAATCAAACCACTCATTTATTCACACCTTACGTTAGATCTTCATGGTGAATGTGAAATTATTATGACGTCCCATATAAGTTAAGATTTGATATGTGGGGATCCCAAGCATTAGGCTTATGAGATTCTTAAGAAGATTGTGCGATATTGATTGGAACATAAGAATTTTGCCTACATTGACCTCTTTAATGCCATTGAAGAAAATGATAGAAAATGAAGCAACATAACTAGTTAATACCTTCATATTTTTCATCTCAATCAACGATATATGGTAGTATAGATAATAGTTATAAATATAGGAATAGTATGGGGCTAATTTTGTTAAACATTTATAGTTTTGGAAGAGCGTATTTCAAGCAAAAGCACATTATTCGTGGTATCAACACCTGGCTATTTTTATTGCTATAAAGATAGATTTGTGCGATTTTATTTATAAGTGTAATGTTGTATAATAAATGAGAATATTGCTTCATTTGGGATGGCTTTCTTACTTTTTCTTAAAGAATCTTTTTAGTAATAAAATTTTATTTTTTGTACAAAAAAACTGACCTAAGAAGCATTAACAAAACCATCCCATATAAAACATATATAAGATTTAAAAATTCATTTCAATATACATGGGCAAATATATAATTTTGGTAAACATTTGTTATCACGCACAAATTTTATGCTATATATAACCATTTTTTGTTGTCGTTGTCATGTTATAGAAACTTTGATTTTCGGTGGGATGAGTCTAAAAAAAGTTAGATATGGTTTAAGAATAACGCCGTTGTATAAATAATTAGAATTACGCATATCTTAAATCAAATTTAAAAGGTTTGAGACTCATCTTAACAAATTTTTTGATAGAATAATTTGATATAAACTTTTCAATTATTCTATTATATTTTCATAATATAAAATATTATAATGTGCAACCCTATTATTCTTCTCCCCATAAATATAACATGGAGTTCTATTGTTCCACCTTTCCCATCCTCAGGAGTCACCTTCTCGCCGATTTCTCTCATTTACAAGCGGCACGAGCTTTTCCTGATCAGAGGGAGGAAAAACAATGGCAGATTCCAAAGCAGTTACCATCAGGACCCGAAAGATCATGACTAATCGTCTTCTATCGCGCAAGCAATTCGTGATCGATGTTGTTCATCCGGGAAGGCCAAATGTATCCAAGGCTGAGTTGAAAGAGAAGCTAGCGAAGCTGTATGATGTTAAGGATCAGAACTCGATCTTTGTGTTCAAATTCAGGACACATTTTGGCGGTGGGAAGTCTACTGGGTTTGGCCTGATATATGATTATGTGGAGAGGGCTAAGAAGTTTGAGCCCAAATACCGACTCATTAGGAATGGATTGGCCACAAAGGTGGAGAAATCAAGGAAGCAGATGAAAGAAAGAAAGAACAGAGCTAAGAAAATCCGTGGTGTGAACAAGACCAAAGCTGGAGATGTTGCCAAGTCGGGCAAGAAGAAATGAATGATGTATTCGGCTACTAATGAGATTATAATTTAAAATCTTTTCGTTCTTTGAGTGATTTTTTATTTTAGAACTATTTCATTAGTCTTTTATAGTTTGTTATGTTAAATCTCTTCTACGGATATTTGTTCAGTACCTATTTGTTGTTAATTGTATGACTTATATATGAGCACTTTGTTTAAAAAAAGGTGGGAAAGTCTAGCTCGACCCTAACAAGGTCAGCGAGATATCCTTGGCAAACTCATGATAAAATATTGAGAAGTTGGTAAAATATAGTTTTATTATTAAGAAACCTATGAAGATTAACTACATATCTCATGCTAGACGCATGGCAAAAGCAAAGAGGAAGGGATGCCATTCTGGATATAGTAAGCGCAAGGATACTAGGGAGGCTAGGCTACCCACTAAGGTTGTGTGGATGAGTTGTGAAATTTGATTTCTTCTTTAATGATTGAGAGGAATTACTAAAAAAAATAGGTATTTGTATATACTTCAAATTAGTGAAAGAAAAATAAAAAATTGAATCATACTACACATAATTTACATTGAATTCATATAAAATAAACAAATATTTTGAAATATATTTAAAATGTAAAAATATTTTAAAATATATATTTTAAGGTATTCAACAAAGTTGAAAAATAATATATTGAAAGTAATTTTTTTATTTCAAATTACTAAAATAATAATATATTAATTTATATATGTTAATAAATAAAATAATATATAACAATGTATATAAAGTCCAAAATCTGAAAAATTAATGTCAATCTAGTATTATAATTCATTAATTTACATTTATTTCTTAATAACTTATAAAATTCCATAAGTTTCTTGACTATCATTTGAGGAACATAATTTTAAATTACTTAATTAATTAATTAAATTATTTTTTTAGTTTTTTATTTAAAATTGAATTAAAGTGAAACTAATAAATTTGAATTATTGAAATTTAATGCAATAAAACATAAATGAATGACTAAGATTATATTTGGAGAGAAACTCAAACGACTTTTATAATAATAGCATAGATAGTCATAAACTTTGGTTTTTAGTCACCAGAAATTCTTTCCATGCCAATTCATTTAATTAAGAAATAATA
The DNA here is from genome assembly GCA_019514585.1 of Dendrobium officinale. Taxonomy (NCBI): domain Eukaryota; kingdom Viridiplantae; phylum Streptophyta; class Magnoliopsida; order Asparagales; family Orchidaceae; genus Dendrobium; species Dendrobium officinale. The sequence goes on along the minus strand of CM033690.1, from coordinate 46,093,702 downwards.
TATTTAAATATAATAAAACTATATTTATATCATTTAATTAAAACAAATATTAAACTTATTAACAAATTAACAATTACAAAGGATCAAAATGGATCACAAAATCTTCTTATTTATTTCAAAATAGTATAAAAGATATAATCATGATGTATCTAAACAAAATGTTGGTTATAATATTTTAAAATAATTAATTTCAATTATGAAAAAACTTTCTATCAATTAAAAAATAATCATATACTAATAAAATATTCATCACCTTAATTATTAATTTTTCATATTTTAGGACTAACTTTAGGCAAAATTTTATATAGTAAAAAATAAAATAAAGAGAGGGATTAATACAAACAATTCACCCATTATTTATCTCCTTTCACTTTTCTCAATTATTCATCCAATTTTTACATATCTCTGTTGAGAGAAAATAAGAAAGCAACTTCAAATTATTCAAAGTTTGTACTATAATTATATATTTTTATTTTCCTTTATATAGATTCTCAATTTGATATATAAATGACACCTAATATTGTGTAGGGTAATAAATGAGTCAAATATTGAGTCAAAAAGCAATGAATGCCAATAAAAGTGGTCAGAATACTAATATATATCATCATGGCTATAAACAGAGTGAATAGAAGGGGATAAAGAGTGTTCCCAAGGATTAAGGCCCGTTGTTCATGGTAGGCTTCGAAGAGGAATGTGGATAGTAAATCTGCCAAATCTTACGTCCAAAGAAAGGAAATGATACTAAACTTTATAAGCTAGATTGGGTAAATACAAGACGTTTTACAAGTTTTTAATTTATACAAAATATTAGATAATGCATAGTTGGCCAATCATCCTATAACCAACCATGGTCAAGCATTGCCTTCCATTTGGATCAAACTAAAGCAACATTCTCAACAAGATTCAGGTCGACAAATAGAGTAGTCATGTTGCAATGCACTTGAATATGTTTTCTTTTTATTTAGAGTGCATGTAGACAATTCATCAAGATAGGTGAGCATACAGTAAGACAAAATTGATCAAAAAATTATACAGCACGGATTAAGTTTCTCAATTACCACAACTATTGTTTGAAAGGAAACAGGGCCTACAGTGAGAGTCGAAAAAAAATTGTAGCTCTGCACTCATAGTTGATGGGCGACGATGCTCGAAAGAACCATAGTCAGCGGGCGACAGTATTTGGGAGGAGATTCGACCCCAATAGCATTCAAGAAGAGTTTCAGTGATAGTTGGAAAAAGGACGGAAGTTCAGCTACAATCGATGGTCAGGAAGAACTCCGGAGGTGGCATTATTGAATAGAGGATGTCTAGAGCTCTCAAGCTTTCTATCCTCCTGCCCCCTGATGTGAAGAATGAGAAGGGAATATATATATATATATATATATATATATATATATATATATATATATATATATATATATATATATATATATATATATATATATATATATATATATATATATATATATATTGGCATGACTAGTAAATATAGTAAAGATCAATTACATGTTGGGAGTGCTCCATCAAACGGCTTAAAAGTGTCCAAATTACTAATGTATAGCATCATGGCTATGAAGAGAGCTATTAGAAGAGGACAAAAGTGATCAAAATGATTAAGGCTCGTTGTTAATGGTAGGCTTCGAAGAGGAATGTGGATAGTAAATGAGCCAATCTTAATTCCAAAGCAAGGAAATGATACCAAACTTTATATGCTAGATTGGGTAAATACAAGACATATTTAAAGTTTTTAATTTATGCAAGAAATTAGATAAAGCCATACAAACTTTTTGAATTTGCACCCATTATTATATTATATAATCATAAAAATCTTGTACAAGAAAGAGCATAGTAACCGTCCTCGAACTAGCTATCAAGAGATGTGCAATCATAAATGCAACCAAAAGACAAAAACAAAAAAAAACCTATTTATATATTTCAATAAAAAGTATAAATGTTAATGGTATTTAATATAAAAATATTATCAATTTTATTAATTTATTAAATTAAATTTACTTTTCATGCATTTAGTGCTCAAACATAAAATATTGGTGGTGTGGCGTAAAATATATAAATAGGCAACTTTTTTATAGGGTTGAAGACTTGGTTTTTAGCAAAAGAATTGCAATGTTGAGTTGTATCCACCCAATTTAGATGTGATAAAATGGGTATTAGTTATTGCTGCATTTATATATATCAGGCATGTCATTCATCGTCTATCCTAATCATCTCTTTCATCGAAGGCCATCTCAAATATTGCCATTGCAAGTTGTGTGTAAGCCACCTCTAGAATCATAGGTATATCTGCCTCCACCTTTACATGTCCTCTAACATAGGATACATCTCCCTCTTCCTCTACAAATATTCCAGCTAGCTTTCATAATTTCATTGTTGCAATTCAACTGCTATTGGAACATTAATATTCCACCACTTCATTGGGAACCTCTTCAGAAAGGTAAGGATGAAGCAACCTCTCTTCTTAGCGATTACTACAAAATCAAACCACTCATTTATTCACACCTTACGGTAGATCTTCATGGTGAATGTGAAATTATTATGACGTCCCATATAAGTTAAGATTTGATATGTGAGGATCCCAAGCATTAGGCCTATGAGATTCTTAAGAAGATTGTGCGATATTGATTGGAACATAAGAATTTTGCCTACATTGACCTCTTTAATGCCATTGAAGAAAATGATAGAAAATGAAGCAACATAATTAGTTAATACCTTCATAATTTTCATCTCAATCAACGATATATGGTAGTATAGATAACAGTTATAAATATAGGAATAGTATGGGGCTAATTTTGTTAAACATTTATAGTTTTGGAAGAGCGTATTTCAAGCAAAAGCACATTATTCGTGGTATCAACACCTGGCTATTTTTATTGCTATAAAGATAGATTTGTGTGATTTTATTTATAAGTGTAATGTTGTATAATAAATGAGAATATTGCTTCATTTGGGATGGCTTTCTTACTTCTTCTTAAAGAATCTTTTTAGTAATAAAATTTTATATTTTGTACAAAAAAGCTAACCTAAGAAGCAATAAGAAAACCATCCCATATAAAACATATATAAGAATTAAAAATTCATTTCAATATACATGGGCAAATATATAATTTTGGTAAACATTTGTTATCACACAAATTTTATGCTATATATAACCATTTGTTGTTGTTGTTGTATTGTTATAGAAACTTTTGTTTTCGGTGGGATGAGTCTAAAAAAAGTTAGATATGGTTTAAGAATAACGTCGTTGTATGAATAATTAGAATTACGCAAATCTTAAATCAAATTTAAAAGGTTTGAGACTCATCTTATCAAATTTTTTGATAGAATAATTTGATATAAATATTTCAATTATTCTATTATATTTTCATAATATAAAATATTATAATGTGCAACCCTATTATTCTTCTCCTCATAAATATAACATGGAGTTCTACTGTTCCACCTTTCCCATCCTCAGGAGTCACCTTCTCGCCGATTTCTCTCATTTACAAGCGGCACGAGCTTTTCCTGATCAGAGGGAGGAAAAACAATGGCAGATTCCAAAGCAGTTACCATCAGGACCCGAAAGTTCATGACTAATCGTCTTCTATCGCGCAAGCAATTCGTGATCGATGTTCTTCATCCGGGAAGGCCAAATGTATCCAAGGCTGAGTTGAAAGAGAAGCTAGCGAAGCTGTATGATGTTAAGGATCAAAACTCGATCTTTGTGTTCAAATTTAGGACGCATTTTGGCGGTGGGAAGTCTACTGGATTTGGTCTGATATATGATTATGTAGAGAGTGCTAAGAAGTTTGAGCCCAAATATCGACTCATCAGGAATGGATTGGCCACAAAGGTGGAGAAATCAAGGAAGCAGATGAAAGAAAGAAAGAACAGAGCTAAGAAAATCCGTGGTGTGAACAAGACCAAAGCTGGAGATGTTGCCAAGTCGGGCAAGAAGAAATGAATGATGTATTCGGCTACTAATGAGATTATAATTTAAAATCTTTTCGTTCTTTGAGTGATTTTTTATTTTAGAACTATTTCATTAGTCTTTTATAGTTTGTTATGTTAAATCTCTTCTACGGATATTTGTTCAGTACCTATTTGTTGTTAATTGTATGACTTATATATGAGCACTTTGTTTAAAAAAAGGGGGGAAAGTCTAGCTCGACCCTAACAAGGTCAGCGAGATATCCTTGGCAAACTCATGATAAAATATTGGGAAGTTGGTAAAATATAGTTTTATTATTAAGAAACCTATGAAGATTAACTACATATCTCATGCTAGATGCATGGCAAAAGCAAAGAGGAAGGGATGCCATTCTGGATATAGTAAGCTAGGGGTGTCAATTCGGGTCAACCCGTCGAGTTCGGGTCGAACCCGACCCAACCCGGATCTAAACGGGTCAACCCGAACCCGACCCATTTTTGCAAACGGGTCGGACATTTCAACCCGGACCCGACCCGGCCGGGTTGCCGGGTTGACCCGACCCGACCCGTCGACCCGATAGCTGCAAACGGGTTGCACGCGATTCGGCAGCTGGACGGCGCGGCAGCGGCAGCGCGGGCGAAGCGCGGCAGCGGCAGCGCGGGCGAAGCGCGGCAGCGCGCAGCGCGCGGGCGAAGCGCGGCAGCGGCAGCGCGGGCGAAGCGCTGGCGCGGTCGAAGCTCGGCAACGCGAAGCGCGAAACACGGCAGGCGAAGCGCGGCAGGCGAAGCGCGGCACGCGGCAGCGCTGGGCAGGCGGGCAGCTCAGGCTGGGGCAGCGGGCAGCCGGGTTGGGGCAGCGGGCAGCTAGGACGGGAAATTTTAATTTTTTTTAAATTAAACGGGTTGTCAGGTTGACCCGTTTAATCAAACGGTCAAATCTACGAACCCGACCCGTTTATCAAACGGGTCGGGTTCAACCCGAATTTTCTGGGTCGGGTCGGGTCGGGTTTTCGGGTCGGGTCAAAAGTTGACACCCCTATAGTAAGCGCAAGGGTACTAGGGAGGCTAGGCTACCCACTAAGGTTCTGTGGATGAGTTGTGAAATTTGATTTCTTCTTTAATGATTGAGAGGAATTACTAAAAAAAATAGGTATTTGTATATACTTCAAATTAGTGAAAGAAAAATAAAAAATTGAATCATACTACACATAATTTACATTGAATTCATATAAAATAAACAAATATTTTGAAATATATTTTAAAATGTAAAAATATTTTAAAATATATATTTTAAGGTATTCAACAAAGTTGAAAAATAATATATTGAAAGTAATTTTTTTATTTCAAATTACTAAAATAATTATATATTAATTTATATATGTTAATAAATAAAATAATATATAACTAATGTATATAAAGTCCAAAATCTTAAAAATTAATGTCAATCTAGTATTATAATTCATTAATTTACATTTATTTCTTAATAACTTATAAAATTCCATAAGTTTCTTGACTATCATTTTAAGGAACATAATTTTAAATTACTTAATTAATTAATTAAATTATTTTTTTAGTTTTTTATTTAAAATTGAATTAAAGTGAAACTAATAAATTTGAATTATTGAAATTTAATGCAATAAAACATAAATGAATGACTAAGATTATATTTGGAGAGAAACTCAAACGACTTTTATAATAATAGCATAGATAGTCATAAACTTTGATTTTTAGTCACCAGAAATTCTTTCCATGCCAATTCATTTAATTAAGAAATAATATATTTAAATATAATAAAACTATATTTATATCATTTAATTAAAACAAATATTAAACTTATTAAAAATTTAACAATTACAAAGGATCAAAATGGATCACAAAATCTTCTTATTTATTTCAAAATAGTATAAAAGATATAATCATGATGTATCTAAAAAAATGTTGGTTATAATATTTTAAAATAATTAATTTCAATTATGAAAAAACTTTCTATCAATTAAAAAATAATCATATACTAATAAAATATTTATCACCTTATTTATTAATTTTTCATATTTTTGGACTAACTTTAGGCAAAATTTTATATAGTAAAAAATAAAATAAAGAGAGGGCAAATATACAAACAATTCACCCATCACTACAGGAAAAACGCCGAAAACCGGCGGTTAGCTTATATTAACCGGCGGTTTCTTTAATTACCGGCGGCTTTACGGCGGTTTTTGTGCCGCCGGAAAAAATCGCGTAGGAAACTAGTACCGGCGGTTTTTTACCTGCGGTTTATGTAGCCAGCGGTTTTCCGGCGGCTCTGACCGCCGGTTTCAACAGGATTTTATGCCGGCGGTTTTCCGGCTGTGACGAATTTTACAAATTGTAAGGGAGGATGGATCACTGGAATCAAATCAAGAAGTTATTCATGAGATTATGGAGTATTATTACTCAAAGAAATGGGGCAATCGCAAGTGCAGTTTGGTGGATTGGCCTAAATTCAATAATTTTGATTGCATTCATGAAGACAACATCAATACACTGAAAGCTGATTATACCAAAGATGAGCTGAAAATGATGTTAAAAAATGGACAACAATAAATCTCCTGGAGCTGATGGTGCCAACGCCTGCTTTTTCAAGAATTACTGGAATATTATGGAAGAGGCAACTTGGAATGCAATTGATGAGTTTTTCAAATCAGGCAGGATGCCCGAGCAATGGAAGGAGACTGTGGTTGTGTTGATTCCGAAAGTTCAAAATGCTAAAGAATGCTCCAAGTTCAGACCAATTTACCTCAGCCAAACGGTCTATAAGTTAGCAGCTAGATATTGACACCGACATTGACATAGATTGTATCGACTGATAGATACCGACATCGACATCGATATGGATATGGTATGGACATATGGATACTATTGATACGACAGATTCTGACATGCTATTGATACACTGATTCATCGTGCCGATTATTGATTGATTGAATGGATTGATTGATTAATTGATTAAATGAATTGTTGCTGTATGGATTTGATTTATCGCTTAATAGATTTCTTTATTGAATTGATTGTATTGATTTCAATTGACCTGACGATTTCATTGTATGGATTTGATTTCGATTGCTCTGTCAACGATTTCATTGTATGGATTTGATTTTGATTGCTCTGTCGATATGTTGATTTGATCGTTCTATGGATTCCCTGCTGATTGATATAATGGACTGGAAAGTGTTATATTGATTGAGATGATTCATCTTACGTCGTCATTATGGAATTGTCAAAATGCCGGCCTTCCGACGGTCATTTTACCGACGGCCTACCGACGGTTCTCCGGCGGTTTAGTTAGCCGTCATATGTTTTTAAAACCGTCGACCTTCGCCGTTAGACCGCCGGTTACTTAACCGGCGAACGTCGGCTGTCTAACCGTCGATATTACCGGCGGTCTAAACCGCCGGATGTCCACCGTATAACCGCTGGTGGCCGTCGGTAACCGCCGGTAATAAACCGACGGTGTGATGCCATTACCGGCGGCTGGCTATTGACCGTCCGGTATCGTAGTTTCAGGCGGCCTAACCGCCGGTTAGCCGCCGAAAACCTGTAGCAGCTGCAAAAAAAAATTGACAGCATCCCCTCTAATTGAGGGAGGTTCACCCTAAAGTCTAAACATGCAGAAAGAGCAATATATTTTGGGCAACACGCCGCTATATTCATCACAATCATATGTTCGGCAACACGCCACTAGATTCATCACAACCATAAATTATAAATACAATCACAAGCTCATCATAACATTACAATCACAGTTCACAAGTAAGTTCATGATAATGTTACAATCACAAGTTCTGAAATTCACAAGTTCTAAATTACAAAAACTAATCAGAATCATCAAAACTATTTTCATCACTCTCAAGGGTATCTTCACTTTCATCCTCGTTCTCTTCTTCGCCTGAACTAGTTGAACTATTCACATCTTCTAACTCCATTTCAATAGTATCAATTGCTTGCATGGTCAATTCTTCCAAAAAGTGGAATATGAGGATCTATAAAACTTTTGCTTTCCTTGTGGATTCATTGGCCACAATAGTAGCAATTGCTCCACCAAGTTAGCCACCTTGAAGGTCCCGTCACCCACCAACTCTTTGGCTTCTCTTGTGTCTCCCAAGTCGTCCTGTTATCTATGATGCAACACCAACACGAGATCAATGGAGGGATCATAATTGATGCAGACCACTTGATTTCCTAACAATCTATAGTCATCCATCCATATAATAATTCATGCATTTTATTTTATTTTATCTATAAAAGTTATACTATACTCTTTTAAATGAATAATATTAAATAATTAAAGTCTTTCACTTGCTTGAAAAATTGTAATGGAGTTTAATGGCTGATCCCTCCATTGATACTTCGGCGAGTATTAAGTTACCCTTTGTGTGCTTATTTCTCCCTCTTCTCTTCACTTTTGATTTCTATCATAACATGTTAACATACCCTTATAACACAAAACTCTAAAAGATCACCCTTGGATTTGACTCCCCTTATTATTCTATAAGCCGACTCCAAGCTCAAAGCAATCCTCCTTATTTCTTCCTTAGAGCTTCTCCAGTCGAACTGCATTCGGTGTATGGAGTGGCTTTTTGCACCAATTGATCGTAAAAAAATACGTCAATGGCATGCGGGTGAACAGTCCGCCACCAATATTTGCATCGGATTGTTCCCCTACGCCAAAAAATCGCTCTATTTTTTAGCTTCGCGGGAAAGGCGCGAAACAAGCAATCCTCCCTCTCTTTTCTCTCCCTCAATCTCTCTCTTCCTATCTTCTTCTAACTAAAAGTAACAATCAACAAAATAGATTCCACCTAAACTAAAATAACGCTTAATCAAAAAAAAAATTTAGATCTAACACAACGATTAGAACATTACATTAATGCTTACTATCTAAATCATCCAAAATATTTCTAATCCTTACAAATGTGTAGTAAGAAACAATAATCAAAGAAAAATCATAAAAAATAACCTTAAAATAGAAATCGGACTGTTTGGGGTCGGACGAGCGAAGGCGATTCCGATTGGGGGCGGCGGTCGGATTTGGGCCGGACAAACATCGTCGGATTGGGAGCGGCGGCCGGAGGAGATTCTTAGCCGGCGGTCAGACGAGCGGAGGCGGCGGTCGGACGAGCGGAGGCAACCCTAGGAAAGAGCGAGCGATGGGAGAGCGAGCAACCGAGAGAGAAGGAAAGAGTTAAAATGAAATGCCAGACGCGGGGCTCGGTGTATTAGGGCTTAAACCGGCGGTTTTCCAGCGGTTTTGACCGCCGGTACAAAGTCACTTATCAACGGCGGTCTAAACCGCCGGTTCTTGTTGACGTCCGGCGGTTTACCGTCGGTTTAGGGACCGCCGCCCTTACCGACGGCTTATATTTGCAAAATCACCGGTGCAGCCGTCGTTAATAGCCGACGGCCAAACCGCCGGTGGTGCCGCCGGTACTACCGGCGGTCCTAAAACCGCCGGTTTAGGACATTTTTCCTGTAGTGCATTATTTATCTCCTTTCACTTTTCTCAATTATTCATCCAATGTTTACATATCTTTGTTGAGAGAAAATAAGAAAACAACTTCAAATTATTCAAAGTTTGTACTGTGATTATATATGAAACAAAGTTTTTTATTTTCCTTTATATAGATTCTCAATTTTATTTATAAATGACACCTAATATTGTGTAGGGTAATAAATGAGTCAAATATTGCATCAAAAAGCAATGAATGCTAATAAAAGTGGTCATTTTACTAATATATATCATCATGGCTATAAACAGAGCGAATAGAAGAGGATAAAGAGTGTTCCCAAGGATTAAGGCCCGTTGTTCATGGTAGGCTTCGAAGAGGAATGTGGATAGTAAATCTGCCAAATCTTACGTCCAAAGAAAGGAAATGATATTAAACTTTATAAGCTAGATTGGGTAAATACAAGACATTTTACAAGTTTTTAATTTATACAAAATATTAGATAATGCATAGTTGGCCAATCATCCTATAACCAGCCATGGTCAAGCATTGCCTTCCATTTGGATCAAACTAAAGCAACATTCTCAACAAGATTCAGGGCGACAAATAGAGTAGTCATGTTGCAATGCACTTGAATATGTTTTCTTTTTATTTAGAGTGCATGTAGACAATTCATCAAGATAGGTGAGCATACAGTAAGACAAAATTGATCAAAAAATTATACAGCATGGATTAAGTTTCTCAATTACCACAACTATTGTTTGAAAGGAAACAGGGCCTACAGTGAGAGTCGAAAAAAAATTGTAGCTCTGCACTCATAGTTGATGGGCGACGATGCTTGAAAGAACCATAGTCAGCGGGCGACAGTATTTGGGAGGAGATTCGACCCCAATAGCATTCAAGAAGAGTTTCAGTGATAGTTGGAAAAGGGACGGAAGTTCAGCTACAATCGATGGTCAGGAAGAACTCCGGAGGTGGCATTATTGAATAGAGGATGTCTAGAGCTCTCAAGCTTTCTATCCTCCTGCCCCCTGATGTGAAGAATGAGAAGGATATATATATATATATATATATATATATATTGGCATGACTAGTAAATATAGTAAAGATCAATTGCATGTTGGGAGTGCTCCATCAAACGGCTTATAAGGATCCCCTTGATCTCAGAGTATTTATCAAGAACTTAAATGCCTTAGAGATGTCAGAATTGAGTGATCTTTGGCTCGTTGGATTTGTCTCGTTGAGATGTTTGATTTGAGTATAAGCATGTCATATTTAAATATCATTTAATCATCCAATTAATGCTCTAATGATTCCAATAATGCTTTGGTCTTTTGATTTGAGCACATTTGGGCTCGAATTTGGTGTTAGTGGATTCGTCTCCTTGAGATGATCAATTTGACTATAAGTTTGTTGAAATCAGAGTTCAGATGACTCCAAATTTAATTTTGTAAGTTTTTTAGTCATATTTGTATTGAGATTCATGCTAGATCAAACTGATTTTTGTGACGTATCAATTATATATAATTGATGTAGAGACGAACAAACTATTTTATCAGTACACCATATTTTAATATGTGACGAGGATCTCATAAAATAGATAAAATACTTTTCAACACCAAAAGGCCAATGAATTTGAGTGCTTATTAAGAGTTACAATAGCTTCACCTTATGCTCAACAAATGAATCCATACTCAAATCAAACCTATCATTTCTTTTAGCTTGGTTTCTTTTTTCTTTTGAATGGGAATATTTTACACAGCTAAATGAGACAATCTAATTCTTCGCACAAGGAAACTATGGGTCAAAATTTTACTTTTTAAAAACATTCTTAAGATTTTGCACAGCTAAATGGCCCACTTGTTTTGGTTTACACTGATGCTACAACTTGGGCTACTCAGAATACTCCAGCACATTATTTTTCATAGAGCACAAGCCGGTTGGCCCACCGCGCCTACATCAACAGGAATAATTACTAGGTCCGGACACCTGACGTAACTCTACATCCGGTCGCCAATAATATGTCGCCACGTGTTCTTACTCTTTACCGTGCGGCCCGACGACCCGGACCCGATATTGCTATATATCATTTGATTTGTGCATACCGGGGTATTGCTAGGTATTGCTCAGTATTAGTCAGCAATAACGAGAAATATCAATCTGTCAAGACCAATACCTAGCAATACCCCAGTTATTGCCGATATTGCTATGTATTAGTATTGACAGAGCGATATTTCTTGTTATTGCCGACCAATACCTAGCAATACCGAACAATACCTAACAATACCGAGCAATACCTAGCAATACCCGAACATAGCAATACCAGCTTCCAATCTGGATCGGGTTGTCGGGCCGCGCGGTAAAGAGTAAGAGCACGTGGCGACATGTTATTGGCGTTCGGATGTAGAGCTACGTCCGGTGTCCGGACATAATAATTATTCCATCAAAGACAATTAAATCAGAATAAAAAAAAAAACTTAGATTTAATATAATTTGATTAAATTCAATTATCACTTCCATATTATATTTATATATTTACAGTTTCAAAATAATTCATTCTTAATAATAGATAAATAATTAAGATTATTTACACGACTAATCAATAATATGATCACTTTGCTGGACCCATATAACTGATCAAATCCCAATAGTAAAATCAGTTCAATGATTGATCAAATTTCAAAATATTGATTATTGACTAATATATGAATTATAATTATTGTAAATATATTGATATTTTTATTTTCATAATATTTAATTATTAGCATTTATTCAATAAGATTATTTGTATGACTTTAACGTGATTATATCCGTTGTGAGGGAGCGAGGGCGTTGTGGCATGAGCGCAAGCCCTGTGGGCATGGACGAGGGAGTTCGGGACTGTGGTGTGCACATGATCCAGGGGATCCAGGTTATTTCGGGTTGATTTTGAATTTTTAGGTCAAATCGAACCTGAATTGATTTTTGAAATGGGTTAGAAAATAAAACTTGAACCCGACCCGTTTATCAAACAGGTTGACATGAACTCAAAATTTTTTGGGTCAAATTTTGAGTCGAGGCAAATATTGAGACTCCTGCTTAAGCCTCAAATTAGTTCAATGATGAATCAAAATTTTAAAATATTGACTAATAAAATAATATTCTAACTTATGTACATTTATAATTATTTAAATAAATCAATGTAACCTTTCCAAAGAATGGCAATGTGGTAATTCCACTTTGAAAGAAGTCAATGCACCAATGTGTGAAGGAAATTATTTTCTTCAGTGAAAAGGAAGACGGTGATCTTTCGGTCCTTCTGGTTGGATAAAACTTTGGAGATATAGACATCCAATAATAATTAAGGCTTCGTTATCCAATAAGATAAAAATTAAAAAAAAAAGTTTTATTTATGATAATTTTTATTATTTTTAAATATTTTTTTCAGTACAATTTTTTTTTTTTAACTAAAAATTTCGGTAACAAGAAACTGGTTAAAAAAAAAGTAAAAATAATTTGTCTAAAAAAAAAAGGAAGCCTAAAATTTATTTTTCATGCATTTAGTGCTCAAACATAAAATATTGGTGGTGTGGCATAAAATATATAAATAGGCAACTTTTTTATAGGGTTGAAGACTTGATTTTTAGCAAAAGAATTGCAATGTTGAGTTGTATCCACCCAATTTAGATGTGATAAAATGGGTATTAGTTATTGCTGCATTTATATATATCAGGCATGTCATTCATCGTCTATCATAATCATCTCTATCATCGAAGGCCATCTCAAATATTGCCATTGCAAGTTGTGTGTAAGCCACCTCTAGAATCATAGGTATATCTGCCTCCACCTTTACATGTCCTCTAACATAGGATACATCTCCCTCTTCCTCTGCAAATATTCCAGCTAGCTTTCATAATTTCATTGTTGCAATTCAACTGCTATTGGAACATCAATATTCCACCACTTCATTGGGAACCTCTTCAGAAAGGTAAGGATGAAGCAACCTCTCTTCTTAGCGATTACTACAAAATCAAACCACTCATTTATTCACACCTTACGGTAGATCTTCATGGTGAATGTGAAATTATTATGACGTCCCATATAAGTTAAGATTTGATATGTGGGGATCCCAAGCATTAGGCTTATGAGATTCTTAAGAAGATTGTGCGATATTGATTGGAACATAAGAATTTTGCCTACATTGACCTCTTTAATGCCATTGAAGAAAATGATTGGAAATGAAGCAACATAACTAGTTAATACCTTCATATTTTTAATCTCAATCAACGATATATGGTAGTATCGATAATAGTTATAAATATAGGAATAGTGCATGTGAGGCTAATTTTGTTAAACATTTGTAGGTTTGGAAGAGCGTATTTCAAGTAAAGGCACATTTTTCGTGGTATCAACACCTGGCTATTTTTATTGCTATAAAGATAGTTTTGTGCGATTTTTTTTATAAGTGTAATGTTGTATAATAAATGAGAATATTGCTTCATTTGGGATGGCTTTCTTACTTCTTCTTAAAGAATCTTTTTAGTAATAAAATTTTATTTTTTGTACAAAAAAACTGACCTAAGAAGCAGTTAGAAAACCATCCCATATAAAACATATATAAGATTTAAAAATTCATTTCAATATACATGGGCAAATATATAATTTTGGTAAACATTTGTTATCACGCACAAATTTTATGCTATATATAACCATTTTTTGTTGTCGTTTTCTTGTTATAGAAACTTTGGTTTTCGGTGGGATGAGTCCAAAAAAAGTTAGATATGGTTTAAGAATAACGTTGTTGTATGAATAATTAGAATTGTGCAAACCTTAAATCAAATTTAAAAGGTTTGAGACTTATCTTAACAAATTTTTTGATAGAATAATTTGATATAAATATTTCAATTATTATATTATATTTTCATAATATAAAATATTATAATGTGCAACCCTATTATTCTTCTCCCCATAAATATAACATGGAGTTCTATTGTTCCACCTTTCCCGTCCTCAGGAGTCACCTTCTCGTCAGTTTCTTTCATTTACAAGCGGCGCGAGATTTTCCTGATCGGAGGGAGGAAAAACAATGGCAGATTCCAAAGCAGTTACCATCAGGACCCGAAAGTTCATGACTAATCGCCTTCTATCGCGCAAGCAATTCGTGATCGATGTTCTTCATCCGGGAAGGCCAAATGTGTCCAAGGCTGAGTTGAAAGAGAAACTAGCGAAGTTGTATGATGTTAAGGATCAGAACTCGATCTTTGTGTTCAAATTCAAAACGCATTTTGGCGGTGGGAAGTCTACTGGGTTTGGCCTGATATATGATTCTGTGGAGAGCGCTAAGAAGTTTGAGCCCAAATACCGACTCATCAGGAATGGATTGGCCACAAAGGTGGAGAAATCAAGGAAGCAGATGAAAGAAAGAAAGAACAGAGCTAAGAAAATCCGTGGTGTGAAGAAGACCAAAGCTGGAGATGCTGCTAAGTCGGGCAAGAAGAAATGAATGATGTATTCGGCTACTTATGAGATTATAATTTACAATCTTTTAGTGCTTTGAGTGATTTTGGATTTTGGAACTATTTCATTAGTCTTTTATAGTTTGTGATGTTAAATCTCTTCTAAAGATTTTTTTTCACTACCTATTTGTTGTTAATTGTATGACTTGAGCATTAGATTTCTATTAAAAAAACACATGGAGTTCTGTTGGGCTTTTATTTTTGTGCAAAGCGAGTGTGGATGGCGGCAGAGACAATGGTGTTGCTCGAGCTATAAAAGCAGCTGTCTGAGAGCGCAGCTAATTGTGGGATGTTCGAAACCCTAGCACATTAGCTCCATTCTCGGTTGCTTCTACAAGATCACAAAAGCCATGTCGTTTCAGAGGTATGTAGAGATCGGTAGGGTAGCACTCATCAACTATGGGAAGGAGTATGGAAGACTTGTTGTTATCGTCGATGTCATCGATCAGAACCAGGCTTTAGTTGATGCACCTGACATTGTTCGTGGACAAATAAACTTCAAGAGGTTGTCCCTTACAGATATCAAGATTGACATTCCTAAAATTCCCAAGAAGAGCAAATTGATTGTGGCCATGGATGCAGCTGATGTCAAAGAATAAGTGGGAGAAAAAAAGCTCTTGGGAAGGAAACTTATTGTGCAAAAGAAGAGAGCTGAACAAAATGATTTTGATAGATTCAAGGTTATTTTTGCTAAGTTTCAAGGGAGGACATTTTATTTAACGCGAGCTTACAAAACTAAACAAGAGTTCTTCAAAGTGAGGTCCTGTTAATGGTTGTTTATTTTTCAGCTAGTGCTTGTTGTAGCGTTCTTGCAATTTTCATTATTTTGCCATTAGAACAAATGTAGTTTGGGTCAATGCTATGAACACTGGATTTCTAAACTTTGATATGAGTACTTTGTTTAAAAAAAAAGGGGGGAAAGTCTGGCTCGACGACCCTAATGAGGTCCGTGAGATATCCATAACAAAAACTCAAGGCAAAACATTCAGAAGTTGGGGAAGGATAGTTTCATTATTAAGAAACCTATGAAGATTAACTACATATCTCGTGCTAGACACATGGTAGAAGCAAAGAGGAAGGGACGCCATTCTCGATATGGTAAGCGCAAGGGTAATAGGCAGGCTAGGCTACCCACTAAGGTTCTATGGATGTGTTGTGAAATTTGATTCCTTCTTTAATGATTGAGAGGAATTACTGAAAAATAGTTATTTGTATATACTTCGAATTAGTGAAAGAAAAAAAAAACTTGAATCTTACTACACATAATTTACATTGAATTCAAATAAAATAAATAAATATTTTGAGAAAAATTTAAAAATGTCAAAATATTTTAAAATATATCTTTTAAGGTATAGAATTTATATTCAACAAAATTGAAAATTAATAAATTGAAAGTAATTTTATTCTTTCAAATTACTAAAATAATTATATATTAATTTATATATGTTAATAAATAAAATAATATATAACTAATGTATATAATGTCCAAAATTTGAAAAATTAATGTCAATCTAGTATTATAATTCATTAATTTACATTTATTTCTTAATAACTTATAAAACTCCATAAGTTTCTTGACAATCATTTTGAGGAACATAATTTTAAATTGCTTAATTAATTAATTAAATTATTTTTTAGTTTTTTTATTTAAAATTGAATTAAATTGAAATCAATAAATTTGAATTATTGACATTTAATGCAACAAAACATAAATGAATGACTAAGATTATATTTGGAGAGAAACTCAAACGACTTTTATAATAATTGCATAGATAGTCATCAACTTTGATTTTTAGTCTCCAGAAATTCTTTTCAATTCATTTAATTAAGAAATAATATATTTAAATATAATAAAACTATATTTATACCACTTAATTAAAACAAATATTAAACTTATTAAAAAATTAACAATTACAAAGGATCAAAATGGATCACAAAATCTTCTTTTTATTTCAAAATAGTATAAAAGATATAATCATGATGCATCTGAACAAAATGTTAGCTATAATATTTTAAAATAATTTATTTCAATTTTTAAAAAACTTTCTATCAATTAAAAAATAATCATATACTAGTAAAATATTTATCACCTTATTTATTAATTTTTCATATTTTTGGACTAACTTTAGGAAAAATTTTATATAGTAAAAAATAAAATAAGGGCAAATATACAAACAATTAACCCATTATTATCTCCTTTCACTTTTCTCAATTATTCATCCAATGTTTAATATCTTTGTTGAGAGAAAATAAGAAAGCAACTTCAAATTATTCAAAGTTTGTACTATAATTATATATGAAACAAAGTTTTTTTTTTTCCTTTATATAGATTCTCAATTTGATATATAAATGACACCTAATATTGTGTAGGGTAATAAATGAGCCAAATCTTGCATCAAAAAGCTATGAATGCTAATAAAATTGGTCAGTTTACTAATATATATCATCATGGCTATAAACAGAGCGAATAGAAGAGGATAAAGCGTGTTCCCAAGGATTAAAGAAGAGTTTCAGTGATAGTTGACGGGCGACGATGCTCGGAAGAAACATAGTCAGGGCGCGACAGTATTTGGGAGGATATTCGACCCCAATAGCATTCAAGAAGAGTTTTAGTGATAGTTGGAAAATGGACGGAAGTTTAGCTACAATCGATGGTCATGAAGAACTCCGGAGGTGGCATTATTGAATAGAGGATGTCTAGAGCTCTCAAGCTTTCTATCCTCCTGCCCCCTGATGTGAAGAATGAGAAGGATATTTATATATTTTTTTTAGTGGCATGGCTAATAAATATATAGAAGATCAAGTGCATGTTGGGAGTGCTCCATCAAAAAGCTTATAGGGATACCCTTGATCTTAGTAGTTATCAAGAATTTAAATGCCCTAGATATTCAGAATTGAGTGATCTTGGGCTTGTTGGATTATTTGTCTCGCTGAGATGCTCGATTTGAGTATAAGCATGTCATATTTAAATATCATTTAATCATCCAATTAATGCTCTAAGGATTCCAAAAAAGCTTTGGTCTTTTGATTTGAGCACATTTGGGCTCGAATTTGGTGTTAGTGGATTCGTCTCCTTGAGATGATCAATTTGACTAAAAGTTTGTTGAAATCAGAGTTCAGATGACTCCAAATTTAATTTTGTAAGTTTTTTAGTCATATTTGTATCAAGATTCGTGCTAGATCAAGCTGATTTTTGATGATGTATCAATTATATATAATTGATGTAGAGATGAACAAACTGTTTTATCAATACACCATATTTTAATATGTGAAGATGATCTCATAAAATAGATAAAAATGCTTTTGAACACCGAAAGGCCAACAAATTTGAGTGCTTATTAAGAGATACAATAGCTTCACCTTATGCTCAATCAAATGAATCCATACTCAAATCAAACCTATCATTTCTTTTAGCTTCGTTTCTTTCTTTCTTTTGAATACGAAGATTTTGCACCACAGCTAAATGAAGACAATCTAATACTTCCCACAAGGAAACTATGGGTGTGGGAAAACTATGGGTCAAAATTTTTACTCTTTAAAAGCATTCTAGGCCCCACTTGCTTTGGTTTACACTGATGCTACAACTTGGGCTACTCAGAATAGTCCAGCCCATAAGCCCATTATTTTTCGGAGAGCACAAGCCGTTTGGCCCACCGCACCTACAACAACAGACAATTAAATCAGAATAAATAAAACTTATAGTTATTTCTTCACAACTCACAAATATAATTTGATTAAATTCAATTATCACTTCCATATTATATTTATATTTTTACAGTTTCAAAATAATTCATTATTAATAATAGATAAATAAGATTATTTACACGACTAATCAATATTATGATCACTTTGTTGTATCCATTTAACTGGTCAAATCCCAATAGTAAAATCAGTTCAATGGTCGATCAAATTTCAAAATATTGATTATTGACTAATATATGAATTATAATTCATGTAAATATATTGAAAATTTTATTTTCATAATATTTAATTATTAGCATTTCTTCAATAAGATTATTTGTATGACTTTAACGTGATTATACCCGTTATGAGGGAGCGAGGGCGTTGTGGCATGAGCGCAAGCCCTGTGGGCATTGACGAGGGAGTTCGGGACTATGCTATATTCGTCAAAGAGGAAAAAAATTATTACGTGTGGAGTCCGGACACATCGGGAGCCTAATCTAGACGCACCACTTCACCTAATGCTAAGCAGTGCATTGGGTGATGTGGCTCGTCCGAATTGACCTCCGAACGTGTTCGGATTCTGCATATAATAATCTCTCGAGTGCAGTTGAAGCTTTAATGTTCCTATTATATGTAGCTAACATGATATATTATTTTCATACAATTAAAATTTTGGAGATTCACACAAGGACAAAACAATTCTGCATATATTTATATATTTAATATCTAAGTTTTAATATTTATTTATGAAAAAAAAAATCTTCAGACTATTTGTATAACTAATTTAGATGTTTTATGCGAATATTGATATGTTAATTATTTATAATTATTAACTTTTCTTATAAATAGAACATTCTATGGTTAAATTTTGATAAACATCCTAATGACTTAGGATAATAGGGTTTATGGTCTCAAGAGTCCTCAATCATCATATTGAAGCTACCCAACTTATTTTGGATTTTTACCTATGCTTTATTTGGAATAGTTTTCTTACTATTTTGTAAAATTGTTGTAGATAAAGGATTCGTTTGAGACAACTTTTTTGTTGTTTTCTAAAACGACTTTTTAGTACAAAATTTCATGAATTAGAACTTTTTATAAAAAATAAATCACTTTAAAAAGCAAAAAAAAGCTGTCTCAAACGAAGCCAAAGTTAACTTTTTAAAGTAGTTCCATAAAATGGCTTTCAAGACTGGAGCTGCCCTTGTGCCTCTCCCTCTGGACGGCCTTTGGAGTTCTTTTCACCTATGGCATTTTGTTTGGCCTGGCAGCTTTACGTGCACCTCGCTCCACTCTGGTGCTGTTCTTCATTGGCAACCAGGGAGAATTTTGTGATGTTCTCTGTTGGCACTGGACTTATGAGCTTTCTAGCTTTGATGTTAGTTTGTCCTTGGGCAGTCTCCAGGCTAATTGAGTCCTGGTTTTTGTTTTCTTTTGCCTGCGTTTTCATTTTTGTGGTTCTTTCATTGGGGTTATTGGGTATAGTTTTGGCTAGTTTTCTAGCCTCATTTTCTGTATCTCTGTAATTATGTAATTTTGGTATATTCAATATACGGGCCTCGCCCCAAATTTTCCCAAAAAAAAAAAGTACAAATTTTTTAAAAAAATATTAACGATTAAATCAAAATTGTAATTGCTATCTGAAAAATAAAGTAGTAAAAAAAAATTATTCCAAACAAAACCTACATAATTTAATAATGAACCATTTGTTTTTTTTTTTTAATAATGAATTTGATTCGAATAAATGTTCTCATCAGCACTTTATAGTAGTTGTTGAAACAAGATTGGCATACCCCTTTCATAAAGAAAGTAATTTAATTTGCTACCTGCTACAAATGATTGAATCATGATGTGGTTAGTTCAAAGCAGTTTCAGAACTAGCACAACACTTCAATTCAGCTGACGTGCGTTCATATGACTAAGAGGTGCACAAAATCAATTGAAATTATGATCCTTCTCCCTTTAATATTCTTGCTGCTGGTCAGCTAATTTTGAGTCTTCTTCTAATGAATTAGGTTGATCAAGTCACACATAAGATCAGTGCCGGATTCGAGACCTCAATCAACAAGAATTTCGACCGGGTATCGAAGATTAGTATAAGATCGACGGCGTTGGTCATTATATGAAGTGGGGCTTAAGAAAGGTGCAGCTCAGTATCTCGTCCGCAAGAGGCGACTTCGTTCCAGCTCGTTATCTCGCTCATATATGTAGGATGAGTTCAACGAAACTCGTCTTCTCGCTAGAGGAAGGTTACACCCATGCCAATTTAGGATAAGTTGCATGCAACTAGGAAATATTTTGAACAAAATTCTTTTCATTTATGACAAATCTTAGAATTTTTAATATATTAATACAGATTTCTATTAAAATTTAAATTGGGTAACAAAAATATCTATAATTATCATGTTATATATATTAAATCTGATTATGAAAAAAATGCTTCTAATCATAAAATTCAAAATAATTAAAAAAAACATGAAAAAAGTTTTTAAAAACATTACCATATTCCATTACATCAACTATATGGAAAACATTAAAAAAAAAAAAAAAACCTAAGGTTTTTTTTGGGAGAGCTTTCTTACTGCTTTTAAAGTAACATTTTAGTACAAAATTGTCTTTTTTAAAAAAATAAAATTGTACTAAAAATCTGTTTTATAAAACAGTACGAAAGTTGTCACAATAAAGCCTAACTCGTTATCAATTTAACTTCATTGCTTTATATTATTAGATATCACAATTTGATGACCATTTGTGTCCCAAAATTAAAGAAATATCTACTTTACTCTATCTTAATATGTATAAAAATAAGATGAAGGTGGGTATCATTATCATCAATAAACATAGAGATCTAACCCCACTAGAAAGGGTGGAGAGCACACTAGCTTACTTTGGCTCATTGATCTCTTTCAATAAAAAATAATAAACTAAATATACTGACCTCTCCAACAAGGCAACAAGCCAACAATGGTGGGACATAAATTTTGAAAAGAGAAATTAGTGGTATTAATCACAATAGCTATCTTGTGGCAATGGAGTTTGTCTCTATCTTGAATTTAAGGTTTCCAAAGTTCTATTGGAAAGATTTGCTTGTTGAAAAGGTGATGAAAAAAATAAAATAATAAAAAAAAAAATAAAAGAGAATATATATATATATATCATCATAGGTAACATCTTAACATTTATATTTATTGATATAATATTTTGGTGTCACAATTACTTGAAAACTTATGCATGAAAAGATGTATCCTATTTTAGAAATTTACTATTAACTATACTTTTGATATAATTTAAAGATTTGGGTGTTATGTGTAAATTCATAAGAAATTCATGATATGTATTTAAATTCCATAATAAAAAAATATTAGTGTTGAAGCCTAAAGATTGACTAGAGAAAGGGATCTTTGATGATGAAGTCGATTACTGTATTATATAAAGTTAATATTCATCTAATTTAGGTTTATTCTTAGAGAGTTATCCTCACCTCTCAGACTTGATTGATGAGGCTTCAGTAGTATTGGGAGAATGTTTCAACATATTGACATTTAAAATTGAGTAAAATGGGTGAACTTGATATCAAGAATCTCTAGTTATAATCATGCTCAAGAGTTTTCTCTTTGTAAAAAAGCTTGGACATTGGAGATAAAGATCAATCAATTGAGGTTGCACTGTGCCTCTTAGGCTCAATAAGCATTCTAAGAGATGCATCAACAATGTACCTTCTGCTAGAAAATCCTTATTATAAAATATCATCTAACATATAACCAAAATAAATAAATAGAAATTGTTGGTTTTCTAGGGGCTTTTTGATGAGAAAATTTTAGTGTCCTCTAATTCACCTACTAAGTTTTTTAGCTTGTTAGTTTAATTGTGCGGAAATCTTTTCATCTTTCTTCATTTCATATCCTACATGGAAATGAATCTTAAACTATCTTAGAGATTGAGTTTTCCTTATTGTATCCAACCTCTTATCTCTTAATATTTGATATAGTTCAGAATGTTTTGTTTGATGAATTACTTCTGATGAAGCAAATTCAACATTCAATATATTTTATCCCAGGACCTCAATTGCCTAATCTTGAATGCTATAAGATGAATCATGTAGACTTGTTAAGAATAAAAAATAAATAGATGACTTGTTAAGAAAATGATTCCTACGATAGAGTCAACCTATACATGATGCCCCTTGCTTCACTGGCTTTAAAGAAAGATGATTCTTGAAGTATGCATGTGTTGATAGTTCGGCCATCAATAATATTACCATTAATCACTTGTTTCATATACCTAGAATTGATGATATGTTTGACTAGGTTTCTGGAGTTGCTTAGTTCTCTAAGATAGACTCCATAAGTGGTTATTGCTAAATAAGGATTAGACTAAGGGGATGAGTTGAAGATCATTTTCAAAAACATCGATGGTTTATTTGAGTGGTTAGCGATGCTTTATGGCCTTTCTGATACACTTAACTCTTAGATGATATTAATGAATACTATCTTGAAACCTTCAATGATAAGTTTCTTGTTATATACTTTAATGACATACTTGTATATAGTAGTAATCAAGACCAATTTTGCATCATCTATGACATATATGTTACAAATTAAGAGAAGAAAAACTTTATATAAATATGAAGTGTTGCTTATTTTGAATCACAAAAATTTACCTTCTTAGATTTTCTTGTACTTTTTCCTAGTCTTAAGATCGATCTTTAAAAAATTCAAGTTATTCTTGATTGTATATACATAATCCTTTTGCTAAGGTTAGAAGAGAAGAATCATAAAGAATTTTAGTTCTAGTGTTTTTACTTCAACAATTATTTTTAAAAAAATTATTGATACCTGTAGCACAAAAAGATTTGACCAAATTAAACTTTTAATAACTTCTAATGATCCTTAAAATTATCTCATTTCTTATAAGTTTTTGTGCTCCTATGTGATACTTTTGGGGTAGCAACAAGGAGTCCTAACTCAGAATAAACATTTAGAAGTATTTTTTTGTTTAGTTAGAAATTAAATCTTACTTATGCAATAATCATCTCCTTCAAACCTATGCCAAAACATCACATATTCTAAATTCCTTGATAAGACTGCTACAATCTGACATGTTTTGTGGACAATTATTTTATACTTACATTACAATCTTTCTTACACCATAGACAACTTCATTATAAAAATTGTATTATAACATTCACTATGACATAACTATCCCTTAAGACTTGACCCACAAACTATGTTATATTATGATCATCACCCTCAAGACATGTGCAATTATTTCGCTTGAAATATATTAATATTCAAGAAGACTTATGTTGCAATCTCATTTACTACATAATAATCACCCTAAACACCTATATAATCTCATTTATGCCACAAGTTTTGCAACAATAAGAAGTACATCACAATATTGCCTATGTTATAATTATCTCCCTCAAGGCCTATATTGTAATCTTGCTTATTTCACAACTATATTTCTAAGGACCAATGCATCTTTTGTAAAATTTGTACCATAGCTACCTCTAGTACGTCGAAACCCAATCACTATACAATCTTACAATATTTACAATTAAAATGTGAGTTCTAAAATCAATGCCATTTGTGTCACCTTTGTTGATTGCAGTAAGACATTATGTAAAAAGGCTCCTCTTTTGAATGAAGGGCACTAGTTTTTATAAAAAGTAACTAAACATAATCATACAAATTTCACAAATCCAAGAGTTTTTAATGTTAAAAAGTGTGTTATGCTCTTATCTTATACGATCATTTGTGTTTGAGGTAAAAATTGTTATGATAATCAAGATTAATTTTCATTTTTTAAAAGTTGATTCCAATCATATTATAATTATACAAAAAAATTATCTTAAACAATTAACTAAACAATTGATTAGATATAACATTTAGGCTTTGTTTGGAATGGCTTTTACTGCTTCTTAAAGTAGTTTTTTATTAAAAAATTAAAAAATTGATAATAAAAATTGATTTAAAAAGCAATAAAAAAACCATCCCAAACGAAGCCTTAATGCAACTTCAAGAGTATACTGTATGATAATCATATGAAAAATAAATAAAACATCCTCAACAAATTACTCTAATTTTTTTCATAAATAAAATAAAATATGCTCAATTTAGCATACATTAAAATTTAATCAATAAAAATATTATTTTATTTTAGATATAAATGTATCCCATAGTCTAACATCTTTTTCTTGATATTTTTTTCAAGTAATGAAAGTTTCAAATAATTAATAAAAAACCTAAAGCTTAAAAATTAATGTTATTTGAACAAATGAATCAATAAAATAAAAATATATGTAATTCTCCTACTCATTAGGCCACCTAAAAATTTTCAAAATAAAAATTTTAAATAAATTTATTTACAATATTAACAAACTCAATAAAAAATTTAAAAAAATTATAAAAATAATTAAGCATAGCAACTAGCAAGCATTAAAGAAAGCAAACCTCTATGTTAGAGCCATCTAAACGTTTTAATAGCCCTAAAAATTGAAGACAACACCAACTTCTTCTCAGACAACTCCTTTAAATAACCAAAAAAAATAAATAAATAAAAATTTGCATGAAAAGAATAGAGAAGTATAAATTAAATAATTATTAAAACAACCCCAGTGGTGTTCCCGTAATTTCATCCAAATGCAGGGGTAAAGTAGTCCCACCTGCCACTTCCACTCACTTCCCTGGAAGCTCGGGGGAATATGGACAAATTTTCCGAGCCAGAAGTCGACAAAAGGAATCGCGCGCTAATCGCGATTGGTGTTGAGCCGTTCATTATGACTGAGTTGAATCTCATCATTTTTTTTCACTTTATATTTATTAAATAGATAGAAATGAATAAAAAATAATTTACTTTATATGTAGTTTTACTTATTTATTTTGTTATTAAAAAAATTTAAATATTTTTTAAATTTATGATTAATATGCATTTAAATTTTATGATTATACAATTAGAGAAATTATTAAAAAAAAGTTTTATGTTCATTATTAGAAATAACTCAAAAATTGGAGTAAGAATAAGGGTCCCACCACTCTTTACTAAAGATAATATTAATTATCGATTATTTAAATATTTTATTTTAACATGTGACTCCTTAAAATTTTATTTGAAATGGCTTTTTTATTGATTTTTAAAGAAGTTTTTCAGTACAAATTTTTTTTTATACTATAAAACTTCTTTAGAAATCATAAAAAAAGTCGCACCAAAATAAGTCTAAATATGTGTTTAAGGTTTCATTTGTCTGTGATAGCTTTCTTATTACTTTTTAAAGTAACTTTTTAGTACGAAAATTTTTAATTTAAAAATTTTGTACTGAAAATTTACTTTAAGAAACAATAAAAAAATTATCTCAAATGAAACCTAATGATACAACAGAAAAATTAATTTGATCTATATTTTAAAAGGTCTATAGAGCAAATTATTACTTTTATGTAATAACGAATTATTTTGATCTTCATAAAGGAACCTATTCGAACATTTTCTCTTCAAAAATGATAATTTAGCATTTATACGATATTATATATACTTTAAAATAAATGTAAATAAAATCTCTTAATATTTCAGAATATAAATAAAAGGAGAGGCCTTATCATGCTCCGGCGGGGAACTTAACGACAATTCCGGTGAGGGCGAGCCGGCGAGACCGCCGGATGTTTTTCCTCTATTATTAAATTTTCCCTCTCTTTCTCTCTCAGTCTCTCTCACGCACTTGTTGAGTTGAATAGAATATTTCCTCGATTTGCGATTCAGCGCCGGATGAAGAGAATGATGGCAGGCCACGGGAGTAGAGCCATCGCCACCGATGTGGAGTAGGCCGTTCGTCGATATAGGATTCAAAGGTCTCGCCTTTCTAAGATATTCTTCTCTTTCTAGTCCCTGATCACTCTTCGCGGCGCTTCTCTAGGAGTACATGGGTCGCCGACGGGCGACGAGGAAGCGACGAGAGGGGCTCAGGGCGAAGCAGGCGGGAAGGGGTTGTTGCAGGGAGAGTTAGTTGTTGACAGAGACAAAAGGCATTGCCGGATTCTTCCTCTCTGAAGAAATATAAGAGGCTCAGGGTTTCAAGGGAGCTTACGGTAATGGGGCTTGTACTCGGAGACGCGTTGAGGCGCCTCTGCGTCGAGATTGGGTGGTCTTATGCTGTTTTCTGGAGGGCGGTTGGTCTGCAGGAGCAAAGGTACGTTTGGATTTTTAGGGTTTACGGTTTGAAGCTTGGGGGTGAGATTTTTTACCTTTGTTCTTTCTTTTGTTTTTTACGACGGTTCCTTAATCCAGCATGATGTTTACTTTTATGCGTGTGATTGATTTGTAGAGTAAGCGCTTTTTAGGAACTGTCACTCTGGTTTGAGTTCTTTGGTTTTGATCTGCTGTCATTTATCAAATAAATATATATTTGGGAAAATCTTCTTATGCGAAAGCAGTGAAGTTTATTATTATTTGGGAAATTTTCTAGGTATTTGATCTGGGAGGATGGCTTTTGTGGACGAATGCATGGTGGATTATCCGGTTTTGAAGCCATGGATTTACTCATTAAGGAGAAGGGTCTTCTTCGCGGTTCTCGGTGCGAGGAACGCTTTGCTGAGCTTGGTCGCCCGACTGAGGACAGAATCTACACGCTGGTTCATAAGAGAATGACGAGCCAAGTACATGCTGTGGGAGACGGGTATGCATGTTTTTTTCTTCTTCTGAAGAACTAAAATCTTTCTGCTTGGGATTCTTCTAGACCTGCATTTTATCCCCTTGATGGATGTTTTGTGGAGGCCACTCATCCTTATATGTGACATCTAACACTTGTTGTATTGGTTTGACAGGGTAGTTGGGAAAGCTGCTTCGACAGGGAATCATCAGTGGATTCTGAAAGGCAACCTAAACCCACAATATGCAGCAACCAAAGTATATTTACTAGTTAACTTTTATGGATTTTCTTGCAGTTTGTGGCTTCATGCAGATTTATGAAGATTGTTGGACTAATAATGAAAATTAGATTCCTTGAAATAATTCATGATCCTAATAGTGGAAAATGAATGTCTTTTTTATTTTTGAAAGATATAGATTTTGTTGGTCTGAACATTTTACACTGTGATATTTGTCATAGCTGGTCATGAATTATTTAGTAGTAGTAGTCTTGAATGAGTGATTAGATTAGGAATTGAATTTGATAAATATTCATCCAAGAGAAACTGGCAAGGGACGGGAAACGAGTTGTAAGAACACAACTAAATTAGAACCAATACCATAGGCATCCCTAGATGTGATTTAATGACGAGGAAGATTGTCATGATGGTATGTTGATTATGAAGAGCAAGTTCTAATAAGGTTCTTGTTGGATGCAAATGCGGAACTGTGAATTCAGACATTTATCTGCTAGTGGTATACCTTTAACAATTTGCTTAAGATTTTAAGTTGGCTGTTGATTCTTGTAATGAGCTCAACATGGTCCATTTGTGTTCTGCCATCAACAAGGGGTTTCATAACTAATATGTTGGGATTGATTAATCTACATGGTAAGAGGCTCCTATTTTATTTGAATCTTTCTATTTTGATTAAGGTTCAAGTCTTCAAGATGATGTGACTCATGTGTAGACCATGTGATTGGGTGTGCTCTTAATAGTGCTTAATACTTGATAGTGTGTGAAAATCTCCCATTTGAGGGAGAGTGATGAGGATGTGACCATTTTCATGAGAAGGGATGGGTTTTATATTCAAATGAGAGGGATTGCTGAGCCCATCTTTGTTTCCTAGTGTTTAACCTCATAATTATCCTTGTACATTTTCTTGAATTCAACAACCATAGTGAAAATACCTTGCTACCTTTGCTCTGCATGCTTTCTTTGTTCAGCAATCATGATGAAGATATGCTTTAAGTGTGAATAAAATCTTCTTTCATAATTCTTTAGTCTTCGTAGTTGATATAATATCTTAAAATTCCTTCTTGCAACAAACCTGGAACTATATATTTTGATATTTTAACAAATTTCATGTTGGATTTCTATTATTTCTACAGGATATGGTTGAGATAAATCAACAATTACTGGCAGGCATACAGGTTTGTATTTTTAAGAAGATTGTGTTTTCATTTGTGTGGAATGTTGCTGTTATGCTCATTTACATAATACTCTTTTTCATGGCCATCTTTGAACTTGATAATGTTTGTTTGTTAGACAATAGCTGTTATTCCTGTCCTTCCACAAGGTGTTCTTCAGCTTGGTTCCACCCAAATGGTATGTTCTTTCTTCGCGCTCTCTTTTCCTAAAATTCTCTTCAGGGTGAAAATTTGAGAACTTTATAAAGTATGTCTACCTCCAAGCATTAATGATTTATATCATGCTTTTTGTTGGTGTTGGTCATATAAATTATTATATTTATGAAGTTGAGCATTTTTTATATTTCCCATGTCTTTGCATCTGCAAGCTACTAAGAGTTGCAAATTGTCTGGTATCACTTAAACTGAATGTTAGGGACTTGATGCACCTATGCATAACATGGTTCTATTCATCATTTAAAATTGTGCAATTAGAGGCTTGCCTTGAGGCCGGCCTCAATGCAATTCCAATGAAAAATGCCTCAAGGCTTACGCCTCGAGCTTTTTTATGAGGCTTGCGCCTCAGCTTTGCTGAGCGCTTCCTTGAGGCATGCCTTGTCTTGCTAGAGTGAGGTATATGCTTCACTCTATTTATATATATATTTTTATTAAAATTTACCTAATTCTTAAGCTAAAGCCTGAATAATCACGCCTTCAGACAACCCTGAGCCACATCAACTTCCTCGACCTCCAGCCGGCCTCTTGTATCACAACAACCACCGTTGAAGTTGCTGTCGGGTATTGAAAACCGCACACCACCACATGCTCTAAAACTTTTGAAGTATTAATCTTATCTTTATGTTGATAATAAACTTTTATGAAAAAGGAAGATGAATGAAATAAATGAAGAAGAAATAGATTGAAATACATTGAAATCCACAGGATGAGCTAGGGTAAAGACCAATTTGTTATGATGATGACTTACATAAAGACTTCAGTGTTGACAGTGCAGATGATTTTTGAGTTGCTACTAACTATTTTAACTTTCTTTATGAATTAAATGTGGATGAATATGAAACTGCGAAAGAAAGAATATGAAGTTGATGTTATGTTATAGTTTTATGCAATTCCTATATTTTATGTTATTTACTCTTATAATATTTGAATTTAAATTCTATTTCTTATAATTTATCACTTATTATTTTATGTCTTGTGCAATTTTTTATTTCATATGTATGCCAATTGTTACTTCATAGTTCAATAGAAAATTAGTGTGTCATCTTTTAACAAAATATTTGAGTATTATATAAAAATCATTTTTATCATTTATTTCACTTTATGCAATTTTTGGATTTTAAGGCTTACGCCTCGTCTTATGAACGAAAAACGTCTCAATATCCAATTGTGCAATTTCAAACCTTGGTGCTACTTATTATGAGTATTATTTTATTTTGAATCCTTTAAAACCATTTTAGTGGTAGAAAGATATAGTTGAATGTATTTGCTCAATTTCACATGATGGCTAGTTACATTGAAATTATGGATAATCCTGTTAACCTCCTTTTTGGGATTAATCACAAGTATTTTCAAAAGTTTTTTTTATGTATGTGTGTGTGTGTGTGTGTATATATATATATATATATATATGGGGAATTTTCTCTTGTTAAAACATAAATTAAATAAATATAATAAATAATTTTTTCAAATGAAAATATAAAATATGAAACAAATAAAAAGTAAAGAAAAGAAAATAAATAAATAACAAAATTCTACTTGATTTCATTTAAAATAAAATTTAAATCAACTTTAAAATCCTAAAAAAACCTAAAATGAATTATCATTAAAAAATCAAGACATTAAATTTTAATAAATGAAATCCATAAATAAAAAACGCACCTACATATAATAATAATATAAAACTAAAGAAAAGAAAAGAAAAGAAAAGAAAAAAGAAAAAGAAAAGAAGATTATATATGCATAAATGAAATACAAAATTCTACATAAATTCATCTCAAATTAATCTCAAATTAAGCCCAAATTCAAACCTACTTTAGCCATCAAATAAATTTGAAAGCAAGCCAATCATCCTAGCCATCCATTCAATATGGTTAAGGGTAGATCGTCTTTCTACTCCTCATGGCTAATTGAGTTTGTCATCCAAATCAACCTTCTGTTTAATCCAATGGCTCAAAATGCATGCAATGACTACTTTTTCCTCAAGATTCCAAGGGTAGCATGAGATATCATCCTAGCTAGGTGTGTCAATATTTTACATGACCCGAAAATCCAACTCGAACCCGATTCGAAAATTCCGGGTTAGCGTCAACCCGGAAGGCACATGGGTTGGATTCGGGTTCCAAAATTTGACCCGTTTGAAAAATTGGGTTGGGTTCGGGTCAACTCGCTAACTTGAAGTTGACCTGGATTTGACCCCATCCTCCACCCAGTCACAGTCCCTCGGGTCAACCCACTACGGCGCTAACCTGACATTCCTTAGTGTTGGATTGGAAGTTAGTAAGTCACAACAGCTTGCCTTCGGCTTCGAGTCTTCGTCGAGTCGACAGGACGACATCTTCACGATGATGTTCGTCACGTTCCTTCAGTTGGATCGATCGAAAGTCACAACATATTCTCAAAATCTTCACGATGGAATGTTGGATTGGAAGTCTTGACATCTTCAGCAAGACGAGTAGACGACATCACAATGACGTTCCTTCGGTTGGATTGGAAGTCTCCCGCACGTGGCACGCCCGATCTGGCTCAACCTCTTAGGCTGACTACGCATTGATCCGTCGGCGTTCCTCCCACAGTCTCGCACGCAGGCGGCGAGCCTAGGGTTTGCTTTTCCTCTTCTTCTTGTGGCTCCCGGCCCCGCACGAGACGATATTCCTTCCTATTGAGCTTAGGGTAATAAGTTTGATTTTCCTCTTCTCCATCTTTAGCGACGTTCCTTCCTGTCAAGTGTCCACGACTCACTCGTCTGGCTTCGACGAGACGAGTTGCCTCCTTCGACAGTTTGACTAAGTTCCTCCAGTTTGTGTGCTTCTTCGGCCAGTTGGGTTGGGTCAACTTGAAAACCCGACGGGTTGGGTCAGGCTTGAATTTTATGACTCGTTTGCAAAAATGGGTCGGGTTCGAGTTGTGTCAAATAGTGTCGGATCAGTTCTGGGTTCGACTCAAACCCGAACTGCAACTCAATTTTGACACCCCTAATCCTAGCCATCCATTTCAGAGTAACTTGGTGTAGGATGATCCTTTTATGTCTAAAATTTTTAGGTTTTGAATTTATGTATGACGGGGGCTGTTTTTGTTGTTTAGTGGTAGAATTTTCATTCACTTTTAAAGGGTATTGTAAGACACTCATCCATGCTATTGATTTCAAATTTTATGAGGGCTGAATGATCTTTTGCATCCTTCAATTTTCCATGTCACTCCAATAGGATAAAGAGAGGAAAAGATGGCTGATTTTTGGTGTTCTCATGTGGCTTTCTCATGGGTATTCTCTCTTATGTCTATAGCAGGTTCAAGTGCAAGAAAAGAAGTGGGAAGCTCCTCCTGCATAAAAAAATTTCGGCCAAAGCTTCTCCTCCATGAAAATTTCTGCTTGCTTCCTTTATTATCTGGTCTATAATAGTTTTTGGACAAAGAGAAGAAAGAAAAACTTGATGAAGTTGTTGCTCTCTCTTTCTCTCTTGAAGATTTCAGCCAGCTCTCCCTATCTTGAAGGTTTCGGCCAAAAGAAGAGAAGAAGAGCTTATGTAAGTTTCTTTCTCAAGTTTGAAAGAAGATAGTAAAAATGTGAGCTAGATTAGACTAGAAAGGAAACTAGCTGATTTTTTTCAAAGAGGAGAACTTTTGGCTAAAGTTTTTTCATGGAGGAGCTTCACACTTCTTTTCTTGCCATTGAACTTGCTATAGACGTGAGAGAGAATGACCGTGAGAACACTAAAAATCAGCCTTCTTTTTCTCTCTTTCTCCTATTGGAGTGACATGGAATGTTGGAGGATCCAAAGACCATCCAACCCTCATAAAGTTTGAAATCAATGGCTTGGATGAGTGCCTTACAATACCCTTTAAAAATGAATGAAAATATTGTCACTAAACAACAATAACTGCCCCTTCATACATGGATTCAAATCCTAAAGGTTTTAGGCATAAAAGAATGATGTAGGCAAAGCCGGCTGTTTGGTGTTCTATGTGTTACTCGGATTGTTTGGTGGCTGTTGTATTTCTTGCTGAGTTTCTATGCAAATTTCGGTTTCCCAAATGCTTGGAATTTTTCTTTTTCTAGTTTTCTGTGCTAGACTTTCACCTCCCCTATGTTATTTAGGAGTGCTTTTTGCTGATTTCCTATGATAGCCGTTTCACTTTCCTACGTTATTTCCTAAGTTTTGTGTTGGCTCCTATTGGATGTTTGGGGTGTCTCATTAATGTGAGTGGTTAGCTGTTTTTCTCCTATAAATGAGGCCATTTTGCTACAGTTTTGAGAAGAGAATGAAATGATTTTTGGTTTACAAACCTGCGGGTCTTTTTAGTTTGCGAGCTAGCCTCCTTTACCTCTATTAATTCGTCTCGGTTTTTTACATCTTCTCTCTCCACTATTCCGGCACCACTTGCATCTTTTTTGTCATAAATTATTGTAAGTATCAAGTTGTGTCATGTCTTGTTCTAATATAATTTGTAAGTGGTTTCTATTAGAAGTTGAAATCTTTGTTGTGTTTTGTTTAGTGTTTGGATTTGTCATATTGAAAGGAAGGTCTTTTTTTTTCAATTCTAGTTTGATGTTTTTTCTTTTGCATACCTAGTGTTCTTTTACTTGGGTTAGGATTCCTAGGTTGCATTAATTTGGTATCAGAGTTAGGTTGTCGTTATAGTCTTCCTTTCTTCTTTATAAAACATATGGATAATCAACAAGCCGAAGTTCAGTCTCAAGATGAATTTGATCCTGCAGATTTTGAAAGTCAGCCTTCTATGCCTTGGATTCCAGAGGAGAAATTTCCAGCCACAAATAGGAGAAATTTGAAAATAAAAGGCGTCTACTTTAATCCGAGTTTATTCGAGAAAAAGAGAAGATCCAAAAGAAGTACGACATGTTGATATAGGAATTAGAAAAGGCGCATAATGGAAGTTCTAATGCTATCTCATCAGGGGATGGGATTTCTCCACATGGGGAGAATTGATGTAGGCAAAGCTGGTTGTTTGGTGTTCTATGCTTTATTCAGATTGTTTGGTGGTTGTTGGATTTCCTGCTGAGTTTCTATGCAGATTTCAATTTTCCAAATTGATGAGGACATTAGCAGGAGATTCCAGCGGGTCTATCACATGAGACATCATCGATCGATGGCCACGATCAGGAGCATCTATTTTTGAGTTGTTTTATATTATTGTATTAGTATTATTATTATTAGTTTTAGTTTGACCTTTGTATCCCTATGAGGGAGTTTAGTGAGTTGTAGCCAAGATGTCATTTTTGTCTGAGTTTTCTTCTTTGTGGAGGCCTATATATAGAAGCCTTAAACTTTGTAGTTGGATGATGATTGATTATTAATGAATTTAGCTTTGTTCTTAATCTCTTTGTGAGTTCTTGAGAAGAAACCCTAGGAGAGGGCCAAGCATCACCCATCAGCCTCCAGTGGAGGCCGGGGTTCGCGGTTAGTATTTGTGTTATCTTCATTTTCCCCTCCCCTTATCTCCACCGTCGGCCACCCCTCCCAACGCACCCCAAGCCGCCGGTCTACTCTCCCGACACCTCCCTATAATCAGCATTCCTCGAGGCGTAAGCCTCACGAACGCAGAATTGCGTAAATGAGAATTTAAGGGTTTTAGCTGGTAAATAATAACAAAATTTTATCATACAATAAAAACATCTAAATGTCAAGTGAAATTAGTGGAAATTAAGAAAATAGATGCAATAAAAGCATGTTCCAAAGTACAAAACAACAAAATTATAGTCTATCAGAACTCCCAAAGTACAATTAAGAAGGAACATATAAAATTCAATCATATCTCATCACTAAATGGGTCTTCAAGGGAATATTCTTCTCCAATTGTATCTATGAATGTCATATCTTCATTATTTTCAATATGACTCACTTTTCTCTTCCCCGTTTAATAAAAAGGATCATTAATTCATTATTATGTTAATATAATGCAATAACATACAAGAAGTTGTGGAATACCTTTACTTGATTGTTGTGCTGTAGAGCTAGTGGATGTGTGATACTAGTGGATGTGCCCACTTGATCTGCTTCGTCTCAAGACATCCACACTTAGATTCTTTAGCTGTAAGTCTGATAATGGCAAATCTGTCTCATCATCTATGAACCACTCATTATCAGATGACACATCATCACATACCAATGGATCCTCATCATCTTTCAATCCCTTATTCCTCAACCTCCTATCTCTTAACCTCTTGTTGTGCATAATATATACAAGGGAGTTCATTCTGAGTGTTGTGTAACTCTAATAGCAAAACTTTGTAACTCAGGGGTGGAATCACCAAATTGGATCCACCATTCAACTATTTTCAAGAAGAAAAATTATAATCAGAACATAATAAAATGTTTTGCATTTACCAAAATAATTATACCTGGAGACTGTTTGGCAATAGTTGATTTTTCTACATGAAGACCAAAAAAAACCCTCTTTATTCCGAAATAGAACAAGTTGTAAATCTGCAAGCTCCCTATCTGTCTGCTCCGGTATAAGTCGTTCCATGCAATGATACAGGCCAAGCTTCACCTCCGGGTTTGAAGATTTCCTCTCTGAATATTTAAATTGAGGAGATGACGGTGTAACTGTACCTCCCACCAAGCATCAATGATATACCAAATCTTTTTATAACTTGCCTCCTCTCCTCCCAAGTTGTGTGCAATCAATTCCTTGGCCTCATTCATTGCACTATAAATAAAACCCATGGCTGGTTTCTTCTCGGCATCGACTAAACGTAAAACTTGCACTAAGGGTCTTGTGCTCAATATGGCATATGGAAGGGTGGCCGAGCGTGCAGGAGCGTCTCTGGTTCGCGAACAGAGCTGTTGGAAGGGAAATTTCGGAACACCTGGAACTCGTGCGGGATGAAGGGAAGAGAGGCTTTATTTTAAGCAGGTGGGACCGGTTTAGTGAGGCGTACGCCTCACCTATAATTGCGCAATTGCGCCTCTGAGGCGCGCCTCAGACCAGGTGAGGGGTACGCCTCTGCCAGGGAAGGAATTGCGTAATCCTCGAGGCGTATTTGGGTCAAATTGCGCAGAGGCGCGCCTCTTATTGCGCAATTTTAAACATAGCCCTTGTGGCACCATCTGCCTATTCAAGCCCACTGCCCCTCTTCGAGTCGTCGGCTCACCCAAACCTATCCTAGCTGTCTGCCTTGCAAATCCCAATCCTTAGATTTCAAATTCCAATAGCCACTTCAATACTTTCCTAAAATATCCCTTCTATTAATTTGGAAATCTTTTATTTGAATTCAAAATTATTTGAATTTCAAATTCTTTCCATATTAATAAATCATATTTTAGGGAACCTCTCCAATTTGAAATTAAAATCAGATTAATTATCTAATTGCAATTATTGCTTGGGGGCCACACACATCGAATGTGGACATATGCCCCCACCTTCTTTGGCCGACTCCCCCCTCCCCTTTCCTTTTCTCTCTCTCCAATTAAACCCATATCTCATAATTTAATCCCATTAATCCGTCCCATTAGCCGCCCCTCCCCCTTCTCTTTCTCCTCCTTCCAATTAATTCCCTCCCTCCTAATTCAAACCCTATTACCCCCACCAATGAAGCCGCCGGCCTTCCCCGTACTATTGCCCTAAATTTTGGGATTCAAAATTTGAATTTTCCAATTTCCCTCCACTCCTATTAATTCTCTAGATTAATTATCTTCCTTGATAATTAACCTAAAATATCCTAAGCTTCCTCCTAACCCTAACCGTCCCCTCCTCTACCCGAACCCTCCCAAACCGTCGCTCCACCCCTCCCTTCCTCTTTCACAATCCACAGGCCTTCCAGGATCACCAGTAGAGGAAGCTGCTTTGTCCATGGATGACATATTCAAAGTTTGATTCCGGCCTCATCTACGATCAAGAAGACTTTGTCGACATTCGACGGTCATCCTTCTTTGACCTTGATTTGGAGTTCGACGAATCCGTGGAAGATTACGTGAACAGAATTCTCTTTCAGTTGTTCACTTCCATCAATCAACGCCTCTCCTCCAACCAGTGGTTGATTGTTTACCATCCACTGTCTCCTTCGAATCCGGGTAACTTTTGGTTGACCAATATCCTCGGTGCTCTCTGTTCACTAGCCGCATTAGTGTTATTGCTTAAGATCTTCTTCCGCTAAGTCCACTTCAACGAGCGAAAGTGAGGGGAACTCACAGACGAATTTTCTAACTATTAGGAGGTGGATTCTATGTTACCGCCATAAGTGTTGTACAAGTTTGAATTATCTTACGTATTCTGCTACTCTATATTGTAATTATTTACTATTTCGAAATCAACATCAAGTAATTCTCTTGGTGAAGCCTTATTTAATAATTTGCAGAGCCTAAACCACTTTTATTAATTTTTATGCAATTCCTGCTTCATTTGTGTTTTACATAATTTGTAATTGGTTTCTATTAGAAGTTGAAAGCTTTATTGTGTCTTGTTTAGTGTTTGTATTTTTCATATTGAAAGGAAGGTCTTTTTTTTGCAATTCTAGTTTGGTGTTTTTTTCTTTTGCATACCTAGTGCACCAAAGAACCATCCTACCCCAACTGACTTTGAAATGGATGGCTGGGATGATATCTTTTGCTATTCTTGGAGGCTTGATGAAGAAGTAGTGTCATTGCATGCATTTTTAACCATTGGATTAAAAAGATGGTTGATTTGGATGACAAATCCTATTAGCCATGAGGATTAGAAAGTTCATCCTACTCTTAGCCATATTGAATGGATGGTTATGTTTGTTTGCTTGATTTAAAAATTATTTGCTTGCTAAACTGGGTAAATTTGAGATTAATTTATGTAGAATTTTGTATATGAAAAAAACAAAAAAACAATGTGTGATAGTCTTATACTAGGTAATTTATTCTTAGGAATCTGCTAATATGCAATCATTGGTCTACTATTGCAGATTTTTGAGGAAATTGGGTTTGTAAATTATGTTCAACATTTATTCATGCAGTCAGGAAGCATGACTAGAGCACCTAAGCCCCAGCTATCAGCTAGCATGCAACCGTCCATTAGTCAGTTTGGAGATATCAGTAGTAATGTAAGTGCCTTACTCTCCAACACCTTTCATGACAGAGATCAACTTTTCAGAGGCCATGACTCGACGTTTATTACCAAAGCTTCATCTGTATGTACATCTTCACTTAATAAGGTGTCTCTCCCTCAACAAATGTTGCTTGACAACAACATCGGCCATGTTGCTAATTCTAACCTTTATCCAAATAACCAACTGAAAAGTGAATGTCTGGGGCATCTTGGGACATCCTCAGCTTGTAATTCTAGGATAACCGAAAATGCCTTGCCATATCATTCACATTCAGTCTATGAGAATCATTGTCAATATGCAGATGTGAATTGCAGCTTGTTTCCTGGTCATTTGCAATCCCTTGAAAACCAATATCCTGCTGACAAACATGAAGCTATGGCTGATAGCTCCAAAGTATTTCACCTGAGAAATCATGAATCTAAACTCTCCAATTCCCTTAAATGTTCTAACTCAGCTTCATCATTTGGTAGACAGAATATTGGAAATACCCATACACTTTCTAGTGGTATAATGGAATGCATCGAAAGTCAAATATCTTCTAATAGTGAAGTATCACAAATACTGAGCCTAGCAGATGATTTAGATAGGGTTCATATGCTTTCTTGTGGCTTTAGCCGGACTCAATCTACCTCCACTGGTGAAAAATCTAGGACTATGTGTTCTGTGGATAAAGACAAGGATGGAAACGTAACGTACCAAGCACTTGATGGATCAATGACTGAAGCTGATGGACATGGATCTGGAGATGGATTGAATCATAGTTCTAACCAAGATGTTTGGTGTGATTCATGTCTAGTTTCAGCAAACGAACAGGTTCCTAACAGCATCATTGCACTGGCTAATGGTCAGAGTAATAGCACGGATATATTGCCTCTTTCAAGCATAAAAACAACTTTTGATCCTCAACAACAAAATTCTGATAGCACTCTATTTGATTTGTTTGACTTTGATCAGGTATCTAATGCCAATTACAGTCTTTCGGATAATTCTTTTGTTAATTTGAATAGTGTGGAAGTTTGTGAATTGAGCACAGATGTTTCTACTTGCATAAGACAGAGAGATGCAGATAGATTTGGTGATATATTAAATGATGAAATTTCTTGTAGTGGTGGGCTGTTCTCTGAAAGTGGTAGCGACCAACTGTTGGATGCTATAGTTTCACAGATGAAGCCAACTAGAAAGCTCATCTCTGATGATAATGTTTCTTGTAATACTGCATCAACAAACATAAGCAATAATTCACTCCACAGCAGTTCTGCACAATGTAATGTGGTGGCTATATCAGAGCAGTTGCATGGAAAGTTTGTAGGGCAGTCACCAATTAGTCCCAAGTCACAGATAGCTGTGGCAAATTTCCTTAATTCTGAGTGCAGCATAGACAGATCTGAAGGGGTAGGCTCCCTTGGGGATGACAAATTTAAATCTCAAATCAGTTTATGGGTTGGAAAAGCTAGGAATATGAATTGTGATGGAATATCTGCTGCAAATTGTAAAAGAGTTGATGAGGTAGGTAAGTCGAATAGAAAAAGGTCTAGAACAGGAGAAAATCCCCGACCAAGGCCTAAAGATCGCCAAATGATCCAGGATCGTGTCAAGGAGCTACGGGAAATTGTACCCAATGGAGCTAAGGTGATTGTTAATTGTTGGTCTAATAGTTGAAGTTCTTAGTTGCATTTCATAATCCTTAGATGAAATAATATGATTGAATCTCTAAACTACAAACTTGTCTTCTGTTTAATTGCTGGATTCAGATGAGTATTGATGCTTTACTGGAAAAAACCATCAAGCACATGCTTTTTCTGCAAAGTGTCACAAAACATGCTGATAAGCTCAAGGAAACCGGGAAGCCTAAGGTATGCTGTTCATTCTTTTCCTTTGGAATAAACCTAGAAAATCTTCTTTTATTTGGCTGTTGTTGTAGGTAATTTTGCTCTTCTAGGAAGTTTCAATACATGAAGCTTTTATATTATTTTTGTTTCTGTTGGTGGGTTTGAACCAAAGGGAAATTGGCATTAAGCTAGATACACCAGTGCTCTAATCTATTTTCAACCTAAGAATTTAAACTATGGGTAATAGCCAACCATTATATTTTTCAACTAGTTGTTTTGAGACAAAATCCAACTCACATATCTTAACAATCTCACCCTCATGTGAGAGCTCTATACATTGACCATCACTTTCCCTCATTCAAATAAAAGATCTTTGGCATCATCAAGTATCATGCACCAAGAGCCCATTCAACCATGTGGCAGCACCATGAGAATCACCCACTTTTAACCATGCTCAATCATGGCAGAAAGGGCCAGAAGATACCTATGGGACTACAAATCACTTAATCCAACTTTAACTGATGGCTTTGATACCATTTGTTGCACGGTTGTGGGTCCATGGAAAACCAAAATTGTAATTGAAGATGTCTACACGGTGCCAATTATACATATAGCTTCTTTTTACAAGCTGCTTTAAGGCTGGACATGATCAAATTTCCTGCCCAAGCTGTCATGCTGGGAGGTGTGAGCTAAACTACGGTTAAACAGTTCTAGGACATTTAAGAAATCTGCTTGATGACATGTTAAGCATGCAATAACTTTTATCTTCCCTTCTCCTGCCTATTTAACAAGAGTCATCTTCAGTTCCAGTTTACTAAGATCCATGATTAAGTTTTTAATTTTATTTTATTTTATCCAGGGAAAGGAGGAGATGAACTCCGATAGTAACATGTTTTTTTCAGCCTTACCCAGTTCTGAAACTTCTTTGACTTGTTTTCAGGCATCATAGTTTGGTTATGAACTAATCTGAAGGATTCTTACATGGTGATTGGAGAAGAATTTGTAAGACCATTGCCAAGTTGTTTGGATAAGGATGAGAGACATATTGATGATTTAATTATTTAGGCCCATCAAATACTTAGGGATTATGTTTAAAGGAAAGTAAACTAATTGTTGTGTATTGGTCCTGTTTTAGATGAGGTTGTTCCTGCATGACATCACACTAGTGTAAATCCCTATAAATAGAGGTTGTATAAGATGATGTAATGAACCCTAGTGCTGCAAGTGAACCAAGCATTCGACGAGCTACTCGATGCCCGGTTCGATTAAAGCTCGTTTGTGATCGTTTAACTAACTAAACAAACAAACTTGAACAACATTTTAAATACTCGGTCCTTAAAATAAACAAGCTTGAACACTAATGTATTCAGTTCATTTATGTTCAAGAACAATATCATTTGAAGTTTGTGAACAAGCTCGACATTAAGCTCAATAAAAAGCTCGATAAAAGCTTGAATGAAGAGAAATGCAACATGTAAGCTTCATTTAAGAAGATATTCATATAGATTAATCATATTTTCATTTTAAATAGACAACTGCTTTTATTATAAATTTAATTTTCTGAACAAAAGACATTTCATATCTGTCCATATTTGCTAGATTATTTGTTTAAGATGTTCATGAACAAATTTAATGTTTGTTTGTTCAATAGATTGTTTGTTAAATATGTTCACGAACATAACTCTTTAAGACTTTGTTTGTTTAAAGCTCGATGAACATTAAATGAACCGAACATGAACTGAACATGAACCAAACATGAACACCCTTAAATTAACGAACCAAACATGAACACAAATAATAAAGCTCGAATCAAACACGAACCAAACTTGAACA
This sequence comes from Dendrobium officinale, assembly GCA_019514585.1. Classification (NCBI taxonomy): domain Eukaryota; kingdom Viridiplantae; phylum Streptophyta; class Magnoliopsida; order Asparagales; family Orchidaceae; genus Dendrobium; species Dendrobium officinale. The sequence continues at coordinate 46,052,156 of CM033690.1, read as the reverse complement.
AGCTAATGATAAACGAACTCAAACATGAACACTCAAATACTCAGCTCGGTTCGTTTGCAACCTTATTGAACCCCTTGTAAGTCCATGATGATGAATAAAGTGGCCATTCCTTTCCCTGACTCTCTCCCTCTCTCTATATTTACCATGAAGCTCAAGAAGAGCTCTTCTTCCTCAAGTAAGAATCAAAATACTAAATCTATTCTGGATGGTAAAATCTGTCAAAATAGAGAAATTTATATTAGATGTTGAATTGTCTCTCTTGATTGACGATAATGAGGAGTAATCAATATAGAAGTACAAAGATGTATGATTTGCATCAACAATATTATACTTCTTACGGTGAAGAGAGTGTAGATGATTTTGTTTCTGTATTGTTCTCCTCCTGTTGTATATTGCTCTTAACGCCTGTCTGCATACTTTTCTAGTTGAAGTTGTCTCTCTGCTAGGATTGACCGATAAGCTGTTCACCCTAAACTTTTCACTTCTTATTCTTTTTTGTTTACATTTTCTAACACAGAATGTAGTTTTCATTTTATATGTTGAGATGTAAATTATTCCTTTGTTTTCTTATGGATCTCATACAATATGCTCTCTATTTCCTTTTTAACCAATGAATTTATGTTTTTTTGACAAAAGAGAAATTTCTTAAATAAGTTATAGTGTGTTTTCTTATGACCCATTGGAGTAATATATCTAGAGATGCCTGCTGATTCTTTATTGTACCTGCTCAAACGCAATATAAACACTTTATGAAGGACTGACTAGTTCACTCTTTATTGCAAGCATCCTGAAATTTTTTGTTATACTTCATTTCATAATCTTCTCATTGCAAACATCTAGAACTATGTTAAATAAGTTTTAATACTAAATGTTATATTAATTTGCAAACTAAAATTATGAGGAGAGAACAAAGAGAAGATTTGGACCTTCTTTGATGGCTTAGGAACAGCCAAACGAAGTGAGAGAAATTCAAAGTTTGTGAGTTTCTTAAAAATAATTATAGTGTTATATTCTCAAGGCAGCACCTTTATGGTGTATCTATTTTTTTTTAAAGTTATATAAGATTAAAATAGAGCACCTTTATGGTGTATCTATGAAGAAGGCAAGTCTTTGTTAAATAATTTTACCATCATATTTATATGATTTTCAGAGTTGTTATTGGTCTTAAAGTTATTTCCTTTCTCAATCTTTGCTTATATCATCTTCTTCTCATAACCTTCATCTTACCGTTAGTGCTCTATTTTAATGTTTGTATTCAGTCGATTCCATTGCTAGAATTTTTATTTGTACTTCAGCACTAGGATTGCGCACAACATGTTTGACAAATTGTGTGGTTGAGATGGTTTATAGAATAGGTGTCAATATTTGACACGACACGACAACCCGACCCGAAAAATCCGGGTTGGACCCGACCCGTTTGATAAACGGGTCGGGTTCGGGTTCACAGATTGACCTGTTTGATAAAACGGGTCGGGTCGGGTTGACCCGGCGGGTTACCGGGTCAACCCGAAAACCCATTTAATTTAAAAAAATAGAGAAATGTTTCTGTACAAATGAGTTCCCCGATGCTCATTTGATGGATTCCTCAGCCTGTCAGCCACTCCATAACAAGCTCGTTATCCTTGCCTCGCCCAATGATATAATTTTTACTTTTTAGGCAAGGATCTTGTTTCACGTGCTCCGTGCAGCTCAAGCTGCTGCTTCTGAAGCTCCTGCTTTGCATCTTTTACAAGATGAAGGAAAGTATCAACACCAGTTGTTGTAACTTTATCAAATTTCTGCACAGCCGTCTCCATTCGCTTCAAGGTGGGATCAATTTTGAGAGCACGTTTGCCAAATTTTATGAACGCTGCCGGGTCGCGGGTTGGGTCGGGTCAACCCGGCAACCCGGCCGGGTCGGGGCCCCACTAAGGCTTCCGCCCCCTCTTCCCTGGTCCGCCTGCTATAAGTGAGAACCGGTCCATTAGGGATCGGTTCAATCGGCCCAGGAGAGGCCGGCCTAACATTACTCCCCTCACAAAAACTCACACTGTCCTCAAGGTGGAAGGAGGGAATATGATCTTTCATCCTCTCCACTGGCTCCCAAGTCGCATTGAAATCGGGGAGGCCCTTCCATCTGATCAGCACTTCTTTGTTGCCTTCTCTATCTAATCTTACCACTACCAATTCCAGTGGTTCTAACACCACTTCCAATTCCTTCGCAATGTCGTTGATATATCTGCACTAACTACATGCTCCTTAATAGCTTTTCTCAACTATGATACATGGAAAACTGGGTGCATAGTAGCTGATGGGGGCAACATCAGTCGATATGCCACAACTCCAATCTTGTCCTCAACTTCGTATGGGCTGAAGTATCTTGGTGCTAATTTCTCATTCCTTCTTTTGGCTACTGTCCTCTGCTTGTAAGGTCGTAGTTTTAGGAATACTTTTTCCCCAACTTCAAACTGCATGTCTCTTATGTGTGAATCTTCATGCTTCTTCATGAGTTGTTGGGCCCTCAGTAGATGTTTCTTTAAATCTTCTAGCACCTTATCCCTTTTTTCCAGATACTGCTCAACTGAAGAGACCGGTGTATTTCCTTTCCCATAGTGCACTAGGTTTGGGGGGTCCCTTCCATACAGCACCTTGAAGGGCGTCATCTGAGATGCAGAATGATGTGAGGTTTTGTACCAATACTCCGCCCAAGGCAGCCACTTCGCCCACATTCACGGTGTTTCATAAGCAAAACACCTCAAATAAGTCTCCAGACTTCGATTTACTACCTATGTCTGCCCATATGTCTGTGGATGGTAGGCGGTACTTCTTGTGAGGACAGTCCCCTGCAACTTGAACAATTCCCCCCAAAATTGGCTGAGAAACACCTTGTCTCGATCTGACACTATTGATTCAGGGATCCCATGCAGTCTAACCACTTACCTGATAAATGCTGCTGCCACTGACACAGCGGTGCAGGGGTGTCTCAATAGGATGAAATGTGCATACTTACTGAGTCTGTCCACCACCACCATGATAACAGTGTATCCTTCTGATCGCGGTAAGCCGTTGATGAAGTCTATGGACACTTCCTCCCATACTTTGTTGGGAAGTGCCAAGGATTGCAGTAGTCCCCCTAGAGCCATAGCCATGTATTTGTTCCTTTGACACACATCACACCTAGCCACCATTTCCTCTACATCTTTATGCATCCCCTTCCAGTAGAGCTTAGATGCCAGCTTTCTATGTCTTCTGTATCCTTGAATGACCTCCCGCTGCACTGCCATGGAACTCCTGTAACAAATGGGGGATATGTATAGAGGTTCTTGGCATCACAAACCTCCCTTGATATAACCTCTCCCCTTCAATGGAGTAACCTGGATGGCTGCTCTTATTTTTCATCAGATCCTCCCTGATCTTCTTTAGCTATTCATTCAGCATGCTCTCCTCTTTGATGGCTCCCCAGTCTACCATCAATGGCACTGATACAGCTAACTCTTGGAGCTCCCCCACACATTTGGATAAGGCATCAGTTGCTTTATTTTCCAAGCCTGGCTTATACTGGATCTCAAAATCATAGCGTAATAACTTGGATAACCACCGCTGATGCTCCTCAGTGACCATTCTTTGCTCCAAAAGGTAGTTCAAGCTTCTCTGATCAGTCCGGACGATGAAATGTTGACCCAAAAGATAGAACTGCCACTTTTGAATCTCCAAGACAATGACCATCAGCTTCCTCTCATATATTGACTTCAGTCTTGCCCTAGTTGACAGCACTTGACTGAAGTATGCTACAAGCCTGTGGTTCTGCATCAATACTGCCCCAAGTCCATATCCTGATGCATCCGTCTCTACCACAAAGGTCTAACTGAAATCTAGGAGAGCTAAAACTGGTACTGTCGTCATGGCCTCTTTCAATTTCTCAAAGGTTTGAGTTGCTGCCTCTCCCCATAGGAAGTTGTCATTCTTCAGCTGCTCAGTTAATGGCCAGTCAATGGAGCTGTACCCCTTCACGAATCGTTGGTAGTACCCAGTCAAACCTAGGAAACCCCTCAGCTCCCTTATGTTCCTAGGTCTTGTCCACTTCTGCATTGCCTCAATTTTACTCAGATCTGCCGCCACTCCTTCTTGGGACACCATGTCCCAAGTACTCCACACTTATCTGGGCAAAACTGCACTTCTTCAAATTAGCCTTTAACTGGTGCTCCTGTAGGACTTCCAGAACCACCCTCAAGTGTTCCAAATGCTCCCCTACAGTTTGGCTATACACCAGAATGTCATCAAAGAAGATCAGGATGAACTTCCTGAGGTACTGCTTGAATATTCTGTTCATCAAAGATTGGAAAGTAGCAGGAGCATTAGTCAACCCAAAGGGCATCACCAGAAACTCATAATGCCATTCGTGCGTCCTGAAAACTGTTTTTGCATATCGGCTTCCTTCATTATGATCTGGTGGTAACCAGATTTTAATTCCAGCTTAGAGAACAACACAGCCCCATGCAGCTCATAAAGTAACTCATCAATCACCGGAATTGGGAACTTGTCTAGTACAGTGCCCTTATTCAGAGCATTGTAATCCACACAGAATCTCCAACTCCCATCCTTCTTCTTGACGAGGAGGATTGGACTAGAAAAAGGGCTAATACTTGGCCTGATGATTCTCGCCTCCAACATCTCCTGGATCAACTTCTCAATCTCATTCTTCTGGATCTGTGGGTAACGGTAAGGGCGGATATTGATCGGTGTTTCCTCTTCCTTCAAAGTAATGGCATGCTCCAGCTCCCTCTAGGGTGGTAAACACTACGGAGGTTGTAAAACGTCGCTGAACTGATGTACGAGAGGCTGTATTGAGGAGGAAATATTGCCTTCTTCCTTAATTTTGATCCCTTCCAATCGATGTTAACTCCACTGAGTAGCCTCCCTCTTCCTCCTGGATGGTCCGAATTAGGGATTTGAGTGACACCCCAGCCTTGGTCAGCCCAGCATCTCCTTGAATCACCCTCCTTCTTCCCCCTATCACCAGCTCCATCCTCAATGCCCCCCAATTGATCTTGGTTTCCCCCAAGGTCTGTAGCTATTTTATCCCAAGGATGACATCCGTACTCTCCAATTCTAAGGGTAGGAAGTCTTCCTTCCTTCACATGGATCCCTTGAATCTTTAGTACTACTCCTCGACAAACTCCTCTACCTATCTCCACCTTCCCGGTGCCCATCATTACCCAGTAACCTCCCGTATCCACCGGCTCCATCCCCAGCACATCAACAATCTGGGTGGAAATAAAATTGTGTGGCCCGACTATCTATCAACACCACAACCTCATGGTTAGAGATCTCTCCTTTCACCTTCATAGTATGACTCGAAGTGAATACCACTACTGAGTTTTAGAGAGACTTCTGCCACGTCCAGATGCAACTTCTCCTCCTTTACCTCTGGGCCACTCCCACCTCCCTCTTCGTCTTCCTCATCTTCACAAACGAGGAGAACCTAAAGAGATCGGTCCTTGCACCTATGCCCCGGCATGTACTTCTCATCACACCTGAAGCACACCCCTTTCGCCCTTTCCTCCTGCAGCTCCTTCTCAGTCAGTTTTTTGAACTGTCCACCATTTCCTCCTCCCATCTTCTCCTTGGGTACTTCCTTCATGCTTACGGGGCCTGCCACTTTTGCTGGTAAGAAAGTGGTCATCGTCCTATACGATCCCCCTGAATAGTTTCCCCGAGCCCCTCTTGCAGACTTCTTCTGGTCTTCTACCAACTGGGCCAACTCCATGGCCTTGCCTAGATTCCTTGGCTCCAACGCTCTGACTGCTATTCTTATCTCCGGTTTCAGCCCCTTCATGAAATTCACTTCTAGGGCTGACTCTGAGATATGATCCAGCTTACTAGCCAGATACTCAAACCTGTCCCGGTAATCTGCCACCGTGCCCTCCTGTGTAAGGGCAAAGAATTCCTAATAGAAGGCTCCTCCCCCATCAGCTCGGAAACGCTCTAATAAGCATTCTTTGAACTCCCACTCCCGCTAGCTCCAGATAGGCTCCCGTCTGTCACGCCATTGATACTAGGCTAAGGCTTTCCCTCCAAGCATATTCCCGCCGTTGTCAATTTCTCCTCCTCTGTCAGCCCATTGACAGCAAAATATCACTCCACCTTATAAATCCACCCATGGCCATCCTCACCCTCAAAGATGGGCATCTTTAACTTCCTCACCTTTGGATCTCCTCCATTTCTCCGGTATCCTCCATAACCTCCCATTCCTCGAAAGGGAAGAGCTCCCCAAGTGTCCCGATCATCCCTCCGACTATTATACTCGAATCCCTCTTCATACTCTCCCCTTCTTCCTTCAAAATCATCACCTCAACGCTGAATTCCTTCAAAGTCAGCACCTCGACGATGAAGTTCCTCCCCCCTTCAAAATCAGCACCTCGACGTTGGATTCTTTCAAATTCAGCACCTCGGCGATGTAATTCTTCCATTCTTTCGACAAAACCAGCCTCCCGTTTTTCGTATCCCCTACTCAACTCCTCCCTCAAAACTGGTTCTAGCGGAGGTATCCCATCGTCTCCCTCTAAAACTTCCACTTCCGGATTTTCCCTTCCCCTAAACGGGTTAGGGTTTCATCCCTTTCCATGGCCGTCGACGGTTTCAGATGATGCCAGTTTTTGCTTTTCTTCAATCTTTTTTTTTCATTAATTCTTCTAGCGCGACAAATCTTCCATTCATCTTCTCATGGATTGATAAAATTGATTTGAAAATCTGAGATTTTCTCTTCGAAATCTGTCTTCAATTGCCCTAGCTCCCCTTCCAAGACCTCAACTTTTCTTCCGGCCATAGTTCCTTCTTAGAATTTGAGAGATCTTCTTCCGATTGAGACAAATCTACCACTGAAATTTCAGAAATTTAGCCGCCAATGGTCCCAAATCAATGCTCTGATACTAATTTGATAGGAAATACTTGAAATCAAGTATTTCCTAGCCAAATCTGAAGTAAAACACGAAGAAAACTGCTGTGTACAGCAGGAACACAGCAAGAGCAGTGGCTAAAATAGAGAAAATTGAGAGAAATTGATGTAGGCAAGGGGAAGGGGTCAAATCAAATCCTAAATTTTGGTTTTGACTGCTCTTGGGTTTGCTAGCTCATTAATATTTTGAGCTGAAATTTAGCTCATCATGAGCTGTTTTTTTAGTTCATTTATTGAAGTGAAATTGTAGCTTATTATGGTGGAACTTAGCACTTTCTCTTCCCTATATTTCCTCTCGGTTTCCTCTGTGTCTTCTCGGTTTCCTGTGTTGGCTAGTTCCCATGCCTTGGCCCTTTGGTTCCCGTGGATGGCTGGCTGGTTCCCGTGGCTGGCTGGCTGGTTCTCGTGCCTTGGTCCTTTGGTTCCCGTGGATGGCTGTTTGGTTCCCGTGGCTGGCTGGCTGGTTCCCGTGCCTTGACCCTTTGGTTCCCGTGGCTAGCTGCTTTGTTCCCGTGGTTGGCTGCTTGGTTTTCGTGGCTTCTCTTCTCTATTTCCTGTACCGTCGGGGGGCTGCTGTTTGGGTGGAAAATTCCATGGAATTTTTTCTGTTTTATGTGCAATTTTCCTGCAGCAGATTTGCTGTTTTTTGGCCTTCCGTTTGCTGTCTTTTAGCCTTCTATTTGGTGTCTTTTGGTCTTCCATATTCCCTAATTTGGGTGGTTGTTTGGCTGATTTGGGAGCATTTGCCGGAGGAGTTTTGTTGGACGTTTGGACTTTCTTGCTGTGGTGGACCATCGGTTTGCTAGCCCTAAGCACATACTTTACTTAACCTACATTTCGATGCATGGGAGGAAACCGTTCTGTCGGTTGTTTTGAGGATAACGTCTTTTCAAATTTCTTTTGTTTCTTTTGATCTCTCTTCTCGTTTTATCTGTCGGTTTTGCGTTATAGAAGATGATTGCTACTATTTGAGTCGAGTTTGCTTATAGTTTTGTCCATCGTTCTCCTTATATGGCTTTTCTATCTAGTTTGTCTGCATCAACCTATTTTCTTTGGAATAGCTTGCGAGCTATTTCCAACTTTCCTCCTTCCTTTCCTCTTTGAGAAAGCTTGCGAGCTTGTCTCCATTTCTTCTCGGCTTCTAACCTCTTCTTCTATCCGCAAGAATGCACCCGACATGTATCCTTCTTCTCTCAATGGATGAATGCAACTTTAGGTGTTTTGTTTGAGTTGTTTGTAAGTGTCAACTTTAGGCACATGTTTTTGTGGATGAAGTGTGAACTCTTTATTATTTTGAATCAAAGTATATGTATTTTTCTCTCCATTATGAATAATTTTGTGATCGTATTGCCAAGGTCGTCCTAACAAAATATGACAAACTTCAAGAGGCACAACATCACAAACAACTTGATCTTTGAAAGATCCCCCAATTGATAGATTGACAGTACATTGCTTAGTGATTGGAACTTCACCCCCTTCTTTAAACCAAGAGATTTTATAAGATTTGACAAGTGGTGCCAAAATCTTTTCTAAAATTAATTTGAGAAGTGGGTATCATCAAATAAGAATAAGGCCTGGCGATGAATGAAAATCTGATTTTAAAATTAAAGAAGATTTGTATGAATGGCTTGTGATGCCTTTTGGGCTTTCAAATGCTCTGAGTACTTTTACGAGAACTATGAATCATGTTTTGAGACCTTTTATTGGGAAGTTTGTTGTGGTTTATTTCGACGACATTTTGATTTATAGTATTCATCCTTCTGAACACTTAAATCATGTAAAACAAGTGTTGCAAACTTTAAGGGAACGAAAGCTTTATATAAATCTTAAAAAGTGTTCCTTCATGACTTCGAGTTTGACATTTTTGAGTTTTATTGTTTCTGTTGAGGGAATAAAAGTGGATCCGCTAAAAATAGAAGCAATTCAAAATTAGCCAATTCCTAAAAACATAAGTGAGGTGAGAGAATTTCATGGCTTGGCTTCTTTCTATAGAAGATTTATAAAGAACTTCAGTTCTCTGATTGGTCCTATTAATGATTGCTTAAAAAGGGGATATTTAGGTGGACACCTCAAGCTGAAAAAACTTTTGAAATCATCAAGACAAGAATGAGTCAAGCTCCCATTCTTAGCTTGCCAAAATTTGAAAACATTTTTGAAGTTGATTGCAATGCTTCTCATGTTGGTATTGGTGTTGTGCTTAGTCAAGAGGGAAAACCTGTTGCTTACTATGGCAAAAATTGAAGAATAGATTGAAGATATTATTGATGTCAGAATTTCTAAAACAAGACATGGTGAGCATAAGAGGTTCTTGGCAAAATGGAAGAATCACCCTCTGACCGACTGCACTTGGATGGATGCTAATGAACTAAAACGGTGTCATCCTGATCTTTTTTAGAAAGTTACTGAAGCTTTCTCATCCGGAGATGAGACTCTCCCACCAGGGGAGAATTGATGCATTCATAATTTCTGTATGTTCATTTTCAAACATTGAACATTAGTTTTTCATTTAGTTTTATATTTTTTTAGCTATCCAATGATGAAAGGCATCCAATGATGATAGTAGGTTGTTCTTGAGCTTTGGAGGTGTTTGTTGGCTGATTTGGGAGCATTTGCCGGAGGAGTTTTGTTGGATGTTTGGACTTTCTTGCTATGGTGGACCATTGGTTTGCTAGCCCTAAGCACATACTTTACTTAACCTACATTTTGATGCATGTGAGGAAACCGTTCTGTTGGTTGTTCTGAGGATAGCGTCTTTTTAAATTTCTTTTATTTCTTTTGATCTCTCTTCTCGTTTTATCCGCCAGTTTTGTGTTATAGATGATTACTACTATTTATATCGAGTTTGGTTATAGTTTTGTCCATCGTTCTCCTTATCGGCTTTTCTATCTAGTTTGTCTGCATCAAACTATTTTCTTTGGAATAGCTTGCGAGCTATGTCCAACTTCCCTCCTTCCTTTCCTCTTTGAGAAAGATTGCGAGCTTGTCTCCATTTCTTCTCGGCTTCTAACCTCTTCTTCTATCCGCAAGAATGCACCCCACATGTATCCTTCTTCTCTCAATGGATGAATGCAACTTTAGGTGTCTTGTTTGAGTTGTTTGTAAGTGTCAACTTTAGGCACATGTTTTTGTGGATGAAGTGTGAACTCTTTATTATTTTGAATCAAAGTATATGTATTTTTCTCTCCATTATGAATAATTTTATGATCGTATTGCCAAGGTCGTCCTAACAAAATATGACAAACTTCAAGAGGCACAACATCACAAACAAGTTGATCTTTGAAAGATCCCCCAATTGATAGATTGACAGTACATTGCTTAGTGATTGGTACTTCACCCCCTTCTTTAAACCAAGAGATTTTATAAGATTTGACAAGTGGTGCCAAAATCTTTTCTAAAATTGATTTGAGAAGTGGGTATCATCAAATAAGAATAAGGCCTGGGGATGAATGAAAAACTGATTTTAAAATTAAAGAAGATTTGTATGAATGGCTTGTGATGCCTTTTGGGCTTTCAAATGCTCCGAGTACTTTTACGAGAACTATGAATCATGTTTGGAGACCTTTTATTGGGAAGTTTGTTGTGGTTTATTTCGACGACATTTTGATTTATAGTATTCATCCTTCTGAACACTTAAATCATGTAAAACAAGTGTTGCAAACTTTAAGGGAACGAAAGCTTTACATAAATCTTAAAAAGTGTTCCTTCATGACTTCGAGTTTGACATTTTTGGGTAGTATTGTTTCTGCTGAGGGAATAAAAGTGGATCCGCTAAAAATAGAAGCAATTCAAAATTTGTCCATTCCTAAAAACATAAGTGAGGTGAGAGAATTTCATGGCTTGGCTTCTTTCTATAGAAGATTTATAAAGAACTTCAGTTTTCTGATTGGTCCTATTAATGATTGCTTAAAAAAGGGGATATTTAGGTGGACACCTCAAATTGAAAAAACTTTTGAAATCATCAAGACAAGAACGAGTCAAGCTCCCATTCTTAGCTTGCCAAATTTTGAAAATATTTTTGAAGTTGATTGCAATGCTTCTCATGTTGGTATTGGTGTTGTGCTTAGTCAAGAGGGAAAACCTGTTGCTTACTATGGCAAAAATTGAAGAATAGATTGAAGATATTATTGATGTCAGAATTTCTAAAACAAGACATGGTGAGCATAAGAGGTTCTTGGCAAAATGGAAGAATCACCCTCTGACCGACTGCACTTGGATGGATGCTAATGAAATAAAACGGTGTCATCCTGATCTTTTTTAGAAAGTTACTGAAGCTTTCTCATCCGGAGATGAGACTCTCCCACCAGGGGGGAATTGATGCATTCATAATTTATGTATTTTCATTTTCAAACATTGAACATTAGTTTTTCATTTAGTTTTATAGTTTTTTAGCTATCCAATGATAGAAGGCATCCAATGATGATAGTAGGTTGTTCTTGAGCTTTGGAGGTGTTTGTTGGCTGATTAGGGAGCATTTGCCGGAGGAGTTTTGTTGGACGTTTGGACTTTCTTGCTATGGTGGACCATTGGTTTGCTAGCTCTAAGCACATACTTTACTTAACCTACATTTTGATGCATGTGAGGAAACCGTTCTGTTGGTTGTTCTGAGGATAGCGTCTTTTTAAATTTCTTTTGTTTCTTTTGATATCTCTTCTCGTTTTATCCGTCAGTTTTGTGTTATAGATGATTACTACTATTTATATCGAGTTTGGTTATAGATTTGTCCATCGTTCTCCTTATCGGCTTTTGTATCTAGTTTGTCTGCATCAAACTGTTTTCTTTGGAATAGCTTGCGAGCTATGTCCAACTTCCCTCCTTCCTTTCCTCTTTGAGAAAGCTTGCGAGCTTGTCTCCATTTCTTTTCGGCTTCTAACCTCTTCTTCTATCCGCAAGAATGCACCCCACATGTATCCTTCTTCTCTCAATGAATGAATGCAACTTTAGGTGTCTTGTTTGAGTTGTTTGTAAGTGTCAACTTTAGGCACATGTTTTTGTGGATGAAGTGTGAACTCTTTATTATTTTGAATCAAAGTATATGTATTTTTCTCTCCATTATGAATAATTTTGTGATCGTATTGCCAAGGTCGTCCTAACAAAATATGACAAACTTCAAGAGGCACAACATCACAAACAACTTGATCTTTGAAAGATCCCCCAATTGATAGATTGACAGTACATTGCTTAGTGATTGGAACTTCACTCCCTTTTTTAAACCAAGAGATTTTATAAGATTTGACAAGTGGTGCCAAAATCTTTTCTAAAATTGATTTGAGAAGTGGGTATCATCAAATAAGAATAAGGCCTGGGGATGAATGAAAAACTGATTTTAAAATTAAAGAAGATTTGTATGAATGGCTTGTGATGTCTTTTGGGCTTTCAAATGTTCCGAGTATTTTTACGAGAACTATGAATCATGTTTTGAGACCTTTTATTGGGAAGTTTGTTGTGGTTTATTTCGACGACATTTTGATTTATAGTATTCATCATTCTGAACACTTAAATCATGTAAAACAAGTGTTGCAAACTTTAAGGGAACGAAAGCTTTACATAAATCTTAAAAAGTGTTCCTTCATGATTTCGAGTTTGTCATTTTTGGGTTTTATTGTTTCTGCTGAGGGAATAAAAGTGGATCCGCTAAAAATAGAAGCAATTCAAAATTGGCCCATTCCTAAAAACATAAGTGAGGTGAGAGAATTTCATGGCTTGGCTTCTTTCTATAGAAGATTTATAAAGAACTTCAGTTCTCTGATTGGTCCTATTAATGATTGCTTAAAAAAGGGGATATTTAGGTGGACACCTCAAGCTGAAAAAACTTTTGAAATCATAAAGACAAGAACGAGTCAAGCTCCCATTCTTAGCTTGCCAAATTTTGAAAACATTTTTGAAGTTGATTGCAATGCTTCTCATGTTGGTATTGGTGTTGTGCTTAGTCAAGAGGGAAAACCTGTTGCTTACTATGGCAAAAATTGAAGAATAGATTGAAGATATTATTGATGTCAGAATTTCGAAAACAAGACATGGTGAGCATAAGAGGTTCTTGGCAAAATGGAAGAATCACCCTCTGACCGACTGCACTTGGATGGATGCTAATGAACTAAAACGGTGTCATCCTGATCTTTTTCAGAAAGTTACTGAAGCTTTCTCATCCGGAGATGAGACTCTCCCACCAGGGGGTAATTGATGCATTCATAATTTATGTATTTTCATTTTCAAACATTGAACATTAGTTTTTCATTTAGTTTTATATTTTTTTAGCTATCCAATGATAGAAGGCATCCAATGATGATAGTAGGTTGTTCTTGAGCTTTGGAGGTGTTTGTTGGCTGATTTGGGAGCATTTGCCGGAGGAGTTTTGTTGGACGTTTGGACTTTCTTGCTATGGTGGACCATTGGTTTGCTAGCCCTATGCACATATTTTACTTAACCTACATTTTGATGCATGTGAGGAAACCGTTTTGTTGGTTGTTCTGAGGATAGCGTCTTTTTAAATTTCTTTTGTTTCTTTTGATATTTCTTCTCGTTTTATCCGTCAGTTTTGTGTTATAGATGATTACTACTATTTATTTCGAGTTTGGTTATAGTTTTGTCCATCGTTCTCCTTATCGGCTTTTCTATCTAGTTTGTCTTCATCAAACTGTTTTCTTTGGAATAGCTTGCGAGCTATGTCCAACTTCCCTCCTTCCTTTCCTCTTTGAGAAAGCTTGCGAGCTTGTCTCCATTTCTTCTCGGCTTCTAACTTCTTCTTCTATCCGCAAGAATCCACCCACATGTATCCTTCTCTCAATGGATGAATGCAACTTTAGGTGTCTTGTTTGAGACGTTTGTAAGTGTCAAAGTTTGTAAGTCCTATTATAATATAAAAGTGAAGTTGTATTTTGTCTATTTCGTGTATTTTCTTTATCCTAGTAAGGTAATGTTTTTCTAGTAAAAAAATTAGGGGTCTTTTAATTTTTTTGCTTACTTTTTGCTCGCATCAGAAATCTAGGGAGAAATCACTCCAAAATATTTTATTTCAGTAGTAGATGCAAGAAAACAGGAAAAGATACAATGTTCTTCTATTCGAGAGGAAGAACAAGTCTCTTAATCTCCAGCAATGCCAAGAGCCCAACACAAGCAAACCCTAGATCTCAAATCTTCTTCAAATTCAAGATAACCCTAACCCTAGCAAGACAAGACTAATTAAAGCCAAAGGAAATTCCAAAAATCCCTAAACAGCCCCTCATTCAAATTTTCCCTCCTAATCTCACATTAATTTAAGAGGAGGGCCCCACTAAGGCTTCCGCCCCTCCTTCCCTGATCCGCCTGGTTTGGGCTGCCTGCTATAAGTGAGAACCGGTCCATTAGGGACCGGCTCAACCGGCCCAGGAGAGGCCGGCCTAACACACACCTCTAAATTGAATATAACATCCCTTTTGCTTAAAATTTTTATCTTAGATTGACTTTAGTTGTGCTCGAAGCCTTTTCCTTCCAATTTAAGGGGGTTGTACATAACCTCATATGCGATTTGCTGGTGAACTTCTTCCCATAGCATGACTTAGTATGGAACCAATTTATGGTTTAGTCTGGACAAATGCTTATTTTCTTCTTTAGATGCTGTGCTGGATATTTAAATGATCAAAGATGCATGGACACAAGTCACAGGTCCCAAAAAATTTCACAGATAATTGTGAGATCCACTTATGTTTGCACGAATGGTTTGTTTCATTGGTACATAACTCTGCACATTTTCATCTTTGTTAGCTTAGAATGCTTGAACAACAGGCTTTAACACGAGGCATTATTGACTACAATTCTGTTTGATAGTTAAAGTTCAGCTGAAAATTTTGGTCTGCTTCGGTTTGGCTACTCTTTTTAAATGAGATTAAGAAGGCAATTTCAGGATTCCATTTAAATTGCACAAATTAAAAATACATATTTGCCAAATCTTGAACCTTAGATCTCCCTGATCGGATAAACCTCAACAATCTACCTTCGGATGAGTGGTTTCAAAATAAGTTTTCAAATGCAGCTATCTTTCTTTAACCAAATGAGGTATATTGATAGGAAGTGAATGTAATTTCCTCGAAATCAATAAACGGCAATAAGAAATTATGCAGAAAACACTCCAAAATTATTTTTATTACGAGATATATGAAAGAAAATAGTAAGATACAGTTGGATTTTCAATTGAAGAGGAAGATCTGGCTCTCCCAAATCCTTAGCCCCGTCGGCTAGATCTCAAATGACCTAAAGAATAAACTAATTCAGCAAACTCCCAAAATATAATCTGAAATCACCCTATTGTTAGCCTTAAATAGACTCTCATAATTCCCTCCCAAATCAGCCACTTTTCCTAATTAATTTCCTTTCAGATTTGAATTCAAATTATATTTATTTCCTTAATTATTTTTTTCCCAATTGTAATTAAAACTTTCATAAACAAGCCCCCCTTAATTCCTTAATTTCCTCTTAGATTTTTAATTCAAATTAGATCTCTTGCTTATATAATTCCCTCTCAATTGTAATTTAAACATTCCTAAATAATTTCCCTTTGATGAAGAACATTCCTAAACAACTCCCTCTTGATTAGGGAACTTTATGATTCCCTCCCAATCAAAGGCCAGTCCATCAATACTCCCCTCCAAAAGTGCCACCTTATCCTTAAGTGGGCACGAAGGAAGCTGCTACTGAAGCACTTGACTAATAGCATTGGACTGAAAAATGGATTGACACTGGGTCGAGTGATCCCTTTCTCCAGCATCTCACTAATCAATTTCTCGATCTCATCATTCTTGATTTGGGGATAATGGTGCAGATGAATACTAATAGGTGAGACTCCTTTTTTCAAGATGATAGCATGTTCGCATCCCTGTGGAGGAGGCAACCCTTGAACTGGCTGAAACACCTCTCGATACTGTTGTAGGAGTGGTTGAGCCATGTCTGGTACTTCTATCTTCTCCCCATCTTCTTCTCCTTCCAAACTTTTCAGCTCCATAAAAAATCCACTCCTTCACCCTCTCCCCTCTTGGAAGTAGCTCCAAAGATGGCATATACTTTTCTTCTTCCAAAACTTCTTCCTCCCAATCCTCCCTATATTAGGGTTTCCCCCACTTCCCAATCAATCAACGGTAGGGGTGTCAAAAATTGACACGACCTGAAACTCGACTCAAAAAAATCTGGGTTTGGGTCAAACCGTTTGTAAAATGAGTCGGGTCCTGGTTCGGATTTCCGACCCATTTGAAAAATGGGTCAGGTTTGGGTTGACCCAAGAACCCGCAGGTTGACCCGATTTGACCTGTAAGTCGCGTTGCTTAGGGAGTCAGGTCGCGTCGCTCAGGGTCTCATCACTCAGTCGCTTCGCTTTGGGTCACGTCACACCGTCACCGCTGTCGGCCTGTAGAGTATCGCCGTCCCGCCTGAGCTACCGATGCCGGCTTGCCGGCATCCCGCCTGCGTTGCTGCAGTGTTGCTGCCGCCGTTGAAGCCAGCTGTAGCACGAATTGCGAAGAGCCAAAGGCAGAAGATTGTCATCTGTTACTGCCGCTGCTGTCCCGCCCGCGAGCTGCGGCCTGTGCGGGTTATCGGGTTGACAATCCTGACCCATTTGTAAAATCGGGTCGGGTTAATGTTGACCCGTTTAAGGTTGGGTCATGTCGGGTTCGACTCGAATCCGACCCGTTGACCCAAATTGAGTCTGAAGCTCCAATAGTTTCCTTATCATTCCTTCTAGGTTGGAAAACTTTTCCTCCATTGATGTCATTCTATCCTCAAATGCCGATTTGAATTTGTCAGCTTTTACTTTAAGATGGTCTTCCAAGGCTTCAGCTTTCTTTTCCGCCATAGGTCCCAAAAAAAGTGCTATGATACCACTTTGATAGGAAGTAGATGCAATTTCCTCTAAATCTGTGAACGACAATAAGAGATTAGGAAGAAAAACTTTATATTTGAATTCAATAAGAAAAGTTCTATGATACCCCTTTCCCTAAATAATCCCCCCTTCATATTTGAATTCAAATTAGATTTATTTTTCTAATTAATTCCCTCCCAATTGTAACTAAAACTTTCCTAAATAATCTCCCCTTAATTCCCTAAAATTATTCTCTCTTAGGTTTTGAATTTAAATTAGATATCTTGCTTAAATAATTTTCTCCCAATTTTAATTTAAATATTTATAAATATTCCTCTTTGATGAAGAATCTTCCTAAATAGCTCCATCTTGATTAGGAAACTTTTTGATTCCCTCCCAATCTAATCAGCCGGTCCATCATATACATGCTTTGTGATGGTTGCGAGGTAGGTGAAAACCCCTACCAAATGAGCCCTAGCTCTGTTCTCTTGAGACTTGCATTACAACGCTTTATTAGATGTTAAAGTGGTAGCGTATTAAGAATTAGATTAAAATATCATTATATCAGGAGATTATTTATTTAGGGATGGTTTATGTGATTCTCCCTTTTATTACATTTATTCTCTTTTATTTCCTTTAGATTGTATCTATTGTCCTATTTGTATAAATATATATTATTATTCAATGAATATCATTGTCAAAATTTCCAAAGGCAAGTTTTCCTTAACCACCACCACTCTCACCCCCATCGTGCATTCCCCATTTTTATTTAGATCCAAATATTGATCCTATAGGTTCGTGCTCACTCTCCCTTTTGCATTTCATCACATCTATTCCCTCTTAACGCTTGTGTTCACCCTCTATGTGCACTACGTCTCTTTGTTTGCTTGTTACTTTTATTATTAGCATCTTCTCTATTCCTTAGCCCCCATCCACATGTTGCTTGCTCTGCCTGCTTGTCTAGTCCCTCTTTATATTTGGCTGCTTGTTTCACCTGTTTTGTTGTTTACTCTCCCTACTCGCTATTAGTTCGGCCTGCTTTGCCCCTCGTTGCCCATTTTACATGATTTGCCAACCTTCTCTGCTAGCCTGCGACCCACTCATTGCTCACTTGTTGCTGCTACTCTATCCCTTCAAGTACATGCAACACCAGCTCTTTTGTTTTCCCCAACGAACATATCCACTCCATCCTTGTTAGCCTTCTCCACTGTGAGCACCTCGTTAATAAAGTTTGTGAGGCATTGCTCAATTTTGAATCCTTCCATGCTTGCTTCTCCCTCATATTTTATGAGTTTATGCGCTGCAATGCTTGGTAGCATTCCCTTTGCTTCTCCATCCAAGTTTGACCAATTATTTCTAGCTCAAGATCCTCGAGTCCTTACGATTGCCCACAATATCGGTCCTTCCCCTCTAATCTACCTCTCACATGAACTTTAGCATGAAATCCGCTTTTGTTGATGATAACTTAAGGCTACTCTATGCTTTCGGTTGCATAGTTGTGCGCCTTTTCTTCTACAAACTCTCAGTCAATAACAATGATGTTTTTAATCTATCCACAAACAATGCCATTGAGCATGACTCATTTACCTTGTTGGTGATAAACATGCTTTAAATTATCAAGTTGCTCGTTTATCTATCTGAAGATAAGAAATTTACCATATTACGTCCAACCTCCTTAATTATGACCACCTCACTATAAATGGCTCCACCCAAAAAAATTATTATGTATTTGGTCTTCAAGTATATCCAGAGCACCAACAGCCTTAGTTGATGCACTTTATTGATGACATCATTCAATGCCTTGATTGACTTTGATACCCTTAATCGTGCCTTTCTCATACTTTGATGGTTTAGATCTTGATGTTAAAAAAAAAAAAATCTTCATGTTTTTTGCAAATTTTAGAAATAATTAAAATTCAATTTAAATACAAATACTATTTCACTTAATGTTTTAGATATAGATGTTATAATCCCAAAATTTCAATCAACTCTTTTCCTGTGCCTCTTATATATTCTTGTGGTGCTCTCAAACTTAATATATGTTATGATCCATTTGCCAAATATTACACACCTCAATTGACATCACTTTTTATGAGTATACCCTTTTCTATCGCTTTTGACCATTTATCCCTATTCTATTGCCATTTTGTTATGTCTTTGTCTCTATCTCTGTATCCATTTCTAAGACCATTTCCGCATCTCTTATGAATACGAGCTATGGATGGTGAGATGGATGCTTTGCATAATAACAAATATGGGAATTGGTTAGCTTTACCTCTAGGGGTCAAACCATTCACTCTAAAGTTTTGTCTTGAAGGCTTAATTGATTGGTAGAAAGCTTGGCCAATTGCCAAAGTTTTTTTGTCAAGTTTATAGGATAATTTACTTCGATACTTTCTCTCGATTCGACAAAATCAACTTTGTCAGAATTTTCTTCTTTGTAACTATTAATTAAGGTTGGTTGGGTTCGTAATGCCTTCTGGTGATTTGAATAAGATTTCCTTTTTGGAGCAATCTCCTGGATATATTCCTCAAGTGAAGAAATGTAATGCTTACTTTGGAAGGCCATTTGTGGGTTCAAGAAGTATCTATAATCTTGGTTTGAATTCCATTAAGTTCTTGCAAAAGTTGACTTTTGAAGTACTTTTTCAATAATTCTATCTTTATCAAACATGCAACAACTGGTTTAGTTGTTCTAGCTATTTATGTAGATGATATATTATTTGGTAATAATTAATATGGTATATCTATTGATGTGAAACATAAAAGGAATTATAGGAATTTAATAAAAATTGTTAAGCTTGCTAATTTTAAAATTAATGTTTCACAAAATTAGATTATAGGATTTCTTAGTTGTTGTTTCCGTTGGCATGCGGTTACAAACTTGGTTAGAAGGCACTTTAAAATAATAACAAAATTATAGTAAAGTTAGATGGAGAGGTAACATAAATTTACCGGTTAACAAATAGAAAGCTCACCTTCAGTTTCCCTCACTCTCACTCTCGAGGGTTGTTTTAGCAGAATAATAATTTCATTCAACTTAATGATGCCACTAAAAGACAGAAGATGCCTGCAGTATTGCCCAATGAAAACTTAGCCGGAGGGGAAGAAGTCGGTGGATGTTTAAGAATTTGCTACTGTCAGGAGGTTTGATGCTCGTCGATGATTGTCGTCAAAGTGAAGAGGATCCGGTCGACGTATTCGTCAACGGTGTGGTCGATCTCCAAATTGAGGTCGAAGAAGGGTGATCTCAACATATCTACTCGTCCTTAATGATCGTATACAAATCCATGGTCTCTTTCAGGATCAGCCATTCATGGGGAGTAGGCCAGGGTTGTGTAGCTCCTTCCTTGGATGGTGTATGAAGTATGGGAGAAGAGAAGGAGAGGAGGAGGGAGAGGTTGGGGTGGTCGGCCAAGGCTAGAGGGAGATGCCACTTTAATTTCAGTTTTTTGGTTTAGGTGGGGTGGAGGGGAAATTAATTTAAAATCTTAAATTTAATTCCAAATTTTATAATTGGAAAGGAGGGAATAATTCTGAAATTCGAATCTCCTCTAAGGGGGGAATAAGTGGGGCGGCACACCTTGAAAGGAGGGCGTTGATTGAGAGCATTAATGGGGAGAATTAATTAAGAGAGAGGGAATTGGAGGGGGGGGGGGGGGGGCAAAGGAGGGCGAGGAAGGGTGTCCACATTCAACGAATGTGTCTCCATGCAATGAATGTGTGATTTGGAATTAAGTCCAAATTAATTTCCGACTGGGAACAATTTGGGGAGCTTCCTAAAATAGATTTATTAATTAGGAAAGAATTTGAATTTCAAATCTATTTGAATTCAAATTAGGAGACTTTTCAAATTAATAATAGGATAAATTAGAAAGGTGTTTAAGAGGCAATTTGAATTTGAAAACAAGGGCTTGTGGAGGAGGGTCCGGCGGCTTGAACTTGGGCTAAGTAGGTCGACAGCTAGGGGAGGGGTTGGACTTGGGTTCGGTGGGGGAATGGGAGGGTGGAGAGGCTAGGAGCCGTAGGGTTGGGTGGAGAGGGGAGGTGGACCGGTGTCCTAAGGTGGAGAGGGAGGGAGGACGACGAGTATGGGTGAAGGGGAGAGGTGTGGCCGGAATTTAGGGGAAGGGTGTGGGTGGCCGGCAGTATGGGGTTGAAGGAAAGGGAGAGGGGAATAAAAATGGATACAAATCACGAGCCCGAACTCTACCGACGGCTGACGGGAATTGCTTGGCCCTCTCTTAGGGTTTTCTCCACTCTCAAGAACGCACAACAAAGAGAAATAACAAGTGCTGAAATTTCATTAAAAAATTATCATCCCTCATACAAAAGCTAGGGCCTTCATATATAGGCCTCAAGGAACAAACAACACAGACAAAATTGCCCTTTGGGCTAAAACATGAACTAAACTCTCTCAGGAGTTCAAAGGTAAAAACCAGGACAAATAAAAATAAAATATATAAATGCATCATAAATGAAGACTCCTAATTGTAGTTGTCGATCTACGATATCTCCTCGGATAAATCGTCGCGCCAGAATCTCCTGCTGATGTCCTTATCATCTATAGTAAAACATTAATGGAATTGGTTTGCAACCAAAGATCTAGGGAGACCTAAATACTTTATTGGGATTGAATTTGCTTCTAACAAGAAAGTTATCTCAAATAAAATATGGTAATGATTTTTTTGAAGCAGACTTTTTTGATTCAACCTAGCTGACACCCCATGGACAATTGAAACATAACTGATAGGGATAAACCATTTGATGATGGACAAATTTTTAAAATGATATATGTTGCTAATTATTTTGATGAATTTTTTTTTTTTTGAAATAATGCTAGTTGTTTGGTATGGTATCCCAACGACTGACTCTGACGGGGCAAATCCATATGGCAGATGGTCTAGCTGATCGGGAGTTTGTGTTCAGGGGCACGTGTGGCGGGTCAGGTCTTGGGCTCAGATGGATGGGTTTGGTCGCGATGAGAGGGATGGGTCGATTGTGGAAGTTTGCACAAGCCATCACCTTTCTTAACTATTGTCATTAAGAAGTCGTTTAAAAAGAAACAACTTGCCTATTAATAAATTAAATTAGTAAATTATATTTTAGTATAATTTACAAATTAGATTAATTTATTAAATTAGTAAATTATATTTTTAGTAAAAGTAATAAATTAAATTAGTAAATTATTTTTTTATTAAAATTAACAAATTAAATTAGTAAATTATATTTTAGTAAAATTAATAAATTAAATTTGTACATTTTATTATAGTAAAATTAATAAATTAAGTTAGTAATTTTATTATAATAAAATTAGTAAATTATATTTTAGTAAAATTAACAAATTAGATTAATCTATTAAATTAATAAATTATATTTTAGTAAAAGTAATAAATTAAACTAGTAAATTATTTTTTAGTAAAATTAAAAAAGTGCCCCATCATAGCCAGTCGTTGAGTTACCAAACGTCTAACATCATTTCTAAATTTTTATTTTTTGATTTTGTTTTAGATAAAATAATTAGTAACGGGCATCATTTTAAAAATTTGTCCTTTGATGACCTACTTCAAAGTTGAAGATTAGTTAGAAATTTGATTTATCTGACAATTATGCAGCCCTTGATGTTTGGGTTATTTTGGAAAAGAGTTGATGTGTAATGTGATTGGACACTTAATTATTGAAAGATTCACCGATGTTGACTATGTTGTATCAGAAAGTCAGCTTTATTGTACTGTACTTTTGTCCGAGTTTGCATGTTTACTTGAAACAGTAAGAAGCTAACTATTATATTCATATCTAGTGTTGAAGGTGAATATAATGTCATGCTTTAGATATGCACTAATGTGGGACATCATGGCATTGTTAGAAGGTTTTGGTTTCCTTTTAACTTAGCTTATGTTTCTAAATTGTGACTTTGGTTTAAATCATTGACATTGCTTGTAATCTAGTATTTCAAGGACCAAACATATTGAGATTGATTATCTTTTCATGCCAGTTTTGATAAAATTGTTATATTTATAGTTCATAACAAATGGTAGATATCATTGCCAAAGCTCGCTTCTCTCCCATTTTCTTGCTTATGGAATAGGTTAAAGCTAGCAACATATTAGAAAATTATATTAAAATATCACTATATAAGGAGAGTATATATTTTGGGATGATTTGTGTGATTCTACATCTTATTAGATTTACTCTTTTTATTCCCTTCTTATTGTATTCATCATGTCTGCCTATAAATAGCCATCATTGTTCAATGAATAAAATCATCAAAATTCCATTCCATAGCAAAAGCATCTCTTGAAAAGAAATTATTTCTTCATGACCATAATTAAATGTTAAAGCCTATAATTTTTCATTGATATCTTGGGTTAATGGGAGCAAGTTGGAGATGTTATAAGATGATACTGATTGTATTGATGAGTAAATTGAATGTTGTGGATAAAATTTAGAATGTTCAGTCAAAATGCACTCTAATGTAATATTAGTGGATCAATTTGTAATTTTTTGTGATATATATATATATATATATATATATATATATATATATATATATATTATCTATGTATGTATGCATTACAAATGTAATTTATGTCTCATGGCCCTTTTGACTCTGTCCGACCTTTTCTTTACTGGTTGATTTCCTAGCCATTGTTTGTTATTCAGCATTACACGAATGCATTTATATGCACATTATATGCCCTAAGTTTTTTGTAATTGACAAGGCCAGATCATCAGTGAGGATGAGGGCTTGCTTCTCAAAGACAACTTCGACGGCGGCGCAACATGGGCATTTGAGGTTGGCAGCCAATCTTTCATCTGCCCGATTGTAGTCGAAGATCTCAGCACTCCTCGACACATGCTTGTCGAGGTGATATTTTATATTTTCCATCCTTAATTTACATTATACATCACTAGAACTAGCTTTTAAAACACAAGTAATTTTCTGCAGATGCTCTGTGAGAAAAGGGGTCTCTTTCTGGAGATAGCTGATTTGATTAGAGGTTTAGGATTGACTATCTTGAAAGGAGTCATGGAAGCTCGTGATGATAAAGTGTGGGCTCGGTTTGCAGTCGAGGTATTTATCTGACATAAATTTATATAACATTCAATATTTCTTTATAAGGGTGTTTACATAGATTCCATAAAATTTTTTATGTATTTACATTTTAACTTATAAATCTTTAAATTCAGGGGATTTACGTACACACCATAAAATTCTTATATATTTAAATATTTAGCAACTAAATCTTATATTTACTTATATGTCAATTTAGGCTTCGTTTGGGACGACTTTCTTACTGCTTCTTCAAGCGGTTTTTTAATAAAAAAATTAAAATTTTTATACTAAAAAGCTGCTTTAAAAAACAGTAAGAAAGTTGTCCCAAATGAAGCCTTAGTGTTTAAATAACTTCAAAGCATTTAGATATAAAAAATGTGCATTTTAGTTTAAATAAGTTGACATTATTGATAATTTCTGATATGATCAGAAATACAGCTAATATGTAATTAAATATAAAGATTTAAATCTTAGATATTTAAATATTTAAAAATTTGTTGATATATATATGAAAATTCTCCTTAAATTTATTTATTTAGCACACATTTCTAAGGTCATCTCCAACCGAACGTTAAACGAGTGTATGGAGTCGTCCCGTCGCTCCAACCGAACACGAAAATTTCCGCCATTTCATTGCAGGTGAACAGTGCGACGCCAATATTGGCGTCGCACTATTCACTCACGCCATTTTCTGCTCTCAACCGGAAAAATGCGCGAAAGGGAGAGCGATCGTTACCTTCCTAGAAACACCTAAAATGACGTTCGATTGGAGCATCACCACGCCATTTTGGAGTTTTGCGTTACTTTGCCGTGAAAAATAAAGTTATCGGTTGGAGATGCCCTAAATCACATAGAAGGCATCATTTACATTAACTTAGTGTAAAATGCAATTTATACATATAAGATGTTATATAAGTACATATAAAGATTTAGATGTTAGACATGTTAATACTTGGTAATTTTTTTGTGCGCATGTAAATCCCTCTATATTTATTTTCTACTGGAAATTTCATATTTGGTGTTCGAATTCCCCATGGCACAGGCAAACAGGGATGTGACAAGAATGGACGTTTTTCTTTCTTTGGTGCATCTGTTAGAGCCTACAGCAGGAAAGGCTGTACTCGAAGGCATTCGCAACTGTAAGAAGCCACATAATGTGTTCAACAAGCCTTCCATTCCTGTAACTGGAGCAGCTGATTGCCTATGATATGCATCTGGTTTCAGCTCCTTTTTGTTCTGAGAATGCTGAGAGTGAGGTTTCTTCCCCGCCATGACTAGCATTCTGCTTACTGCAACTGAATGACTTGGAAGGGCCTGTGAATTGAAGTCTTCGTTTGGGACGGCTTTCTTCATGCTTTTTAAAGTGATTTTTTCAACTAGAAAGCCACTTTACGAAGCAGTAAGAAAGTTGTCTCAAACGAAGCCGAAGTTGAATTGCCATACGTCCTCTTCAAGCTCTTTGAAGTTACTGACCGTTAATCAATCCTAGTGTCCAAGTCGATACAGCCTGGGTAGTTTTTGTTGCCTCTTGGGTGTAAAAAATCGCTGCTTTTTATAGCTTAATTTCTTCCTTGAGAGCCTAACCATGCATTTGACTAGTGAATGATATTCATATTTTGGTTCTGCATCTTCTTTTGTTATAGTTTTATGCTGTAGATCTGATCATTCACATGGTTTCTTTCAAGATTATAATTTTCTTCCTCTTTTGCTTTTAAGATTCCAATCCCTTCAATTGACCATTATTTTTTTGTTACTTACTAAATTTTTATTGTGAAAACTATTCATAATTGGTAGTTTTATATTTGGGAAAAATAGAATATATTTATAATTCATATGACATGTTGATTTTTGATTGGCTAAAGCAATCCTCTACTTTTTTTCATTCAGGATTTGACATCTGATAATGATAATGTTATCTATATAAATTATATAATTAGTCAAAATAATTGATCAAAATGAATATTAAAATTATTAAATTTATTTGAATATATATATATATATATATATAATTTGTATTTTATTTATTTTAATTAAGTTTTATAATTTTTAGATTGGACCTTTTTTCAAACAGACTATTGTATATATTTGACTATATTGATCAAAATAATTTCAAATATGGCTGTTTGATTTCTCTCAAGAATGGGGATTTTATTCTCTAAAAGAGGAGAAATTATATATATATATATATATATATATATATATATATATATATATATATATATATATATATTAATTATGTATTAATTGTGTATTGATATGTATTAATTATAATTATGATATACAGAGTATACTAATTAATACATAAGTATTGCACATAAATATACAACTAATATATAATTAATAAACACTGTTATTATTTAATTAAAGTATTTTTTTAATTATTTAATTAGAGTATGAATGTAACTCTTTGTTTGAATTCCACACGTGACCATTTCTTTGAAAAGAGACTGTCACCAAAAAGTTCTATAAGTATTTCGTTAATAAATAAGTCAATTTTCTAAGGTAGTAGTTGATAGCTTTAAAAAATGTGCAGTGTTCCATGGGGCTGAGGAGGTGTCATTCGCCTAGTTGTGGAGATTTTCTATTGGTTATTTTAAAATTAATTCTGAATATTTTTTAAGAGAATATCTTAACATAATTTTTTTTTTCATAGCAATGCATTAAATGCTATGTTTTTTTTATAAGACAGTATTAGAATATTATGTTATATCAGTGATATATCATAAAAAAATCATCTTGATCGGGCATGAATCTCGAGGAAAAATCAAGTTGAAAATTTCAAAAATTAAATATGGGATCACAAAAATTAAATGCGGGATCACCTGAACTCCGATTTCAGCAAACTTATAGTAAAACAGAGCGTCAACGACACCAAATTCAACTCGATCTGAGCCCAAATGAGCCCAAATCGAAGACACGAAGCACTGTTGGAAGGTTCAAACCACAATTTGGATTACCAAATGGTTCCCAAACTTGACGTGCTTATAGTCGAATAGAGCGGCTCGACGAGATGAATCCAATGAGCCCAAGATCGCCGAATTCTAACATCATTAAGACCTTCAAATGTCCGACGAACGGTACACGATCAAGGGATTCAATATCAGCCGTCCATCCAACCACTCCTCATTTACCCCTGATCTCTCACCTATTTACATGCCATGTCACTCTAGAAATCTATAAATAGATCCCTCATTTCTCTTGAAAGGGGACCCAAGCAAGAAAAAGAAAAGAAGAGAAGAAGGGAAAGAGGGAAGAAACTCCTCCTCGACCACCACCAGAGTTCCGTCCGACGTTCAAGTGACGTCGGATTTCCATTCGACTTCCAAATGTTGCCGAAATTTCGCCCGACTTCCAACTAACGTCAGAATTCCACCTAACTTTCTAGTGAAGCTGAAATTATGTCCAATTTCCAAGCAACTCTGGAGTTTTGTCTGAACACAATATAACACAGAGTTCTCCTTGAAGCAAACTGACATCGGACTTCTACCCGACACCGGACCTCCACTCGTCACAAGATTTCTATCCAATGCTGGACTTCTACCTGTTGTCAGACTTTTGCTGGACATATATCTGATGATGGACTTCTGTCCATTGCTGGACTTCTATCTGACGCAGTTCTTCCAACATTCGTCGCTAGATAACGGTCTTTATGACCTCCGTCACCCACCGACTTCGATCCTGCTGACTTACGTCGCCCACCGACAATAGTCCTCCCGACCTCCGTCGCCCGCTGACTACGGTCCTTCTGACTTACGTCGCCTATCGATAACGATCCTTCTGACCTCTGTCGCCCGCCGACTACGATCCTTTTAACTTACGTTGCTCACCGACAATGATCCTTCCAACCTCCATCTCCCGCCAACTACGTTCCTTCTGACTTATGTCGCCCATCGACTATAGTCCTTCAGACCTCCATCGCCCGCCGACTTTGGTACTTTTGACTTACGTAGCCCACCGACTACAGTCCTTCCGACCTCCATCACCCGCCGACTACGGTCATTCTGACTTACATCACCCATTGATTACAGCCCTTCCGACCTCCGTCTCCCGCCGACTATGGTCCTTCCGACTTATGTCACCCACCAACTACAGTCCTTCCACCCAAATAAACACATAAACATTGATTCTTTGTATTCATATAATGTAATGTACTTTAAAGATGTACATCAAGTTAAGGCCTTCCCCCAAGAAAGGGCCTCATTTGTAATCAACTGTAATACTAGTGGATTCATTCAAACTAGGCTAGACCCCATGAATTTTCTCTTTTTTAAAGGGTTTTCCATATAAAAATCTTGGTGTCTCTAATGAATGATGCACCCTCTTTCTTATCAGATTACGTGCGAGATTTTTGTACAATGATAAGACGTTACATTTTGTATTTTTCTACTGCTACGAAGACTCCAAGACGTAACAGTTAGGCGCCATATGTGGGAAAGTGATTCCAGACTAGGGGGGTAATTATTGCTCCAATCTCAAAAGATCACTCATATTAACATCATATTATTAGTCATTGCTGTATCAATTTCATTAGAATCAGATGAAGACTGGGGGAAAAATTTGACTCTAACCATAGTCAAAACGATCCTCCAACATTTAGATGAAATTTCAGGAAAATCCCAGTGATAACAAAATACTTCCAATCAATTACAAGCTTTATACAGTCTATATTTGGACTTCTACTCCTTAGGCAAGATCTTAATCTCAACCTCAAAAAGGTAGTAACGTTCTAAAGATAGACCATTCTTCACCTTTAATTCGGGATACACCCGGCGTTTGTCCCCTCCCAATCAAAGCAAAATCAATCCCAGGGGGATTCGATTCGACCTCTTTTACATAGGTTAATGTCATCGAGCAGGGCTCTGACATACAACCTCAGATAGGTCATACATCCTTAGTGGATTCTCTTGACCTCTTTCACATAGGTTAATATTATCGAGTAATACTCTGACATACAACCTCAGATAGGTCTTACAACCTTAGTGGATTCTCTTGACCTCTTCTACATAGGTTAATATAATCGAGTAGTACTCTTGTCACGACCCAACCCGATCGGGACGGATCCCGCTCGCATCGGGCCGCGACGGAGCCAACAAATCCAGGATCTGGCTTTGGAATTTGTTTCAGAACTTTCTTCCAAATATAACACAGACAGAAAAACACAGAGCTACTATAAACATCCAAAGACAGCGCAGTTCATCTATCTTTTCTTTCATCAAAATAATCATATACAGATACAGTGCATGGCTTCAGACAGAAAGAACAGAACAGAACAGAAAAGTCATGACTGTATAAAAATCAAAAGTATCAAGTACCTAATCACAGATCAGACTCAGAACGTCTAGTCCAAGACCTCATTCCCTTTCCCAGAACCTGAAAACCACGCAGAAAACTAGAATGAGCTAACAGCTCAGCAAGACATCAATCACCAATCAAAATCATCAGAAACTCACATCAGAAATCACACCAGAACGTATCCGTACAGAAATCGAACAATCGTACAGAAATCGTATAACAGACAACAGATAATAGCTCAATCAGAAATCAAACATCGGATACGAAAGACTGAAGTCATATCAAATCGGATATCATAAAGCTTCAAATCACAGATCAGATAGGATCGTACAGAATAACCAATAACGTATAGAAGTCATAGCAGAAATAATCACATTACAGCTTTACAGAACAGATAATTTCAGAACAGAACTTCCTTCCAGATGTCAGAACTTCCCCTCTTCCCCTTATGGCTCCCTTTTGTGCTTATAGCACCAGAACTTCCCCTTATAGCTCCCTTTTATGCTTATAGCACCAGAACAGAACAAATATACAGAATTTCAGATTTCAGAACTTCCCCTTATGTCTCCCTTCCCGGACTCAAACAACGGAATCACAAAAGATTCTGGCCCCTTATAACTCCCTTCCCGGACCCAGACAACGGAATCACATATAACTCCCTTATGATAGCATACAAATAATCAATTCATTCAAATCATCTCATTTCAGAATTTCAGAAATCGTACGAAAATTCAGCGGCATAACGGCAATATACGGAATTTACACAAAATTCACATATCCAAAAATTTACCAAATTACCACAGAACATTCACAACAATATTATAAGGCTTTCATTGTACTGACAAAATATTTTTGAACATCCTGATAATTTGCAGTTCAATTAAAACACCGCATAATCCAAAATGTATGGTACAAATCTTCCAGAAAATACTCAAAACATGCATAATTATCATCTCAGAGACATACCAAAAGTTACGTGGTAAAACCTTTGTCAGGAGAAAATAATACCAGAAATTCGCTAACGGAAACAAAATCCGGAACATAAAATGCGTCAAAAATCTCGTTTCTAAAAATTGAGAAAGGCGGAATGTGCCTTACCTCGAATCGGTCAACTTCTCTAACTACCACAACGGACGAAAATAGACCGGAGTCACTCAAAAATCATCTTTACCTTCTTTTCCTTCATTTTTCTCTCTCCTTGATGTCCTTTTCTTTTCAAAAATATCTCATTTCCATATATATCAAGACTGATCGTACCGGACGATCACAACTTCATCCCGGACGATCTAGGCTCTGGACGAATTTCGTTCAAACGAAATTAATTATCGTCACGGACGACTTGGGCTCTGGACAGATTTTGTCCAGACGAAATTAATTATCGTCCCATACGACTTGCTCTCGGTAAGAATTTCATCCAGACGATCTTATTTTCGTCCAGACAAACCATACAACCAGAACTGTTTTCCTGCACAACCTGTACCGATCGTCCGGACGATCGAACTTCGTCCGGACGATCGAACTTCGTCCGGACGAACCTGGGAGCAAAATGGTCTTTACAGCTCTGACATACAATATTGGATAGGTCTTATATGTTTGGTGGATTCTCTCGACCTTTTCCATACATATTATCATCATTGAGCAGTACTCTGGCATACAACCTCAGATAGGTTTAATATTTTTTGCTAGATTCTCTCAACCTCTTCCACACAGGTTAACATCATCGAGCAAGACTTTGACATAAAATCTCGGATAGGTTATACATCATTGCTGGATTCTTTCGATCTCTTCCACACTGATTAACTTCATTAAGCAGGGCTCTGATATGCAACCTCGGATAGGTTATACATCCTTGATGGATTCTTTCGACCTCTTCCATATAGGTTAACATTATTGAGCAAGACTATGATATACAACCTTAGATCGGTATTACATCCTTGGTGGATTCTCTCGACCTCTTCCACACAAGTTAATGTCATCGAGCAGTGCTCTAACATATACCTTGGATAGGTCTTACATCATTGGTGGATTCTCTCGACCTCTTCAATATAGGTTAACATCATCGAGCAGTGCTCTGACATACAATCGTAAATAGGTCTTATATTCTTGGTGAATTCTCTCGACCTCTTTTTCATAGGTTATCATTATCGAGCAGTGCTTTGACATAAAATCTCGGATAGGTCTTATATTTTTTACTAGATTCTCTCAACCTCTTTCATAGAGGTCAATATCATTGAGCAGTGCTCTTAGTAAATAACATTCACTCTATAAAGGTTTCATAAAAGCAAGTCATTGATAAAATCATCACTCATATGACGATATGAAATTCATTATGCAATATATCAAAACATGATTCAAAGATGCATAAATAATATAATTTCCTCTAATTAAGGGACAAATTCTTAACTTCATATACAATGTAGTTACATAAATCTAACATCAAGATTCAAATGTATATTTATTCTCACTAGAAGCTGAAATTAAAAATACATCCATATCATATATATAAGTCATCAAATAACAAATAACTTTAAAAAGGTCAAATATCTTTGGTAGATTCTATTGACTGAAAGTTTGTTAGGGATGTTAAGCTCTTATGAACTAATCCGATGCTAATGTTGGTGAAATTTTGAAAACATATTTTAAAAATATTAGTTTTCTTTGGGACTTAAAATTGAATTCTAAAATCGAATTGTCTCGTTAGAAAAAGTATATCACCTCAAGAGGTGAGAATAAAATTTCATAACGGTATTCAGATTTAGAATTATGAAATTCATCTTGAATATTATGACCAGATGCTAAAGAGAACATCATATGGCCCCAAAGGATCAAAATGAGGTTCAACTGAATATCCAGCTACAATATTCAAGAAGAGTGATCGTTAGGTTCACATCCAAAGCCTTATCAAAGAAAGATGTATCTCCCTGAAGGGAAAATATCATTCGATGATAATTCTTTGAATATGATAACAATGATCACTAATATTTTAAGTTTTCCCAAAGAAATCCAACTGAGTTTTTAAAAAATCAATTTTTAAAATCAGGAGCGTGTGTGGTTCTAAATCTCCTACGAGCGCAAGCCCTCGTAGTTAATTACATCGTAAGAAAACAAGGTCTCCTACAAAAACTCTCGATTAAAATAACGGAAAAATTTTATTAGATTTTCTAGGAGTGATATCAAGGAGGTGAATTTGGAATTTCAATCGGGATTGGATCGACTTTTGAACACTTATTTCCGGAGTCAACGAAGGAGAGGTAGGAGGCACTTAGAGATTCTGAAATAATTCAGAAGTGCCCCAACCTAAGCTAAGTGTTGGGCTTTAAATTTTAGATTGAGGAGGAATCTTTATGTTCAAGTTGAAATTTTATTAGAAAATTGGGACTTATATTCTTGATCACATGATCGAAAAATGCCCAGAAAGTGAGGGTGAAGACTACCCTACCAAGTGGGTATGACGTCCCCGGTCAAGATCCCATGGTTTTCCATCGTCCCGGGTTCGTCGATATCCTTAGCCTACTTAGTCAAGTGCCGACCAGAGGATCCTTGTTAGCAACCATGGGTTACCTCATTCAAGGGGACCTCGTAGGCCAAGGGGCTGGGGACCTAATCCTAGGCTGACAAACAGGAAGTGCACAGGTCTGTGGAAAGTGAACCTATGTCTATGTTATCTAACCTAGGATGCCACTCTCATTTCGTATGCATATCAATCTATCTAAAAAGAAAAGAAAGAAACACCGTCCTAACCTAAAGCTAGAGTCCGTGTCCTAATGGGTCAATCTAGGTGTGTGTAGCAGGCTGTGTGGTTTAGGTATATCCTAAATCGGGTAATTGGTTAAAGTTGTTTTAATGTTCTGATTGGTTGAAAGGTTTAAGGGAGATTTTGATTAAAGTTTAAATTTTAATGATTTAAAATTGATTTTAAGATTGATTGTTGGTTTTAAAGCTAGATTGAAATTTTCTGGATTTTGAATAAAATATTTAATGTTCTAAAATTATTCGAATCATTTAATGATTTTAAGCAAGGGGTTAAATTTTGAATTTTAGATTAAGAATGTTTTCCAAAAAAAAAAAAGTATTTTATTAAAATATTAGCCCCTAAGACGAGTTGAATGCCTTTAAGTTTGATTGATTTAGAGTTTATTTGAATTATTTATGACTCTTCAAAATTTTGATCACTCATTGGAATTATTTAATGGTCTTAATTAGAGAGGTTTTGATGTTTTGAATCTAATTGAGTTCCAAGCTCCTTGTAATCAATTCCAAAGGTCATGAATGACCCACGGATAGATTCCCAAGTGTTTAGGAATTCTCTGGAATTTTAAATTATTATTAATTAGTTACATTAATTAAATATCAGATTCTAATGATTATTAACTTATTCTTAAACTTGAAGTCAAATCTACTTGATTTTAACTTTAATGTGTTAAGGATCCAAATCTGATCAATTAGAGGGGTTATTTATAGTTTTAGATTTAAAAGTGATTTATTGAAATTTCTAGGAGGTTTTAAGGTCTGATTAAGGTTCAAACTTAAGGGGTTTGATTAAGGGGGTTCGAAGGGTTTGAAGTTTAGTGACAATTTTCTCTAGAGCAGGAAAGATCACTATACTTAAGGGGTTTTAATTTGAAGTCAATTGGGTTTAAATTAGATTTACTTAATTATTGTATGTGTTGATTGGGAAAGATTTGATATTTTATAAATTTTATTTGAGTTATTATCAAATATTTTAGTTTTCAGGTTTTAAGGAAGAGATTAATAATTGATTGTTGTTTGAGATTAAATCGATTATGTATATGTTAATCTTAAGGTGTAATGTCACTAAGTTAACTATGTTTAATGTTTCATCCCTAAGGGACACATGTGTGAATCCTAGTGTTTGGCTAAGTTCTCTAAGACTCGTCCTTAATTATTGTCCTTAAAGATGTCACTAGATTCAATGGGTTTGAATCAATGTCACTAACCCTTTAGACATACCTACGAATGTAAACAAGTTATGTCGATGGGTTTTGAATTTGTAAAAAGAAGAAAGCAGGTATTAATTAAATGCAAGAATTATTGCAAGAATTTAAAGCTGGGGTAAATAGCTCAACAAGTAAATCTAGAAGCTTTATGATCTTCTAAGTTTTTAAGAAAACTTACCTGGTCACCGGAGCTAGTCAACGGTGACTTCGGCCGTAGCACCCCGTTTAGAAGAAACGGGGTGATTGAAGCTCCTTGGCTCATCCTCCAATCAGCTCCATCAGTACCTCGCAAATAAGGTGACGAGAGAAGGCGGTGTCAGAATATCATGTATGAAATTAAAGCTATTATAAATTGACATATAAGTGAATATGTAAAATAAAATGAAATCAAATCAAATGTCGTTTCAAAGAGTTAGAGATGTAGAATGAGATTTGTATTGAAGCAATTTCAGAACATATGTTATCTTACAATAAACTATCTCAATACATATACTTCTTATATAGAAAGGAATTCCAACACTTGTAGTATATCACGAGAATAAATTAACCATGTATTATTATATACAAAAGAGAATTTTTTACTTATATATTATCTCACAAAAAGAAATCAACATGTATGGAGATCATAACCATAAATATAGAACCGAGATAGGGAAATTGAACTCTACTAAAAATTTGGTGTGTACATAATTAATGAGATCAAGTCTTATTAAGATAAACAATGTCACACGATAATATGAATCGAGTAAATTATCAAAATTGTAAATTTATCAACATTTTGATGAATATAATAATCATCCAATTCAAATAAGTGTAAACAATTAAAAGTTTTAGAAAAGGAACCCACTTATAATACCAAATAACACTTGAGGGTAAACATATGTAAGCAAGCGAGTACAAATATATCAACAATCTGGTTAGTGATCATCATTTTGTTTTAATAGCCCATTTATATTCAGCATTATAGTTGCAACATGCAAGAGGACAAAAACTATATTCAAGCATTAGAAGATATCAAAATTTAGAAGAGAATAATGGTTTGGGCATGTATTTCACACTACAAGCGATATAGAAAAAGATTCTATGGCATCGTACACTTAGAAAAAGAACATGATATTATTCATAGAAAATCCAAAATAAATGGGGTAAAGATGAATAATAAAGAACACAACTAAACAACTAAGTGTAAATGAGCTGAGCTTGAACAAATTGTAATTGCATCGTCATACATAAATCATACAATTTGATTATGAAGAGTATTCAAAGTGTATATATTTTCCTCTATATATCTATTATAATATTGACAAAAACTTAACAATCATATTATGCAAGAATCCAATTCGTAAAAAAAAAGTACAACATCTAAAATAAGCTTGCAATTATTTCACAGAATTGAATGCAATAAAAGCTATATGCTCCACATGACACATTGATTAAATATCATTAATCTGAAAGAATTGAAATGGAAAAAAAAAAAAAAAGAAAATTGAGCATCATCATCTAAATAAAAGAAAGACGAGATTTAAAAATAGATATAGCATGCGAGCAGAATGATCAAATCATAAATATGCTATCAGATGAGAGGGAATGAATTTGCAATAATCACTTCAACAAGTTTATGAAAGAGCACATGAATCAAGTTAAATAAATGTCCACATAACTAAGAAAATCTTGTCGTATATCAATATGTATTTGCTCTCTTTTTTTTTAACAATTCAATAGAAAAATTATTTTAATTAAAATAAAAGAAAAACAACAGAAACTTAAGGCTTATTTATTTATTCAATTTTAAATTATATGATATAAAGTTGTGACGTATTGACTGAGATAAGGTCTTTCCATCTTATTGAAACAAAGAATTTCTTCTATAAATGCATCTTTAACATTGCTAAGCAAGCAGTTTTAATCTGAGGAAAAATGACAGTGAAGTTGTCATAAGGAAAATCACTCATTAATACAACAAAATAAGATATCTCTAGTTACATGGAAAATATGCATATATGTAAGATGATATATTATGATTTGCTACTACAAAGAAATAAAAAAAAAAAGCACAACAATTTCAACTAAAACTTACTTTTGCCAAACCAAGAGATCACCTGTGCACACATGGCCATTAGTTATTAACTGGGGAATGTTAACGAACAACCTCTCAACTAGAATACACCATATATAGATATTAAATCAAAACTTCGTAATGAAATCACAGTGATTGAAGCTATACATAAAATCCGGCCACACCAAATTGAATAAAATGAAAGAATGTATTATAAATTACTCATTGACATGACTTACAACTTCATGTAACCCCTCACAATGACGGGTTAACAACAAATAGTCATACATGAATATATGTGTCACTGAATTCAAAGAGTTCATATTCAAACTTATCAAATTCTTAGAAGTATTCACATGAGGAGTATAAGTAAGCATCTTGGCATGATTATCTTAATCATATTTTAATTGAAACATCTCAAATCGACAGAAATAGAGTGAGACAGAAACTTTGATTCTCAACTAATGACAACCTGAAGTCTTGCTCTAAAAGAAAAATCCAAAATATATCACCTTAAGGTATCCAGATCAATTGAAATCAACTTTGTACTAAAGCATTTAATTAGCTTACAAAAGTCTAATTATGTTATTCGTAGGAAATCTTAAATGGAGAAAACCTAAACACTTTCCTGAGAAAGTAATTACATTCAGATATCTCATAATGATGGAGACAAAGTCCGAGGCTAAATAATATGAATATATTTAACTACCGAGGATCTAGAATGGGAAGTTCACATACAGCAACCGTTGCTTCCATATGATAAATAAGATTTATTTTTAACAATATATGATAGCATGCTTCACATATTTAACATAAATCAGGTTCTGTACACACCATAATGATATGAGATTATGCTAATAAAAAAAAGCTAAGTGGAGATCTGTAATAACATTTTGAGAGCATCCATTTCAATCAAATAGTTTAGTATCATACCTTGTATTATGCAATACAAGCTTCCTTAGCATCAGTTATATCAATATTGATCCTTGTAGCTCCTCCTATGTAACCACGGCACTCTTCTTTTCGATGAATCGCATGCAAAGCAAGCACAGTAATGGGGGCAAATCTTTGAGTGGTTCTTCCTTATGCTTGGACGAGTGGAGAAGAGGAAATCCCCTTCTTTCATTTATGCCCTATCCTGACTTCTGGCTTCAACTCCAATGATCCGGAGGTGGTAGCTTTCTTTGCTTAAATTCGTGGCTTTGTTGGCTTTGGATAAACAGATAGAGAGAGTGAATAGTCAGCTCTCCATTCTCTCTTTGGATCTAACATTTCTTTAGTTGGTGTTGCCGTAGCCTGATGACTGGCTTCATCTCTTGAATGTTTTCCAGTGGCCGGCCCTAGCAGCAACCCTCTTCTCTTCTTCTTCCTTGGCCGAATGGAGCAAGCATTAGAAGTGTGGGTTGAGAGAGGCGTTGGGAAGAGAATGAGAGGGCTGCTTGCCTGTGGATCTGTTGGAGCGTCGCCAACCCTAGCCGCGCCTCTCTTCTCCTTCAGCCGAAAATGTAGAAGGAAAATCCCAGAGGGGCGGCTGCTTGTGTAGAATGGGGCGATCCTCTCAGATCTAGGGCTTGGAGTCGTATGCCATATGTGTCATGCCTTGGGTCTAAGGAAGGGCATCACCCAACCTTAGGTCTACAGGATGCTGATAGAAGACTTACTCCTAGTAGACGGATCAACTGGGAAACCAAGATAGGGAATACCCAGCCTTGGGTCTAAGGAAGGGCATCACCCAACCTTAGGCCTATAGGATGCTGATAGAAGACTTACTCCTAATAGGCAAATTAACTGGAAACCAAAGTAGGGAATACCTAGCTTTGGGTCTAAGGAAGGGCATCACCCAACCTTAGGTCCATAGGATGCTGATAGAAGACTTACTCCTAATGGACAAATCAACTGGAAACCAATGTAGGGAATACCTAGCCTTGGGTCTAAGGAAGGGCATCACCCAACCTTAGGTCTATAAGATGCTGATAGAAGACTTACTCCTAATAGGCAAATTAACTGGAAACCAAAGTAGGGAATACCTAGCTTTGGGTCTAAGGAAGGGCATCACCCAACCTTAGGTCCATAGGATGCTGATAGAAGACTTACTCCTAATGGACAAATCAACTGGAAACCAAGGTAGGGAATACCTAGCCTTGGGTCTAAGGAAGGGCATCACCCAACCTTAGGCCTATAGGATGCTGATAGAAGACTTACTCCTAATAGGCAAATTAACTGGCAAACTAGGATGGTGCCACGAAGGGCGTACTCCACCCCTAGCGAATGGTCATGTGGGGAGGAAACTTGCTCCACACAACGGACCAAAACTGGCAAACTAGAGTGGTTCCACGAAGGGCGTACTCCACCACTAGCGAGTGTGAATTAGGATGGTGCCACGAAGGGCGTACTCCACCACTAACGAGTCTAATCCTAAGGGAAGGAAGGACCTAACCTTAAGGAAAAGAGAACCAGAAACAATTGATTGATGATTTTGAATTTGATTTGATTTCTTTGAATTTGAAGGGGTGAATTTGATGTTTATTTGATCCTCATTAGGCATGATACTTCTTAAAGAACCGCCCAAATGAAAGGAAACATCTGGTGGTATCTTCAAAATTAATCAATTGCCATGAACCTCCCTTATAGATTATATCTAAGGTGATCGATCCAGTCAACGTTGATTCAAAGCTTCCATTGATCTTATGGTGGACTAAAATTGGTCTTCAAAGGACTATAGCCAAATCTCCTACTTGGAAAGTCCTAAGGTAACACAATTTTATCACGAGCTTGAATCATACGTGACTTATGTAATTTCAAATTTTATTGAGTTCAAAACAACTTTCTTCAAGGCCTTCATGATCCTCCAATTGGAGTCAGGCACTCTACTTAGTTGTGACTCAATTTTGAAAGTCAATTTGTAGCCATGTAAAACACACCTCTATATGAGAACAAGCTTGGACCCAACATAGAGTGTTACTTCACATAGTGGATCTTAAAAGAAATGATGCATATATTTAAGGATTTACATGTATCTATCAAGAATGGGATTTGAATTCTTATCGAAAATAGAAAATTCATTCTTTTTATTGAAAATTTCCTCTTAATCATTTGGACCCTGTCAGAACGACAAGTGGGAACAAATTCAAAAGTATAGTGAGAAGTAGAGTGACCCCAATCGACCCGAAAAGAGCCAAGGTTTTAAATTTTGTTGACTCAGATCAAGTTTCATAGAATCTGAACTAGGTTCTCCCTTGTAGAAATTTTGAATTAAAATCAATTTCAAAAAAGGCGTAAATTGGATAGAGAAATTTAATCTTTTCAATTCTCTTGCATATAATTTTCTATCTGATAAACTGTTTATGCAGGACAATAAATCTAAATTCAAAATTTTTTAAAGTCAAGCTATTAAATATGATCGGGCTCTTTGCGATTTAAGGATTTAAAAAGGAAGGAAGCCTCTTTCACTTTCTTTTTTTTTGTGACATGCTTTGCACATTCTTTTTTTCTTTGGCGCACTTTGCGCATCTTTTGATTTTGAATCTTTTAAGTGCACTTTGTGCATCCTTTGAATTTTCTTCTTATCTTTTTTTTTAAGAGGCTTCACTTTCTTTAAAACCTTAACATGATAGCTCTTTTTTTTTAATCTAGGATTATATCACAAGTATAAGAGAAGAAAACTCATTCTCTTATCCAAGGAAGAATAATCCCCAAATTGGACCCAATCTTTTGATAAGAAAATATCAACTTGACTTAGAAAATTGTTGAATAGATTTAGAACATGCAAGAGAAGCCTATAAGATAGAAAACCGCGAGAAGGCTGAGAAGATTTTTATTTCAAAAACCAACTTAAGTTTGATACAAATTTCAATTCAAAAATCAAATTAACCCGCAGAAGCGGTGGGAGGGAGGGGCCTTTAAAGATCCAGTGGGGTCAACCACAACTCTCTCCTATTTTTGATTTAAAGTAGAGGTCAATTTTCATTAAAAAAAAGGATCAACTATCTCAAAAATTCTGACCCAATACACTTGAGAAATAATATGATTTCCTTCAAAGTAGCAAGTCCAGGTGGCAAGACCTTATCAATATAAATTATATTTCCACAATCTCTTAAAGGAAAGAGATTGTTGTGGGGTCTGCACTACCCCTAACTAGTGCTGCATCATCTCACTCTAAGGATCTATCGCGATAGGACCCCTTTTAGAAGTCAAATTCAAATGGTGTCACTATCTGACAAGATCTCAGATCCATCATTATTCCCCTCCCTAATTACTAGTGATCTAGCAATTATGAGAGTGGCACCCCGAGCGGTTTCTGCACCTCCTCCTCTATAGATGATATAGTAGGGCATATATAGTAACGTGACCTAACATCATCCAGTAGAGTGGATGGGTCATAACACTCAATTGGGGGCCTATAGTCTATTATTGTTGATTGCCCAATTTAGATTTTGGTAGATCTTTTATGTGCAATAGTCAAAAGGGCAAAGTGGATATCACGCTATCATTCTCACAACCTCACTTCCTTGAGTAAGAGGAAGTGGGTGGAAGTGGCTTCCACCAAAGAGGGGGTATGTGAGAGGAGCAATGAACCCTCCATTATTCTCAAATTTGACTTACTCTTAAGGCTTCTGATTCAGCAATCTTTCTAGCCTTTTGAGTACATTTGATTTCCTTGAATTAAGGAAAGATGATTTAAATCAATTGATTTTGAAATAGAATTGGAATCTTGAAATCAATTGATTTTCTTCAAATTTTGGAACTCAAAATATTAAGTTTTCACTCAACATGAAGGTTCATAAAATTGATAAGCAAATCTCAAGAGTTGTGCTTGACTCTCTCATTCCACCAACTAACTAGGGATGAAATGTCAAAGCTTAGATTTAGTTGAGAAAATTTGAACTTAATGTTGAAATTAAAATGGATCTTCTTCAAATTATGAAACTCAACATGTAAGATTTTTTTTTTAAAACATGAAGGTCTACGAAATTGATATGAAAAATCCCCAGGATTGGGCTTGACTCTTTCATTCCACCAATCGACTTGGGGTGAAATGTCAAAGCCTACATTTGATTGAGAAGATTTGAATTTTAGAATTGAAAATAACAGATCTTCTTCAAATTATGAAACTCAACATATTGAATTTCATTCAAATATGCAGGTTTACAAAATTGACATGAAGACCTTAAGGTATGGCTTGACACTTTCGATCCACCAATTAACTTAGGGGCAAAAATGTCAAAGCCTGGAGTTGTTAGAGGGAGAATTGAATTTTGATTTTGAGACTGAAGGGTCTTCCGTAGGATGTGAAACTTAGCATACTCGACATTTAATTGGATATGCAAGTTTGCAATATTAAGGAAGATCTTAAAGAATTTGACTTGACCCTATTGCTCTACCAATTAACTTGGAGGCAAAATGTCAAAGCCCGACTTGAACAAAGGTTTCCTCGCTCACCTCTCTATTTGTAATGTCTTTTTTATGTTGGCTACACTCACCCAAGAAAGAAATGGGTAGAGGTACCAACGGAAGAAGGGTAGTCAAAATTACCGATGCAATAAAATTTATGCCGTTATTAAAGATGGAGAAAGAAATTTAGTCCCACCGGGCATGCCATTT
Source organism: Dendrobium officinale (assembly GCA_019514585.1). NCBI lineage: Eukaryota > Viridiplantae > Streptophyta > Magnoliopsida > Asparagales > Orchidaceae > Dendrobium > Dendrobium officinale. The sequence continues at coordinate 46,010,435 of CM033690.1, read as the reverse complement.
TTTTGTTGGTGAAATTTTGAAAACATATTTTAAAAATATTAGTTTTCTTTGGGACTTAAAATTGAATTCTAAAATTGAATTGTCTCGTTAGAAAAAGTATATCACCTCCAGAGGTGAGAATAAAATTTCATAACGGTATTCAGATTTAGAATTATGAAATTCATCTTGAATATTATGACCGGATGCTAAAGAGAACATCATATGGCCCCAAAGGATCAAAATGAGGTTCAACTGAATATCCAGCTACAATATTCAAGAAGAGTGATCGTTAGGTTCATATCCAAAGCCTTATCAAAGAAAGATGTATCTCCCCGAAGGGGGAAAATATCATTCGATGATAATTCTTTGAATATGATAACAATGATCACTAATATTTTAAGTTTTCCCAAAGAAATCCAACTGAGTTTTTAAAAAATCAATTTTTAAAATCAGGTGCGTGTGTGGTTCTAAATCTCCTACGAGCGCAAGCCCTCGTAGTTAATTACATCGTAAGAAAACAAGGTCTCCTACAAAAACTCTCGATTAAAATAACAGCAAAATTTTATTAAATTTTCTAGGAGTGATATCAAGGAGGTGAATTTGGAATTTCAATCGGGATTGGATCGACTTTTGAACACTTATTTTCGTAGTCAACGGAGGAGAGGTAGGAGGCACTTAGAGATTCTGAAATAATTCAGAAGTGCCCCAACCTAAGCTAAGTGTTGGGCTTTAAATTTTAGATTGAGGAGGAATCTTTATGTTCAAGTTGAAATTTTATTAGAAAATTGGGACTTATATTCTTGATCACATGATCGAAAAATGCCCAGAAAGTGAGAGTGAAGACTACCCTACCAAGTGGGTATGACGTCCCCGGTCAAGATCCCATGGTTTTCCATCGTCCCGGGTTCGTCGATATCCTTAGCCTACTTAGTCGAGTGCCGACCAGAGGATCCTTGTTAGCAACCATGGGTTACCTCATTCAAGTGGACCTCGTAGGCCAAGGGGCTGGGGACCTAATCCTAGGCTGACAAACAGGAAGTGCACAGGTCTGTGGACAGTGAACCTATGTCTATGTTATCTAACCTAGGATGCCACTCTCATTTCGTATGCATATCAATCTATCTAAAAAGAAAAGAAAGAAACACCAGCCTAACCTAAAGCTAGAGTCCGTGTCCTAATGGGTCAATCTAGGTGTGTGTAGCAGGCTGTGTGGTTTAGGTATATCCTAAATCGGGTAATTGGTTAAAGTTGTTTTAATGTTCTGATTGGTTGAAAGGTTTAAGGAAGATTTTGATTAAAGTTTAAATTTTAATGATTTAAAATTGATTTTAAGATTGATTGTTGGTTTTAAAGCTAGATTGAAATTTTCTGGATTTTGAATAAAATATTTAATGTTCTAAAATTATTCGAATCATTTAATGATTTTAAGCAAGGGGTTAAATTTTGAATTTTAGATTAAGAATGTTTTCCAAAAAAAAAGTATTTTATTAAAATATTAGCCCTTAAGACGAGTTGAATGCCTTTAAGTTTGATTGATTTAGAGTTTATTTGAATTATTTATGACTCTTCAAAATTTTGATCACTCATTGGAATTATTTAATGGTCTTAATTAGAGAGGTTTTGATGTTTTGAATCTAATTGAGTTCCAAACTCCTTGTAATCAATTCCAAAGGTCATGAATGACCCACGGATAGATTCCCAAGTGTTTAGGAATTCTCTGGAATTTTAAATTATTATTAATTAGTTACATTAATTAAATATCAGATTCTAATGATTATTAACTTATTCTTAAACTTGAAGTCAAATCTAGTTGATTTTAACTTTAATGTGTTAAGGATCCAAATCTGATCAATTAGAGGGGTTATTTATAGTTTTAGATTTAAAAGTGATTTATTGAAATTTCTAGGAGGTTTTAAGGTCTGATTAAGGTTCAAACTTAAGGGGTTTGATTAAGGGGGTTCGAAGGGTTTGAAGTTTAGTGACAATTTTCCCTAGAGCAGGAAAGATCACTATACTTAAGGGGTTTGAATTTGAAGTCAATTGGGTTTAAATTAGATTTACTTAATTATTGTATGTGTTGATTGGGAAAGATTTGATATTTTGTAAATTTTATTTGAGTTATTATCAAATATTTTAGTTTTCAGGTTTTAAGGAAGAGATTAATAATTGATTGTTGTTTGAGATTAAATCGATTATGTATATGTTAATCTTAAGGTGTAATGTCACTAAGTTAACTATGTTTAATGTTTCATCCCTAAGGGACACATGTGTGAATCCTAGTGTTTCGCTAAGTTCTCTAAGACTCGTCCTTAATTATTGTCCTTAAAGATGTCACTAGATTCAATGGGTTTGAATCAATGTCACTAACCCTTTAGACATACCTACGAATGTAAACAAGTTATGTCGATGGGTTTTGAATTTGTAAAAAGAAGAAAACAGGTATTAATTAAATGCAAGAATTATTGCAAGAATTTAAAGCTGGGGTAAATAGCTCAACAAGTAAATCTAGAAGCTTTATGATCTTCTAAGTTTTTAAGAAAACTTACCTGGTCACCGGAGCTAGTCAACGGTGACTCCTGCCGTAGCACCCCGTTTAGAAGAAACGGGGTGATTGAAGCTCCTTGGCTCATCCTCCAATCAGCTCCATCAGTACCTCGCAAATAAGGTGACGAGAGAAGGCGGTGTCAGAATATCATGTATGAAATTAAAGCTATTATAAATTGACATATAAGTGAATATGTAAAATAAAATGAAATCAAATCAAATGTCGTTTCAAAGAGTTAGAGATGTAGAATGAGATTTGTATTGAAGCAATTTCAGAACATATGTTATCTTACAATAAACTATCTCAATACATATACTTCTTATATAGAAAGGAATTCCAACACTTGTAGTATATCACGAGAATAAATTAACCATGTATTATTATATACAAAAGAGAATTTTTTACTTATATATTATCTCACAAAAAGAAATCAACATGTATGGAGATCATAACCATAAATATAGAACCGAGATAGGGAAATTGAACTCTACTAAAAATTTGGTGTGTACATAATTAATGAGATCAAGTCTTATTAAGATAAACAATGTCACACGATAATATGAATCGAGTAAATTATCAAAATTGTAAATTTATCAACATTTTGATGAATATAATAATCATCCAATTCAAATAAGTGTAAACAATTAAAAGTTTTAGAAAAGGAACCCACTTATAATACCAAATAACACTTGAGGGTAAACATATGTAAGCAAGCGAGTACAAATATATCAACAAAATCTGGTTAGTGATCATCATTTTGTTTTAATAGCCCATTTATATTCAGCATTATAGTTGCAACATGCAGAGGACAAAAACTATATTCAAGCATTAGAAGATATCAAAATTTAGAAGAGAATAATGGTTTGGGCATGTATTTCACACTACAAGCGATATAGAAAAAGATTCTATGGCATCGTACACTTAGAAAAAGAACATGATATTATTCATAGAAAATCCAAAATAAATGGGGTAAAGATGAATAATAAAGAACACAACTAAACAACTAAGTGTAAATGAGCTGAGCTTGAACAAATTGTAATTGCATCGTCATACATAAATCATACAATTTGATTATGAAGAGTATTCAAAGTGTATATATTTTCCTCTATATATCTATTATAATATTGACAAAAACTTAACAATCATATTATGCAAGAATCCAATTCGTAAAAAAAAAGTACAACAGCTAAAATAAGCTTGCAATTATTTCACAGAATTGAATGCAATAAAAGCTATATGCTCCACATGACACATTGATTAAATATCATTAATCTGAAAGAATTGAAATGGAAAAAAAAAAAAAAAAGAAAATTGAGCATCATCATCTAAATAAAAGAAAGACGAGATTTAAAAATAGATATAGCATGCGAGCAGAATGATCAAATCATAAATATGCTATCAGATGAGAGGGAATGAATTTGCAATAATCACTTCAACAAGTTTATGAAAGAGCACATGAATCAAGTTAAATAAATGTCCACATAACTAAGAAAATCTTGTCGTATATCAATATGTATTTGCTCTCTTTTTTTTTTAACAATTCAATAGAAAAATTATTTTAATTAAAATAAAAGAAAAACAACAGAAACTTAAGGCCTTATTTATTCAATTTTAAATTATATGATATAAAGTTGTGACGTATTGACTGAGATAAGGTCTTTCCATCTTATTGAAACAAAGAATTTCTTCTATAAATGCATCTTTAACATTGCTAAGCAAGCAGTTTTAATCTGAGGAAAAATGACAGTGAAGTTGTCATAAGGAAAATCACTCATTAATACAACAAAATAAGATATCTCTAGTTACATGGAAAATATGCATATATGTAAGATGATATATTATGATTTGCTACTACAAAGAAATAAAAAAAAAAAAGCACAACAATTTCAACTAAAACTTACTTTTGCCAAACCAAGAGATCACCTGTGCACACATGGCCATTAGTTATTAACTGGGGAATGTTAACGAACAACCTCTCAACTAGAATACACCATATATAGATATTAAATCAAAACTTCGTAATGAAATCACAGTGATTGAAGCTATACATAAAATCCGGCCACACCAAATTGAATAAAATGAAAGAATGTATTATAAATTACTCATTGACATGACTTACAACTTCATGTAACCCCTCACAATGACGGGTTAACAACAAATAGTCATACATGAATATATGTGTCACTGAATTCAAAGAGTTCATATTCAAACTTATCAAATTCTTAGAAGCATTCACATGAGGAGTATAAGTAAGCAGCTTGGCATGATTATCTTAATCATATTTTAATTGAAACATCTCAAATCGACAGAAATAGAGTGAGACAGAAACTTTGATTCTCAACTAATGACAACTTGAAGTCTTGCTCTAAAAGAAAAATCCAAAATATATCACCTTAAGGTATCCAGATCAATTGAAATCAACTTTGTACTAAAGCATTTAATTAGCTTACAAAAGTCTAATTATGTTATTCGTAGGAAATCTTAAATGGAGAAAACCTAAACACTTTCCTGAGAAAGTAATTACATTCAGATATCTCATAATGATGGAGACAAAGTCCGAGGCTAAATAATATGAATATATTTAACTACCGAGGATCTAGAATGGGAAGTTCACATACAGCAACCGTTGTTTCCATATGATAAATAAGATTTATTTTTAACAATATATGATAGCATGCTTCACATATTTAACATAAATCAGGTTCTGTACACACCATAATGATATGAGATTATGCTAATAAAAATAAGCTAAGTGGAGATCTGTAATAACATTTTGAGAGCATCCATTTCAATCAAATAGTTTAGTATCATACCTTGTATTATGCAATACAAGCTTCCTTAGCATCAGTTATATCAATATTGATCCTTGTAGCTCCTCCTATGTAACCACGGCACTCTTCTTTTCGATGAATCGCATGCAAAGCAAGCACAGTAATGGGGGCAAATCTTTGAGTGGTTCTTCCTCTTGCTTGGACGAGTGGAGAAGAGGAAATCCCCTTCTTTCATTTGTGCCCTATCCTGACTTCTGGCTTCAACTCCAATGATCCGGAGGTGGTAGCTTTCTTTGCTTAAATTCGTGGCTTTGTTGGCTTTGGATAAACAGATAGAGAGAGTGAATAGTCAGCTCTCCATTCTCTCTTTGGATCTAACATTTCTTTAGTTGGTGTTGCCGTAGCCTGATGATTGGCTTCATCTCTTGAATGTTTTCCAGTGGCCGGCCCTAGCAGCAACCCTCTTCTCTTCTTCTTCCTTGGCCGAATGGAGCAAGCATTAGAAGTGTGGGTTGAGAGAGGCGTTGGGAAGAGAATGAGAGGGCTGCTTGCCTGTGGATCTGTTGGAGCGTCGCCAACCCTAGCCGCGCCTCTCTTCTCCTTCAGCCGAAAATGTAGAAGGAAAATCCCAGAGGGGCGGCTGCTTGTGTAGAATGGGGCGATCCTCCCAGATCTAGGGCTTGGAGTCGTATGCCATATGTGTCATGCCTTGCCCTAATGCTATATCCAAATCAAGAGAGCATCATCCCCTTTAAAAGTTGATCATATGGCTGCTATCAAATGCTTAATTAATTTTTTTTTTTAAATAAATCAAGGGCTGAAATTTATCTAAAACTTTGAGGATAATTGGAATTAAAAGAATAGATAAAGCAATGAAGTTTTTGATAGATTCGTATTTTAAATCAACTATTCAAAGTTTGTTTAGAGATAAATGATGTCAATTAGATATAGATTAGGTCAAGACATGTTGAAATTTAACTCAATCGAAGCCGTAGAAAATAAACTTTCATCAAAATTAATTCAAATCATCTCGAATGCGCTTGATTAAATTTGTTTGAAGAAAATTCAAAGGATTTTGATTAATCTAGATTTCGCTCAACTCAAAATAATAATAAATTAACTCAACTTCACAATTGACGACGGCATCATATGACTCAAATTGGCTCAAATCGAACTAGATATCCCAAAATGTAATGTGTGCACTCAAATCGATCTTAATTAATATGTATATACAGTTCAATGTTGATTTCAAAGAAGAGAAATGAGGTCAATCACAAGTCGTATTGTAGGCGATGATGATTGAAAGGTTAATTAATCAAAATGTAGATCAAAAATTGGATGATTGAAAGTTAATTAGAACTTTGATTAAGAGTTGAATGGGGATATGTTTGGGACCTATATGATCGACAAGTGATCATTAGGTCACCAAAATAAAACCCAGGTGGGTCCTAGTAACCTCATACAAAAATGAGGTCAACAACTAACCAAGAGGAGGGGGGGGGGGGTTTGAATTGGTATTTTAAAAATTTCTTAAACAAAACATAAACTCAAACCAAAAATCACCACAATGAAAATCAAAGTGTGGAAATTAAATGTGGAAAAAACAGTAGTAAAGAACACAGTGGTTCAGTCAACTCGACTTACGTCTGCTCCCCGGAGGCGCCCTCTGAGTATTGCACTAAACTGAGTGACTCTTCTTTTGCTCACACAGCAAGGCTTAGAAACCTTTATAAAATCTCCTTTTATAAAGGAGATTTTATAAGGTAGAGAACCCAACTCCTTTTGCTTCCTTCTGAAGTAGGCAGAGAATCTTGATCGATTGCTGAACTGAACCTCTCTTGAAACTTCAAGAAAAAGGGACGACGATCAGAGAAGAAGACTTGGATCCTTACTTGGAGCAACCCTTGTAAAACACCTCATAAACTCAATATTATAAGATCCTCTCTCTGTCCCTCTCCTCTAGGCTCTTTCAGGTCAAGACAGCAATGAAAGATGTCTAAATGATAGAATAAGTGCTCTTAAATAGAAGAGCTTCGGAATAACTCATTAATTGTAACATGCCAACTTTATCATCCAGGACGATATGAATATTTTCACGAACGATCAGTGCAAATTATGCTCAACCAGTCATGACGATTTGGGAAGATCAGAAGGTTTTTGTTTATATCGTCCAGGACAATTAAATATCATCCTGTATGATTAGTTCAAATCACAGAATATTGACCAGACCATCACTCTGAATGGATGTCTAGATGATTAAAAATTAGCTTGATCGTCCAGGCCAATCTAATAATCATCCTGAATGATTAGTTCAAATTTGTAAAAATTATCTAGAACATCGCCCTGAATAGATGCTGTCTGATATGTGATCGTCTAGGAATAACTATGGTTTTTGAACTGATCATCCCAGATGATCCTGCAATCATTTAGGATAATATGATCATATCAATCAAGCCTTAATTGCTTTTCTTAATTATCAGATTAATTTAGGCATAATTGTGCTGCATCGTCCAGGATGATGTCTTGAATGATGTCCAAAAATAAAGAATACCTAAATAGATCTAGCGGCTAATTCGTTTTGATTTGAGCCTATCATCCTGGCCGATACGAATATTATCCAGGATGATGTGCTTAATGTTGACTGCCTTAACCAGGATGCCCTAAGAGTTTCTATTTTTGAACAGATTGTCCATCATGATTTATGGATCATCCCGGATGATGATACCAAAAATAGTAAACTCTATAAAACAGTCAAAAATTTTCCCAAAGTGTGTGTGTGTACAAGGTTGCTTAGCATCAGGAACCACATCTTTTATGATAGACTCAAGAAAAGGGAAAAAATACAAACTGACTCAGACCTAGTCTACCCATTCTTGAGCTGATTCAATTTGTAATCTTGATCTTGTGGACCTGAAATGTTAGTAGTCAAGGCAATCGTAGAGAAATATATGTGTTTGTTATCATCAAAATTCTATTTCTTGAAATTAGATACACAACATTGACCTCTTATCTACTACACATTAAAACATCTCCTACAACTTCTTCTTAAAAGAAAAGAATATCTAATATCTGCATATGTCAATATGGATACATATTGCCTTAGCAGAATGCAACTAGACCACCGTTATCATTGGCCTTTTGCTTGATATTCGCCGTCAGTCCTTTACTTCATATCAGCCATCATCGAATTCTCACTCAAACTATTGATAACATTACACCCTCTAATTATCTCCTTCAGCTCTTTACTCGGTCAATAATTACCCACAGACTTCCACTCGATCGTCAATCATCGATGAACTTCCGCTCAAATAGCATTGAAATTCTCCCCGTCTACTAATAACTTCTAGCTCTCCTCTAGAGTACTATTACTGCCATATCTTCTCAAATCACTCTCGTATACAAGAAGCAATTGATCTTTTTCTGTCAAGAGTTATATATTAAGAAGATAGTCTCTCATCGTAACTTTTTCTATACAAGAGAGGGGCACTAAAGCTTGATAAGAGAATGCCGTCTATCTACGATAGTGGAATATCTCCAATGTAAGAAGAAGAATGCAAGAGAAGAATAAGGAGGAAAAAATCTCCTTTAACACAAGAGGGGTATTGAATCTTAATAATAGAATGTTGCCTATCTCCGATAGTGGAATGCCTCCAATGCAAGAAGAAGAACACAAGTGAAGAACAAGGAGGAAAAAATCTCCTTCTACACAAGAGAGGGGCACTGAAGTTTGATAGGGAAATGCCGCCTATCTACTATAGTGGAATACCTCTAATATAAGAAAAAGAACACAAGAGAATAACAAGAAGGAAAATAACTCCTTTTATATAAGAGAGGGGCACTGAAGCTTGATAGGAGAAAATCATCTATCACCGATAGTGAAATGCCTATAATATAAGAAGTAGACTAGAAGGAAAAAAAAAAAGAAATGAATCCAAAAAAATTAACTTCAACACACGGAGAGGGGCCCTGAATTTTAGTAGGGGATGCCGCCTATAAATAATAGGGAAATGCCTCAACTGTAAGAAAGTTAGAATGAGGGATGAGAAATAAAAGAAACGGTTGCAAAAAGTCTGACTTCTACACGAGAAGTGGGGTGCTAATTTAAGTAGGAAAAGTCACCTATATAAAATAGCAAAATGCCTTGACTGTAAGAAGATAGCCAGAGGAGAAGACAGTCGAAGGAGAAAAAAATTTCTTCTACACTGAAGAGGAGCACTGAATTTAAGTAGGGAAAGTCACATACGAAAAATAACAGAAAGACCTCTAGAGCAAAAAGAAAAATAGGAGAAAAAGAATAAAAAAATTCTAACTTCTATACAAGAGGAGGGATGCTGAGTTAAGTAGGGAAAATCACCAACTAAAAATCAGCGAAATGCCTCGGCTGTAAGAAAGTCATAGGGAGAAAGAAGAAGGAGCAAGTTTCCCTTGGCCCTTGGGGGTATTTATATCATTTTTTGGAATAGGATAAGCTTCAGGAAGATTCTAGAATTTTTTAAAATTTTTTAGAGTTTTTTGGAATTTTTTGAATTAAAAAAAAATTAAAAATCAAAATCGACGATTCGACCGCCTACGCATGTCCGGGCCTAATCTTTGGCCTGGATGGTCTAAATAGGATGTTTTGGGGTCTCTGAACATATTTTTTGATGTTTCGTACTCAATTTTGACACTTTCAGAGCTTAACGAGGCCTCTATAATTGATCAGTTTGAGAAAATTTATGTTTTTTGGAAAGCAATTTTTGTGATTTGGCCAATATAAAATATCATAATAAGTATTTTTGAATTTCTAAAGCTTCAACGTCCTAAAATAGGGGAGCAACTGATATATCATAAAAAAATTATATTGCTCGGGCATGAATCTCGAGGCAAAATAAAGTCGAAAACTTCAAAAATTAAATCTGAGATCACCTAAACTCTGATTTTAGCAAACTTATAGTCAAATTGAACGTTTCAGAAATACAAACCCAACAACACCAAATTCAACTCGATCTGAGCCCAAATGAGTCCGAATTTAAGACCCAAAGCACTATTGGAAGGTTTAAACTACAATTTGGTTTACTAAATGGTTTCCAAATACGACGTGCTTAAAGTCAAATCAAGCGGCTCGACGAGACAAATCCAAAGAGCCCAAGATCACCAAATTCTGACATCATTAAGACTTTCAAATGTCTAACGAATAGTACATGATCAAGAGATTCAATATCGGCCGTCCATCCAACCACTCCTCATTTACCCCTGATCTCTCACCTATTTATAGGCCATGCCTCTCCAAAAATCTATAAATAAACCCCTCATTTTTCTTGAAATGGGACCCATGCAAGAAGAAGAAAAGAATAAGGATAAGAGAAGAGAATACGGGAAGGAGGGAAGAAACACCTCCTCGACCACCATCGGAGTTCCTCCCGATGTTTAAGTGACGTTAGAGTTCCATTTGACTTCCAAGTGAAGTTGGAATTCTGCCCAAGTGACGTCGGAATTCTGCCCGACTACCAAATAACTCAAGAATTCCGCCTGACTTTCTAGTGATGCCGAAATTCTGTCTGATCTCCAAGCAACTCTGGAGTTTTGCATGAACACCATATAATGTCGAAGTTCTCCCTGATTGCCGATTGATGTCAGACTTTTTCCTGACGCCGGACCTCCACTCGTCGCTAGATTTCTACCCGACGCCGGACTTCTGCCCATTGTCGGACTTTTGCCGAACATATATCCGATGCTGGATTTCTTTCCATTGCTGAACTTCTATCTGACGTAGTCCTTCCGACCTCTGTCGCTAGATAACGATCTTTATGACCTATGTCGCCAGATAACGATCGACAAATACGCACCGATCAAGCTAACACCCACCATCATCATCTTCAAACACCATATTTTGATTAAATATATGTCCATCATTAATCTCAATTGTCTCTTAGCTTCTGATATTCGTCAGCAACCAACTTCTAATGAATATTTATATTTCTAAGGGGAATTTACATACATACCATCTTGTATCGTCCTATATATTTACATATTTTACACCCAAAATTTTAATATTACGTATATAACACCATATATTACTTTAATATCAAACATGCCACTCATATTTTCTTCATACATGCCACTCATATATTTCATTTCTACCACTCATATTTGATATGAAAGTTATATATGAATGATATTGATGCGGCTAATCACCTGATATGAATAAGAGAGAATATTCTGTGCCCATGTGCCACGTTCTCTGCTATTTTAACTGCCTAGTACTGCTATTTTATAATTTCCTGTTTTTAGTATTATTCCAAATGTTATTTGCTTAGGTTATATCTTCTCTTCTGGAAGGGAAGAAAAGACAGTCTTGAAAGTTTTATCAAAACCCATTTTACAGAGCTTTTGCTACTGTTCCATTGCTGTTCTTTGTGTAGTTTTTTCGGTGCAGGTCATCAGCTACACCATATTGGTATCAGAGCCATTCTGGGATATGGCGGAAGGAAGCTCCCGACGAGCTGTGGAAGAAGAACGAAGTTTGGAAGCGCTGTGGGCAGCTCAGGCGAGCTCCACACGCAAACTTGAGGAACTTCGGGCAGACGTGCTTCACCTCTCCATTGAGATGAGGACCGAAGTAGCTGCTATCAAGACGATGTTAGAGGCTGCATTGCTTGGGTGTGCGCCGCCTCCGGCAGCGGCTTTGTATACTTATCCGGAAGCAATTTGGAGAAGACCACAAGGAGCCGGAGAGGATCTATCGGAATCCGAGGGCGAGACTCATCCCAGAGGACATCGAGATTTGTCCGATTCAGAAGACGATCAATGACATTACGGTGGAGAGTTCCGGAGACCTCGGGGAGGACTGGGCCGCCGAGACAGGGGTGAGTTCAAAGTAAAACTTGACATTCCTTATTTTGATGGCCATCTTCACATTGAAGACTACTTAGATTGGGAACGATATGTGGAAACTTTTTACGAATACATGGAAATCCACCCCGAGAAACAGGTGAAGTATGTGGCATGTTGACTTAAAGGAGGCGCCAGTGCGTGGTGGCTTCAATTGCTCCAGACGAGGAGGAGGGACGGACGGGGACCTGTACGCAGTTGGTTTCGAATGAAACAGTTGATGCTGGGCCATTTCCTACCCACCGATTACGAGCAAATGCTCGACCTTCAATATCAACACTGCACTCAAGGATCTCGGACTGTTAATGAGTATACCGAAGAATTCTACCGTTTAAGCGCCCGCAACAATCTCCACGAGTCCGAGAATCAACTCGTAGCCAGGTACATTGGGGGGTTACGAGATGCTATTCAAGACAAATTAGAGTTAAACTCGATTTGGTCTTTGTCCCAAGCAGTGAACTTCGTTCTAAAAGTGGAGACACAATTGCAGCGACATTCACGCAGTTACTCTAGCCGCCGTCACTCCACACAGGATGCATCAGTGGAAGGTCCTAAATCTGCAGTTCAATTTACTAAGTTACAAACCCCTGCTGCCAGCACACCTAATGCTGAAGCCAAGCTTCCGGTTAAAGCTAAGGTCCCTCTGAGAGAAAATCCTTATGGAAGGCCAACCAAATTGAAGTGTTTTAGGTGTTTCCAACCTGGGCATAAGTCGAACGAATGCCCCAATCGTCCGCAAGTTCAATTGCTGGAGGGAGAATGTCCGGACGAAGATAGAGACTGTGGAGAGCATGTTGATACCGAGGGGTTAGCTGAGGACGTTCCGGGTGACGATGGAGAACCTTTAATTTGCATTCTCGAGAAACTACTATTAGCGCCACGGGCTGCTCTGCCATCTCAAAGGAATGCAATATTCCGAACTCGATGCACCATCAGTGGTAAGGTGTGTGATCTGATCATTGACAGCGGATGTACGGAAAATGTGATCGCTCGATCCGTGGTTCAAGCTTTACAACTCAAGACTATTAAGAAATCTCAGCCATACAAAATTGGGTGGGTAAAACGTGGTCTAGACATGACCGTTGCTGATTGTTGGAAGATCTCCTTCTCTATTGGAAAGCATTACGTGTGCGAAGTTACGTGCGACGTCCTCGACATGGATGTCTGTCATCTTATTCTTGGTAGACCTTGGCAATTTGACGCTAATGCGACCCATGACTGCAGAGCTAACATTTATTCAGTGGAATGGAAAGGCAAAGTCTTACGTTTTTTACCCCACCCACTTGATGCTGTAGGAAAGGATGACAAAGGCAAGGCTGCTGCCTATCTAGTGTCGGGTCATACACTGTTACATTCAATTCCGGAAGATGTGCCCGTGTTAGCCTTGGTTGCAGCCGAGACGTACAAGTCCCAAAACAATCAGAAAATTCCGGAGTCTATTCGCCAATTGCTGGATGAGTTCACAGATATCGGTCCAGCGGATTTGCCTCCTCAATTACCGCCCCTTCGCACTATTCAGCATCAAATAGATTTTGTTCCTGGGTCGGCACTCCCTAATTTACCCCATTACCGCATGAGTCCGAAGGAGCACAACATTCTACAAGGCATTGTGGATGATTTATTACAGCGGCAACTCATTCAACACAGCTTGAGTCCCTGTGCTGTACCAGCACTCATCGTTCCTAAAAAGGATGGGCAGTGGCGACTATGCATAGACAGCCGAGCCATTAACAAAATAACAACCAAATACTGGTTTCCAGTCCCTAGAATTTCCGATTTGCTGGACAAACTAAACGGTGCTGTCATCTTTTTTAAGCTAGACCTTCGTAGCGGATATCATCAAATCCGTATTCGACCCGGGGATGAATGGAAGACCGCGTTTAAGACACGCGAGGGACTTTATGAATGGAGAGTCATGCCTTTCGGCTTGTGCAATGCTCCGTCTACCTTCATGAGAGTAATGACTGAAATACTCAAACCATTTACAGGTAAGTTTTGCGTATCTTACTTCGATGATATCCTTGTTTATAGCTCTTCGTTAGAAGATCATGTGCAGCATCTTACACTACTATTCCAAGCTCTCCGTGAACACAAGCTTTATCTGAATTTATCCAAATGTGAGTTTGCCACACCATCAGTATATTTCCTGGGATTCGTGGTGTCTCACGAAGGCATACAGGCCGATCCACGTAAGGTGGCAGCTGTCCGAGAGTGGCCACAGCCTCGGCCAGTGACTGAAATACGAAGTTTCCATGGGTTGGCGAATTTCTACCGCCGATTCATTAAGGGATTCAGTGTTATCATGGCCCCTATAACCGATGTTCTGAAGAGATCCACCTTCTCGTGGGATTCACCGCAACAAGAAAGTTTTGAACAGATCAAGTTGGCCCTCAGCAATGCTCCGGTTCTAGTTTTACCGAACTTCGACAAGGCCTTTCAAGTCGATACAGATGCCTATGGAGTGGTCATTAGAGCGGTTTTATACCAGGAAGACCGACCTGTTGAGTATTTTAGCGAGAAGCTTAGCCCGGCGCGGCAAAAGTGGACGGTATACGAGCAGGAGCTCTACGCCGTCGTTCGAGCCCTCAAGCAATGGGAACACTATCTGTTACATCAGAACTTTATACTTTGTAGTGATCATCAGTCATTACAATACCTTAATAGCCAGAAAACTGTCAATAAGATGCACGCTCGGTGGGTCATCTTTCTCCAGAAATTTAGCTTTGTTGTTCGGTACAAGACAGGAAAATTGAACCGGGTGGCGGACGCACTCAGCCGTCGAGCTGCGTTGCTTTCTCAGCTCCAGACAGAGCTTACGGATCTACAGGAGATGCAAAGCCTGTATCCCGCGGATCTTGACTTCGCCACTATTTGGGAAGGCTGTTGCTTTGGACAACCTTCTAGAGATTACTCTATGAGGCATGGATTCTTGTTTAAGGGAAACTGTTTATGTGTTCCTTCTTCGTCATGGCGACAGCAGATCATAAGGGAACTACACAGCGGACGTTTAGCAGCTCACGCTGGGAGAGACAAGACGCTCCAGCAACTACAGAGCCGATTTTTTTGGCCACACATGAGACGAGATGTAGCCAGATATGTTGAACGATGTGCTGTGTGTCAGCAATTTAAGGGAAATGCTCAAAATTCCGGGTTGTATACCCCTCTTCCAGTACCAGACTCGATTTGGGAAGATTTAAGCCTAGATTTCATTTTGGGGTTGCCGAGAACCAAAAGGGGATCCGATTCTATTATGGTGGTGGTTGATAGGTTCTCGAAGATGGCTCATTTCATTCCCTGTAAAAGAACCTTTGATGCTTTAAATATAGCGAAGTTGTTCTTTAAGGAGATTGTGCGTTTACATGGATTGCCTCGTAGCTTAACTTCCGACAGAGATGTGAAGTTTGTTAGCCACTTTTGGCGTGAATTATGGAAAACGCTTCAGACCGACTTGAAGTTGAGCTCGGCGTATCACCCTCAAACGGACGGACAGACGGAAGTTGTTAACCGTACGCTTGCCAGTATGCTGCGATGTCTAGTTCAAAATCATCCTAAAGCTTGGGAAGAAGTCCTGGGACAAGCGGAGTTCGCGTTCAATTCGATGCCTAATCGGTCCACTGGTCAATGTCCCTTTAGCATCGTGTACACTAAAATGCCTAATCATATTGTGGACCTCACCATTCTCTCTAAATGCAAAAGTGTATCAGCCACACAAACCGCAGCCCAATTTTCGGACATGCTCAAAGAGGTCAAAGCCAAACTGACAGACAGCAACAACAAATACAAACTTGATCAAGATCAACACCGGAGGTATGTGGAATTCCAACCTGGAGACTTGGTTATGTTGCGATATCGCAAAGATCGATTTCCTACAGGACCTTGCCCAAAGCTCAATCCAAAAAAATTCGGGCCCTTTCCCATATTGCGAAAAATCAATCACAACGCTTATGTCATTGATCTACCTCCTCATATTACCACTTCGTCGACCTTCAACGTGGCTGATATCTATCCTTACCATCCACCTGACGAAGCTATTACCACTATATCTTCATCGGAGATGAAGACTTCCGAGGAAGGAGGGACCTGATGCGGCTAATCACCTGATATGAATAAGAGAGAATATTCTGTGCCCATGTGCCACGTTCTCTGCTATTTTAACCGCCTAGTATTGCTATTTTATAATTTCCTGTTTTTAGTATTATTCCAAATGTTATTTGCTTAGGTTATATCTTCTCTTCTGGAAGGGAAGAAAAGACAGTCTTGAAAGTTTTATCAAAACCCATTTTACAGAGCTTTTGCTACTGTTCCATTGCTGTTCTTTGCGTAGTTTTTTCGGTGCAGGTCATCAGCTACACCAGATATATACATAATATTAAAATTTTAAAAGTTAGATATATAAATAGGATGATATATAATGATATGTATGATAATCTCCTTATTTTTAATTGTCCGATCTCTCGTCATATAAAGAGAAGGATCGATTCAAACCACTCAATATCATCCAACCAATAAATTTTCTTATATCATTACCTAACACATATCTACGATCGATGCCCGACGTTGATTAGATCGAATTGAATGTTTAATTATTTGTATCAAATGATGATAATGAATTGAATTAAATAATAATATTGAGGTGATCCAAATAATATAAGCCAATAAAATATCTGCCAGTAGGTTAATATTGTGATTATACATATAAAGTTGATGTGAGCAACTACTATTCTTCTCCCTCTGTCTCCCACGTCGTGGACATGAGATGTGCTTGCACTGTTATGTAGGTGACCCAACTGCTTAAGAAATATATATATAAAGAATATGAGTATTAAAGGTAGCGTTTTCTTTTCATTATTTTATGAAGGTAAATTTATAATCACTTTTCTAAAAAAATATATTCACCATAGACATATAAATCTTATATATCTAAATTAGAAAAATGTTCGGAATGATTTGATGACTCTACATGAAGGATCATCATGATCCTCAATTATATCAAAGGATTGATATAATTGAGGATCATTTTTGATATATAAAATCTTAAAAAAAAAATCAAAATAAACCTAATTCAGGTTGTTCGAGTTTGACTCGAAACTTCTGTGACCTAAATAAGCTTGACCCAAAGTCAACCCATTTATCGTGTGTAAACATATTTGACTCAAACTTGGCTCGACCTAAACACGGCTTGTTTAATTTGGCCCATTTATCATATATATCATCCGATTTTTTAAATTATTATGCTGCATATGACCCCCAAAAGATCCGTTTAACTTGAACTAGAACCGTTTAACATGAACCCGAATGATAATCAACCCGATCTCAACCTAAAACTAAATAGGGTCAAGATCTCCAATCTTAATCACACCAAAAAAAATTAATTAACCGAGTTGATTCAAACCTAAATCTTTTGAGTAAAATTGTTAAAATTAATGATTTCTTGTCACCTGAGATATAGTAGATTAAATTATTTCAAAGATGGTAAGATGAAGTGTTCAAATTTTTTTTACTCTCTTGATTTGGTGTTCTCACGATTAAGAATGCTGTGGAAAGTCAATCCATTGGGAGAAGGTAGTTTGTGGGACTCTTAATATATTACTTCACGTGTTTTGATCCTTACTTCTGCAGCAAAGATTATTTAAGAACATATATATAAACGTAATTTTTTTTCTAAAATAATTATTAGAAAATTTTCTATTAATTAAACGCCCAATTTTGTAATTTATTTCCATTATCCTTTTGGCCTTTTATCTTTATTATATATATATATATAGAGAGAGAGAGAGAGAGAGAGAGAGAGAGAGAGAGACAACATTCTTTGAACATAAGGCATATCTAGAAAATTTTCTTGGAATGGGCCTATTTTGAATATTTTGAAAATAGCATTAATTTTTTTTAGATATTTATAATATTAATCTTTAAAATTTTGTAGGGGGGAAATTGAATATTTTTTATTAAAATTCCATTTACATAAATAAAAATATATGATATATGAAGACATTTTAAAAATTTGGAGGACATATTTCTCTTAAATCCTCCCTTATTTATAACAATATAATAGTGAAAAACAAACTACAAAACATAAATAAAGAAACACTTAGATCTTTGTGAAATCCTCAAATGAGTAAGAAAATCATGAACAAAAGAGAAGAAGGTAAAAATAGTTTTATGTATTATTATTATTATTTAAATAAAAATTATCCTAGTCAATATCCATCCCTAATGGCCAACGATTATTGTCATCACCAACCGTCTTTGCTACTTGGCCATCTCTACCCTATACCAAATTTAATAAAAACAAAAATAATACTTATTTAGAATATCAAATTAATTTTATTTTAAAAAAATTAAATAAAAATTAAATAAAAATATAACAAAAAGTCATCTCAACAGCTCCTTATTGGCTAGAATTAATGGCTATTATCCTTACCATATCATGTTGCTTAAAGCTTACAAATTAAACATCAATCATAACCTTCTTAATTAAAAGATTAAAATAAATTCATTTCTTCTTCTTAGAACAATATCATCAAATCTACACATAGCCATAAAACTCCCAAAATTTCATTATATATCTAAGTATTTTGAATGTAACTCACAAATAATTTAGAGAACCATCATAAAATTGAAAAAAAATTATATAAATTTCAAATATTTTACATTTACACTGAAATTAATATAGTTCAAAATTTCATATAATCTAGTATTCATAAATCCAAATGATTGACATTTTTGGGGATATATTAATTCCCTTTTTTTTTTTTTTTTCTTGATCACCCCCTGCTACGAACACGGATATGACAGAAGAAGCGCAGGAGACAAACATGGCGAATTCTTCCAAATCCTCGCATGCAGCCTCAGTATCCCCTTCGCCCTCTCCTTCTGCTTCGCCCCACACTCCACCTGCAACAACAAACAAAGCTTGGAAACCACTCCCACCTGCACCATCTCCTGAAGAACCGCTGGACTCGCCGACAGCTTCGCCACCTTCTCCACTATCCTCACGGCCCTTTCGCTCGCCACCGCCGATACCCTCAGTATCTTCTTCGACACCACCGCCACCCCTGCCGCATGTCCAATCAACACCGCCCTCCCCTCCGCGCACGCGCATAGTTTATCCAACGCCACGAGCGCCAACTCGCACGCTCTTCCGTCACTCTCGTCAAGCAAAAGGTCGATCAGAGCGGAGACAGCGCCGACGTTCACTGCCTTAACTCTATTCCTTCCCCAACAGAACAGCTCAATAAGAACTCGCAAGGCCGCCTTTGTAGCCTGACTCGATATTCGATCGTTCACAACGCTGACAATTTGATGCAAATTCTCCTTTTGAATAACGCTCGAGAGGATGATGGGTGACACCAACGGAACAATTGATTTGAGCAGTAAGGTGGCATAAGCACGAGATTTGTAGCTCGATCGATTCAAAGCTGCGAAGAGTGAGTCGAGGAAGCGCGGGCTACTTTTCAAGAGGGTTATAAAACGGTCATCGGAGATTTGAAGAGAGTGGAGGATGGCGAGTGCTTCGTCGCCGTGTTGTTCTAAGATGATGGAAGAGACGACGAATTCGACTGCTTCGGAAGACTGGACGATGCGGCGGTTGGCTTCGCTGGCGGAGATTATTTGCTGGAGTTCGTGGAGAGAGGTTGAGTGATTGGGTTTTTGAAGGAGGTTGGAGATGTGGGAGCGGTCGATTTGGGGGCGGGGCGTTGGGATTCTTTCGACGCCGTGGGAGGCGTTGGCGACGCACCAGGCTTGGATTAGGCGGCGGAGGGTGTGGTTCGGTGTTAGTTCAACGGAGCTTGGGAGAAGCTGGTTGGTGACGGGGCAGGTTTGGTGGCCGGCGTCGGAGAAGAGCCAGCGTTCGATGCTCTGACGGTCGAAGGAGATGCCGGTGGGGAGAGTGACGGGATCTCGCATCATTTGGAGAGAAATTGGGCAGAGGAAATAGGATGGGATTTCCACCTCTGCCATTAGCAAAATTGCTTTTTTAAGAAAAAAAGATGAAATTTTGTTGATTGGTCTGTAGATGGAAAGGAAGGATTCGACTCTATATAGAAGGGGAGCGTGAAAGGGGGGCAAAATCAGAGGAGAGGAGGTCAAACGCGTATGTTCTTTCGAACGAGGGACGGAGGAAGAAGATGAAATAGAATATTCAATATAAGGAGATTATTTGACGAAGTACAAAGTCAAAGCTTTTTGGTTAGGGGATTTTTCAATTTGTTCGGTTTTGATTTTTAAAACAAAAAGGTGATGGAAGAATTACAATCAATAATTGAGCTTTTGGAAGTAATAAATACTGTTACCAGGCACACAGTAATCCGTCGTGTAGGAGTTGGAGAGAGAGGGAAGCTGGAATTAGAATATTCTCTCAAGGAGTTTTGACATATTTGCGAAGTCAACATTTTCAACTGGTTCGATTTTGAAAATAAAAGAGGGACTTACTACAATTTTGCTTGGGGGGCAGTTGAAGTTATTTATTTTTTATTTTAAAAACTTCTTTCTTGACTACAATTTTAAAAAATATTTGTTCAAAAGCAATTTTTTACAAACAATAATTTGAAATAGTTGCTAAAAGTTGTCATTTAAAAACATTATTTTATTACTAGTGAATTTCTTGTCATGAAAGCAATGAAAAAAGTTATTTCAAATAAAGTCTAAAGGTTTATTTGGGATAACCGTTGTGAAGTTGTTATGAGAAAAATGACTTTTTTATTATAGTTGCAAGAAATAATTTTAGTTTATATATATAATATTAAAGAGAAATAATAATAATATTTTCTAAAGACTAAAATTGATTTTGATTATTGTTACTTATTTTTTGGAAGATTTGATGATTTGAGGTCTAATGATCTTAATGGAACAAGAATCCTAGATTAATTTTAATTGTTAGTTCAAAATGTAAGGGTTTTTTTTTTTAAGGGGAAACCCCAAGGGGGCTTACATGTTAATTAAGAAAAGGATTACAAGGTCCTTAAAAAAAACCTTCAGCTCGCTACTGGTCAAAAGAGCTATAAAATAATTCAAAAGTAAACCTATGAGCCGATGGCTCCATGTACTACAGAAAATAGAATATCCTAATAGCATTCTAGGCCTGCAAGAATCAAGACCCAAAAAAGGAAGAAAAGGAAAGTACTTTCAGCATAGTTTTCCTACAAAAAACCAACTACACTCCAAATTCTCGATCCCTTTAACCTGCAAGAGAATCAGACTGCAAAATAAACAAGAATTTGGCAAGAAATATGCAGTTTTATAACAAATCACATTTAAACACAAAAGGATACAGGTGTTGAACTAAACTAGCAGAATAGTACCACCAATCTGAAATGGACAGCCATTAAAGTTCTTGCAATGACCCAAAATTTTAGTAAACCAAGAGCAAAGATACCCCAAAATATAACCACAGTTAATACAATTAAAGATAATCAGAAAAGCAGTGTTCATAGTATTATAAAAGAGGAATGGGTAAGCCAGAAGATTGAATCCATTGGTAGGAGGATAGCTCGTTTGAGTAGTACCAGCACCACCATAATATAACCTCAAATGCAACTCACAACTAATCCCAGGAACCACCAGCCAACAGCAACACAGGAAAATATCATTCGAATACCTATCACCTAAAATCTTATAAAAAATGATAGTATAATCCCTCAAACCCAATTCTAACAATTAAGAAAGCTCGTCCAAACAGACGATCGAGCAGCAACCCAGCCCAAGACTGGTAGAACACACTAAAAACTCTACAGGAAACATGAAAAAATTAACAAAAGCTAGATATAACAGCAGCAAGGATCCCCTAGAATACAACCATTGCTGATATAGTTAATAATAATTAGCAAACCAGTGTTCATAGCATAAGAAAAGGAAGACGTGTAAGCTAGAAGATTGAAATCATTAGTAGGAGTATAGCTCAGGTGTGTAGTACTAGTACCATCATGATATAACCCCAAATTCTACTCACATCTAATCCCTGGAACTACCAGCCAACAACAGCACAAGATATCAGCCTTTGAATAGATAGGAAATTTTGTTAACACATTATACTTAACACCATAAATGGAAGTAAAAGCCCAGCAGTCCTAGCTCAAAACCCAATTAAGCAAACTCATCAAAACAGTAGAGCCAAAAACAACCCCAAAAAAGGAAAACAAAACCAATCCAAGAGAACTAATAAAAACAAATGTAAGGTAGACCCATCGGTCTAATCTAGCCAACCTTTGATCTCTTTAGGAAGAGTATGCTCATAGTATTCAATAAAATTATCTAAGTTGCAACCCAATTTAGCCAGAGAATTGGCAACAGCATTCCCCTCCCTCAAGATATGAGAAATTTTATAAGTAATGAGAGAGAGCTAGTACTTAATATCTCTGAGCTTATAGAAATTAACCGGATTATTGGAAGAGATGTTACCATTGACATAATGGATAATGATCAAAGCATAACCTTCAATCCATAAATTAGTGATGCCAAATTAGTGATGCCAAGAGAATAGCTTAATTGAATCCCAAACAAGAGGCTTTCAAGTTCAGCTTGAATCGCAGTAGTAGCATTAGAGGGACCCTCAAAAGCCACAATCATAATACCATTAGAATTCTGAATAGTACCACCACAACCCGCATTAGAATTATTCCTGGCACCATCAGTATTAAGTTTAAAACATCCCATCTCAGGTTTTCTCCAGTAAATAATCCTATCAATACGATCAGTAGTAGGGGAAATAAAATTCAACCCAAACTCACAAGCTAGATGAGGATAACCTTTAAAAGCTTAGCAACAAACAGTTGATAAACTTTATTCTTCACTTTTGAAATAACATTAGAAGCATCCATTTTAATATTCTTATGTTTAGAATCATTTCTACTACTCCAAATAAACCAACAAATAATGACAGGAAGAATATTACGAATATGACCTTTAGTAGTAGTAAAACACTCATTGAAAAGATCGATAATAGAGTTAAACTGAATAGTAGAGAGTACGTTAAACATATTGTCAAAATGAATCCAAACTTTCATAGAAATAGGGCCCTAAATAAACACATGATTCATATTCTCAATGTGATAGCAACATTGATATTTGGAAACAATATATAAACCTTTCCTAATAAGAATAGAATCCAAAGGCAAATAATTATACAAAATCCTTCAAAATGTAAGGGTTTTTACCCTTTGATCTTCATAAATAAGAGTCAAATGTATTAACAATCAAACATGTGCACTACTTGTGCTAACCCTCTCCTATTTATTAATTATGCATATGTTTAATATCATCAATCTTGGTTTCTAGATAAATTCATCTTTGCATTTGAGATTATCAAAAGCATTATTCCCAAATTAATCAATGTAGAACTAACCGTTTGATTCAAATATCTAAATGTTTAGTCTATGGATCAACATTTTCATTATCAATAAAATCATGATGATCCAAAAAGAATCTCAAAAAATTATATAGCAAGATTCCTTACACTTTGATTGAGAAAGTGGATCAAAATATCATCCATTAATGGAATTTAATTTGTCCAATAATCTTAAGTAGATGTATCATAAACTTTATTGATTGGTTAACTTTGTATACTGATTGGCCACTTAGGGCCTCGTCTTAATTCATGACAACATTTATTTTCCTCATTTATTTTTATACATATGTTGCGGATCAGTTGGCACCATATATTTTTGATCATGCTTTGAGTCATTATTTTTTTATCTTTTATTATTATTGAATATTTATTTCACTTTTATTCATAATTTCTTTTTTATAAAACACACTTATGAGGCCTACGCATTAATTATAAAAAAGATTACATGTCCTTAAAGGAATAAATGCTATCTAAAGCCAAAAAAATACATTCATTTCAAAGTAAAACCTATTGAGCAAATGTTCCTATCTAATAAAGAAAGCAACAAAATAAACAAGACATGGAGGCAAAAATCCAATCCTCAAAAAGAGCTTGCGAAAGATTATCAATGAGGATCAAGAACAAAGAGAAGACAATTTTTTTTTAATAAACTTTGAAGCTCATCCAAGTACCAGAAAAAGATCAAAGAATAGGCGCAACTCCGAGCCAACTATGGAGCCCAAAGAGAAAGCAACAACAATGCCACATAAGCACAAGAGAACCACCAGTGGATCACCAATAAACCAGCCTCCATATATACCATTGTTCCCAACAAAAAAAGACCATAAGATCCAAACATCATATTTAATGAAGAAGAGAAAAAGCATATCAAATTCCCAAACGTTGGACAATTGTATGCAATCCAAGCAAAATACCTCATCTCAAGCAGATAACACCACATCAGAAAAAACCAATCTCTGATGACTAGCTACTCCAAACCATCAACATGATATATCTAAGCATTAGAAATCAGTTTAAGTGCTGCAATTAATAAATCTAGTGGTTCTGACATCAACTAGGATCTTATTCATACTTTTATGTTCATTTTTTCCCTCTTTTTCTTACTAGAAATAAGAAATCCATCACATAACAATTATATTTTAACACATAACAAATATATTCGAGACATAAAATTCATACTCCACAAACTCAAACTTTCTAGCAAGTAACAAATATATTTTACATTATTTTTAAAATAGAAAAACACTTAATACTATAATTATAAATGTATATTATATTAGAAATAATAAAAATATTAAATATTATATTTATAAATATATATCATATTATATTTGATATATCATAAAAAAAAATATCTTACTTTGATGCAAATCTCGAAGCAAATTTGAGTTTGTGACTTCAAAAATTAAAATCAGGATCATTCAAACTTTGATTGCAGCAAGCTTATAGTCAAATTGAGTAACTAAAGGAGACGAACCCAATGACACCAAATTCAATCTAATTTGAGCATTAAAAGACCTAAGCCTATTTGGAAGCTTCAAAATATTAATTGAATGACCAAATGATATCAAAATTTGACCTGCTTATAGTCGAATAGAACAGCTTGATGACATTAATCCAACGAGCCCAAGATTGTCAAAATTTGACATCATTAAGACATTCGAATGTTTGATAAATGAACCATGATCGAGGGAGTTGATACCGATCATTCATTGAAACACTCCCACCATGCCTTTGATCACTAATCATGAACTCTTGAAAAATTATAAATATACCCTCATTCTTTATTGAAAAGAGGGGGATGTGGAGAAAGAAGGATGAAAAGAGGGGGATGTGGAGAAAAAAGGATGAAAAGAGGGGGATGTGGAGAAAGAAGGATGAAAAGATAAATGAGCTCTTCTACATTTTTTCGGCCATCATAATTGTCGTTGACCACCAGCAACAACCATCATCACCGATGATCGAGATTATAAATCATCAACATTTCTAGAATATTGTCAAGATTGTATCAAAAAAGAATCTAAAAAAATAATATAGCAAGATTCCTTGCACTTTGATTGAGAGGATGATCAAAAAATCATTCATTAATGGAATTTAATTTGTCCAATAATCTTGAATAGATGTATCATAAACTTTATTGATTGATCAACTTTGTATACTGATACGCCACTTAGGGCCTCTTAATTAAGGACAACATTTTTTGGCCTCATTTTTTTTTTTTTATACATATGTTGCGGATCAGCTGACACCATGTATGTTTGATCATGCTTTGAGTCGTATTTTTTGATCTTTTATTATTATTGGTTATTTATTTTATTTTTAGTCATAATTCTTTTTTTTTTTGGATAAAACCCACTTATTATGTATTAATTAATTATAAAAAAGCTTACGGGTCCTTAAAGAAACAAATGTTATCTAAAGCCAAAAAAATATATTAATTTCAAAGTAAAACTTATTGAGCCATTGTTCCTATCTAATACAAGAAAAAAAAAAAAGGCATGGAGGCAAAAAGCCAACCCTCAAAAAGAGTTCGCACAAGATCATCAATGAGGATCAGGAGCAAAGAGAAGATACTTAAAAAAAAAAAAAAAGACTTTGAAGCTCATCCAAGTAAGAAAAGATTAAAGAATGGAGGGGGGTGGGAGGGGGGGGGGGGGGGGGGGGGGGGGGTGGGTGGGGGGGGGGCCACAGTACCCCTTAACAATAGTGTAGAGGGTAACAAGAATAAACATAACCTTTTCATCACTAAACATCTCATACATGTCATTCCATTTTCAGATCTATATAAAAGAATATATAAATCTCATCTAATACAATAAATGAAGCATGTAGTAATTCCCAAGTTTCATCAATGACTTAGTACATAGTCACTAAGGAAATTCAAACAATTCAAAGTAATATAACATTAAAACTATTTACTAACTTTAAGAGTAGATTTCAAAATTTAAATAAACATTGACATAATACGTAAATACTTGCATATCAAACTTGCTCCACTTTTTCTTTTCATTTTCATGTAAAAATAGCAAGTAAGAAATAACTAGTGAGCTATGAGGCTCAGTAAGTTATGCAGCTGTAAATAGTATTAAACTTGCATGTTAAATATTTAGAACATTAAAACATAAATAAAAAATTAAATTCCTTGAGAAACTACAACATCTCATTTGGCATTACCTTTAACTATTCTCTTAGATCCATACTGAATATCAATTTTTCTCATTAAAATGTTTGACTATTCTTTTATAATAAATTCAATGGAGCCCAGGAAAACCTGACATTGCCGTCATTGAATTTTATAGAGGTCCCTTTTGCCTCTTTAAGGGTCCATTTTGCCCCACCTACTAGGTAGGTATCTTTTCTTTTGGGATCCCTTTTGCCCCACTTACAAGATAGTTACATATTTGAAAATCCTTTTGTCCCAACTATCTTTGTAAATCATACATCATATACATATAGCCAAACTTTATGTTAAATTGATATTCAATATACTTTTATAACATAACTCATACTTGTATTATTGCTTTCATAAAGATCTTTATATGCTACTTATTTGTGTAATGAAACTATGTACCATATGTTAAGAATTGAGATTCTTTCCAAAATATTTCCAACTAGTAAAATCTTTAATGAAACATAACAATTCTTATTTGAAAGTTTCATGACTCAAATTCATAAGAGGTCTTTCATATATGGAAATTAGGTTAGGAACATACTTTAGCTAGATAATTACTTGTAATGCATATTTCTCTTGCATTCATTCAACTACCAATTTATAATGCAAAATTAACAAGAATTACATTTAAAACTTTAATTTGCATTACTTACCTTCTTGACGGGTTACTTCTCTCAAACTTTCAATTCTTATTCTTCTTCTATTATAAGTCACTTCAAAGTCTCCTCTTTGCATAAGACTATATCCTCTATATCATCCTAAATTATGATTTGCATAAGAACTTTACTGAATTGAACTAGTATAAAAGATAATGAAAATTTAGGATTCTTACCTTTTTCTATCTTCTATAATTTAGTCTTCTTCAATTCTAACTTCCCAGAATACCACTCAGAATATCTATTTACCTTTAATTCCATTGTCAGAACCAATATCTTAAGGAGATAAGAAAATTTCATTACAGTAATCTAACTTAGTAACTCTGTTGAAATATAATTGCTTACCTTGTCGTGTACAACATTCACAAAACAAGCCCAAATGTTTCCTCATAACTTTGCATTATGCCGCAACACTCAGCCTTTAGCTCCTATGTGAAATAAATTTCCAATGTTAAATGAAAATCCCAAATTCATTCAGCCGATCCTGCTTTAGCCGTTACCACCGAATCCCTCTTCCGAAGGATGCTACAGTGACTTTTGTATGTGCCGAAGTACTATAGAAAAATCCTGTTGAAATCCCTTTGCTTTTATTGCCACTATGCTGTGAATTGCTACAGGATTTTCTACTTCAGGCATTGTACCGAATTCCATTTTGCCAAATTCTTTATCCATTGGAGGCAAAATCCCGTCAAAAAATTCAGTATTTGCTTGGTACAACTAGGTATTGTTTGATATTAATGAGGAATACCGCTCTTTGAAGACCAATACCGAGTTATACCGAGCTGTGCCGAGAAATACCGAGTTGTACCGAGTTTTTCTAGGAAAAACTCGGTACAACTTTTGTATAACTCGGTATTTCTCGGTTTAGCTCAGTATAACTCGGTATTGGGTCTTCAAATGATGGTATTCATCGTTATTGTTTGATATTGCTCGGTATTTGCTCGGTACAACTCATTTTTTGGTAGAATTTGGCCTCTGACCGGACGTTCCTCTGCGTCCGGTCGGAGGACGTAATAATTGTTCCTTCCCTAGCCAGTTTGTTGTTTGTGTGAATTCTTAACAGGAGGAATGTGAGAGGGCCCACACACATGCATAACTGAATTTCATATGCATTCTCAGCCCTCTGATGGTATTTTTTCCTTAGTATATATGGATCTCTTCATAATTAAATCATTTTCTCATATTATTTTTTGTTAAATAATCATTTCTTTTAAAGTAATTCTTATATTAACAGTAATTAATGCCTAGTACTTAAATAAGTTTTACAATATAATTACTTAATTTAATTTTCACATACCTGAAAAATTAGGCCTTACAAAGCGGGTCCAAATTAAAAGACCGAAGCTTTTTTGGAAGCTTTAGAGTATTAATTGAATAACCAAATGATATTGAAATGTGACATGCTTATAGTTAAATCGAGCAGCTCGATGAGATCAATCCAATGAGCGCAAGATCGTCGAATTCTGACATCATTAAGACATTCGAATGTTCGATAAATGGTTTATGATCGAGGATTTTGATATCGGCCGTCCATTGAAACACTCCTACCATGCTTTTGATCACTAATTATGCAATTCTTGAAAAACTATAAATAGACTCCTTATTCTTTACTGAAGAGAGAGAAGTGTGTGGTGGGGGGGGGGGGGGGGGGGGGGGGGGGGGGGGGGGGGGGGGGGGGGGGGGGGAGGGGGGGGGGGAGAAGGGAGGGGGGGGGGGGGGGAGGGGGGGGGGGAGGGAGGGAGAGAGAGAGAAGAATCAAAGATCTCTCCTAAATTTTCCGGCCATCATCGCTGCCGTTGACAACCAATAACAACCATCATCATCATAAATCATCAACATTTCTAGAATATTGTTAAAATTGTATCCAATTTGTGTTTATCTTTATATTTTCCTCTTCTTCAATAGTTAAGAAAGGAATATTTTTGTATCATTTGTTACATAATAAATTTTGCAACTAGGTCAAGTCACATGATTTTTTCCTTTTTGAGTTTTCCACATAAAAAATTCTCTAGTCTTATCATTTTTACCTGTTCGTACCGAATCTATGTTTTCCTAAAACATGAAAAATCAATCTCTATCGACTCAAATTTTCTACCTCATAACAATATTACAATTATTAAAATAATAAATAATATATCTATAAATATGTATTATATTATATAAATATATAAATAAATTTTAAATATTATAATTAAAAAAAACTTAAAATAGTTTTGCTTTTTTAATTAAAACGCAAAAATGATTTGCGTGTAAGATCCCTTTTAAATTAAAATTATAACATATTTCTCTTACTTAATTCCATCTTAAATCTGGTCCTTCCAAAATTTGGCCCGCGGCTGGGAAGGCGAGAAAAATGTGGTGAAGAAAGGATGAGAGGGGTTGCCCGGATGTCGGCCCGGTGGCGGCGACTTTGACTGAACCGAGTAGTGGAACCGCTGAACTGTATCATTATCACATGAATTTTTCACGTGGCTCGCACAAAAGCCAGCGAAAGCCTGCTGCAAAGGCTGAACTGGCGCCGTGGACCTCTTGTAAGGAAAATAAATTTTGTCAAAGCTTACTATCATATAAATAATATTTAAATTTAATTTATTTTTAAAATTAAATGTTTATGCCATTTTCTTAATAATTAGAGTTTTGATAAAAATAAAAAATATGAGTTCAAATTTATTTATAAAATTAATATTTATGCCATTTTGTTAATAATTAAAATTTTGATATTTAGCCCTAATTATCCTTTTGCATAAATATTTTGTTTTACTTTAAGGCATATTTAAAATTTTAAGAAAATTTAAAATAATATAACATTGTGAGTATGCATGGACAAAAATTTACGAAACCCTTTACTTTTCATAAATCATATCCTATTAATTTGTTATTAAAAAAAAAAAAGGAACTATAGGGCCTAATCTATACGATTAAAGAGTTTTGTATTATTCTAAAAATGAAATATTCGAGCTATTTAATTGCTACAATGAAAGGAAGTCTTAATAACTTAATTAATATATAAGATATTTGTAGTTAAGAATCCTTATATAATAACTTAGATTTTAGAGACACATTTAGGGTAGTATTTAAGTATTCTTTTGACTTTATTATCAATGCTTTCTAAAGAAAAAAAAAAGAAGAAAAAAAAAAAAGAAATGGACTTTTCAAGACTAAGGCTTCGTTTGGGACGACTTTTTTATTGCTTTCTAAAACGGAGTTTTAGTACAAAAATAAAAAAAATGTACTAAAACTCAGTTTTAGAAAGCAATAAAAAAGCCGTCCCAAATGAAGCCTAAGTCTTCATTTGGGAAGATTTTTTTTACTATTTTTTAAAGCAATTTTTTAGTACAAAAATTTGTAATAAAATTTCATTTAAGAAGCAGGAAGAAAGCCATCCAAAACAAAGCCTAAATATTCAATTATATATTAGGAAAAAGTGTCCTAAAAAATTAATTTGAAATGATGCATTCATATATTTGTACTATTTTCTAGGATTCTTATAAATATTATTAACAAAATTTCTTAATATTATTGACATTTTAGGATAATTATAAATCACGAGAGAATGAAATGAGAGTATTTATATTTACAAATGAAGCTTAATTTTATTTTAACATATCAATCTAATGACAAAAATAAGCAATAAAACAAGTGAGATGTGTTAGGATGATGCAAGCATACTAATAACTTAAATGGATGATTGATAAATGAGCACTTGAATGATGTGCCCTATTATTTATAAGTGTCATTATATTATGTCTTTTAGGACACTTTCATGCATCCTTAAATTGCTATTTTGTTGAAATGGTTAGAATAACTTTAGTATAAGAATCCTCTAGTTTAGGCAATTAGAAATAGTTATGTGAGAAATTAATTATCTTATTTAGTCTTCCATTTTTTTTTAATTGACATCATTTACAAGGGCGAAGCATTGACGATCCCTCTCTTCCATATTTCTTCGTCTTTCTTGAGCCTCAGGTTGGCGCTTTCTGATCGATACATCTTACATATAAAGTTCTACTTACACCATAATTCTTATATTCTCATCTCTTTCTTTCTCTATTCATATTTAAATAATTCACCTTACAACAAAGCTAACACCAACATCTATCTTTGATTCAAGCTTGCTTTACGTTGCTAGTTGAATTAATTATTTAGAAGTTTGGTTGCAACTATAACTTGTTTATTGAAAAATATGGAGAAATTGATCGAAGGGTTGTCCTCTAATTTTGTTAATCTTCATAATTTATATGGAATGAATGAAAAATAATTATTTATAAAATTGAGCGCTCATAACACTCAATTAAAATGAATGAAGAGAAAGAAGAATCTCAAGTTATTGAATGTTGTATAGAAGAGTTGAAAGTTAAGTGCCTTGAGAAATGCAAAGCCAAGAACATGAGTAATGAGGTTGAGGGTCTCATATTGACTACTTAATCATTAAAAATAATATTATTGAAAAATATGTGTTTTGCTTATCAAATAAAAATTACTTGATGTATTTGGTTATGTACATTTTTTAGGAATACATTTCTCCTTGTCATTTTTAAATAAAATGATTTATTTTATGGATATTTTTAACATTTTTTGAAGTCTCAAATTGATTTATATGAATTTTCTATTGAAAATTGTTTAAATTAAATATTATTATTTTATTATTATCGTTGTGGGTTAGAATATACATGACGATAGAGTTAGAAAATTTTTGTCTCAGTGTTATATGAATATCTAGCACATAAATAGAACAAAAAAAGGAACACAAGGATTTTTATGTAGAAAATTCTATAAATGTAAAAATCACGGGGCCACGCTTAGTTAAAAGGATTCCACTAGTGTTTGCTTAAGTTACAAGTGGCTGACTCGTCCCTGAAATTGTGAACGATCAGATTACTACTATAGAGTTGAAATTCAGTTACAAGAAGATATCGAAATTCCGTCGACCTTGGGTGATCAATCAGAACTCTAGCGTCACTTGAAGGTTGAGCGGAACTCCGCGTCACTTGGAGTTCGGGTGAAAATACGACGGTGGTCAAGGAGGAGTCTCTTCATTCCATTCTTCCTACTCTTCTTACTTCCTTGCTTAATTCTGGTGTCGGTTGGTTTCCAGGTGAAAGTTCGGCGGTGGTCGAGGAGGAGCTTCTTACTTATCTTCCTTTTCTTCTTCTCTTCTCTGCTTCTCTTCTTGGTTGTGTCACCTTTCAAGAGAAATGATGGGTTTATTTATAGTTTTTTTAGACTGACATTGCCAGTAAATAGGAGGAAGATTAAGGGTAAATTGAGAATGGTTTGAATGGACGGCCGATGTTGAATCCCTTGATAATGGACCGTTTATTAGGAATTTGCAGACTTTAATGAAATAAGAATTTCACAATCTTAGGCTCATTGGATTCTGTTCGTCGAGCCGCTCGATTTGAATACAAGCACATCATATTTGGTAATCCAAATTATAGTTTGAACCCTCTAAATATGCTTCGGGTCATTGATTTGGACTCATTTGGGCTCGGATTGAGTTGAATTTGGTGTGGTTGGATTAGTATTTTTGAGGCATTCAATTAGACTATAAGTTTATTGAAATCGGAGTTCAAATGGTCCTGAATTTAATTTTTGAAACTTCCAACTTGATTTTTGCCTCGAGATTTGTGCCCGATTAAGATAATTTTTTGATGATATATTAATTATATTATTTTTTTTGAAAATATCTGAAAGCGTTATTAAAATCTTTTTAAATATCTATTATACTATTCATTCAGCCAATTTATGAAACAGATAAATAGTTTGAGTTTTAGAGATAAATTTTAGGAGGGAGAAAGAAAAAGTTAAAGATTTGGAGGTTTCGGAGTGAGTTTTGTCAGCCAAGCCTATTAGGAGATTTTATCATCTCATTGTAAGGAATCTTTATCCTATTTCCGATTTCAAAGATTTTGTATTTTTAATATTTTTTGATAAAATTTGTGTTATGTAAATGAAAAACATGAATAATTTTTTTTTTATTGGTAAAATTTTCACCGCATAACTTTTTATATATTAAAGATATTAAGATAATTAATATTTTGAGTTTTTATTTGAGATTTTTTACGTGGTTATTTTGAAATTATAGTAATTTTTACCTACTCAAAAATCTATTTTGATTTCTAAAAATAGTGCTTCAGTTCAACTAAAGTTTCATAATATTATTTGGTGCTACATTTGATAATTTGGATAAATTTTGAAATTATGAATTTTGGCTCAGTATGATTTTTGTTGTTTATCATTATAACATTTTGACATTTTTTGAATTATGCTCAATTATACTTTATTTTCTACAATGCATTAAAAATGAATGTGGATATGTGATTGAGATTACTGTTATAGCACTGTGATAATAATATGTGTGGAAAAGACAAGTAAATACTAATTGACCCACTGGTTGGAGACTGATTGATCTGTACTAGATAGTGGGCTGACGTGTTTTCCTTTAAATACTGTGATTTGATGTTATCCTCTCTATTGATTCATGTAATACTGATTATGAGTTATAAGAAAATGATTGTTGTGCCGAAGGGCAAAGAGTGATGACTCTATTTAAAATAATATAACATTGTGAGTATGTATGGACAAAAATTTACGGACAACCTTAACTTTTCATAAATCATATCCTATTAATTTGTTATTAAAAAAAAGGGAACTATAGAACCTAATCTATACCATTAAAGAGTTTTGTATAATTTTGAAAATGACATATTCAAGCCATTGAATTGCTACAATGAAAGGAAGTCTTAATAACATAATTAATATATAAGATATTTGCAGTTAAGAATCGTTGTATATTAATTTAGATTTTAGATACATATTTAATGTAGTATTTAAGTTTTTTTTTAGTTTATTAGCAATGCTTTCTAAAGAAACAAGAACATATGGCTTTTTCAGGACTAAGGCTTTGTTTATAAAGGCTTTTTTACTGCTTGTTAAAATAATTTTTTAGTACCAAAATTTGTACTAGAAATTTCATTTATGAAATAGTAAGAAAGGTGTCCCAAACGAAGTCTAAATGTTCAATTATATATTAGAAAAAATGTCTTAAAAAATTCATTTTAAATGAGACATTCATATTTTGTACTGTGTTCTAGGATACTTTTAAATATTATTAATAAAATGTCTTAATATTTTTGAGATTTTAAAATAATTTTATAAATTATTAGAGAATGTAATGAGAGATTTATATTTATAAATAATGCTTAATTTTATCTTAACATATCAATCTAATGACAAAAATAAGTAATAAAATAAGTGATACATGTTAGGATGATGCATGCATACTAATAACTTAAATGGATGATTAATAAATGAGCACTTGAATGATGTGTTGTTGGTGGAATTTTTGAAACCATGTTTTAAAAAATATTAGTTTTCTTTGGGGAATTTAAAATTGCTGTTGAATTCTAATTCTAAAATTGGACGACCTATCAAAAAAGATATATCACATCAGGAGGTAAAAATAAACTATCAGAATAGGGTTCAGATTCAGAATTACAAATTCCTTCTTGAATATCATGACCAAATTTAAGAAAGAAATTTGCATGGCCCCGAAGGGCAAAAATGAGATTCAATTAAATATCAAGCTATGATAATCAAGAAGGATGATCGTTAAGCTCATATCCAAGGCTTCACCAACAAAGGATATATCTCCCCAAAGGGAAAAAAATATCATTTGCTGTTAGTTCTTCAAGTATGATGATAACGATTATTAATATCTTAAGTTTTCCAAAGAAATTCAATTAAATTTTGAAAATTTATTTTTGAAAATCAGGTGTTTGTGGTTCTAAATCTCCTATGAGCACAAGCCCTCGTAGTTAATTACATCGTAAGAAATTGAGTTTCCCTATGAATACTTTTAATTAAAGTAATGACAAAATTTTATTTAAGACTATCTATGAGTGATATCAAAGTAACTGAAATTTGAAATTTCAAAAGGGAATGGATCAAGATTGAACACTTTTTAATGAATTTAAGGGAAGAAGATTAGGGGATACTTTGAGATTTCAAAACCATCTAGAAGTGTCCCCACCTAATCTGTGTTGGGCTTTACATTTTATATTGAAAGAAGATTTAGCTAAAGTTGAATATTTTATTAAAAATTTAAGATTATATTCCCGAAGGTTGGGGTCTTATGATCCAAGATTCACCCTGGATTTTAAATCTAGATTTGGACACTAGACCATAGTAGTTTAAACCTAACTATTGTAATGCAGAATTTGGACTTACCCTAGCCTAGATTGGGGATCCAGCTAGCCACCTAGTCGATTTTAAATACATGAATTCAGTCATTTTTCTAAAAGAGTGTTAGGGATGTTTTTATTAAAGTTTTAGAGATCTGAGACCGACATCTAGAGATTGTCCTAAGTAGCCCCTTTAACTTATACTGGGTGAAAATGCTAAGGACAGACATAATTAAAATTTAAATTTCTTTAAATGTGTTTTAATGTAATGTATGCTTGTCGACATATCTAAATTATGTATGCTTAAAATTTTAAAAAAGTTTTTTAAGAAGACTAGGCTTCCCCAGGTTCCCTAAATTTATTATCTTTCTATATTACTTAAATCCTAAAAATTTTAAACTTTTGATTATGAGTAGAAAAATTTTCATACCCTTATGAGCCTCACGTGTCAAGGCTAAAATAAAAAACAGCACAAAAATGCCAAAAAACTATGAAAAGTAAGTAATCCTATACACAATCACATTAACATATCAGATATAATCAAATTAATTAATAAATATCAATGGGTAAACTACTTTGCTTATTACAACCTAGGGTTTGTATAAAGTAAAGTGGTCAGGCACCACTGATAATAACCTGGATTCTAGTCCTAATAAAGACGCAAGTGACTTTGAGTGTGATACTCTTTGTCTTCAATTCTTCAGTCTTCTTTCCTTTGGGCTCCTTAGATTCTTTGTAGCTAACTACCCAAATGAAAAAGAGAACTCTTTCCTCGAGAGGAAGGTCACCCTTTCTAATTTGGGTATGAAAAGGAGGTTCAAATTTGGGCTTCAAAATAAAAAAGGGCTATCACCCAAAGGAGCATCTTTTCCTCTTTGGAACCTAACCTTTGGACCTATGTATTCCAACTCAAAGTTCAGCTTTCATAACTCTTAACATCTCAAATGAATTACATGTATATAAAAAATAGAAAAATTCTAGACTCTCCTATAAGATTATCCTAAGCATTTAAATATTAAAAGACATTTCAAATCAATTATATGTATGTACAGAAAAAGAAGTAAAGACACTTGACTACGCTCTTTTTATTTTGGGGTTAAGCGGCTGAAGCACATATAGCAAGCATATTTATCATTAATTTTTATTTAGCCCCTGTTTATTACCCTGCATGGGCATGACCACCCGCAAAAAACTTAGTGAGCATCTAGATCATTCCTATCCTAAGAGTAATATAATCGCTAAACATATCAATCTATAGAGTATAGTAAAAGTAAGTAGACACACCAAATAATTTCATTCATAACATGCAATAAAATCTTAAAAAATTTGGCACATAGTAAAAAAAGTAAATACTGTCCTAGCCTAAATCTAGAGTCAGTTGTCTTGGCAAATCATCTAAAGTGTGTGTGTGAGATCATGTGGCTTGGGTAAATCCATATATTGGATAGTTAGTTGAAGTTGTATAAAATTTGAGTTTGTTGATAGTGAAGGGAGGTTTTATGTTAGAGTTCAAGTATTAATGTATTGAAGATTAATTTAGGTGTATTTTAAAGGTTAAATGATTAACATCTTTGTTTCACATCGATGTCGTGAAGTTTATCTCACTTTTCTTGGGGCTAAGCTAATATCATCGTAGGCTTGAGTTACCCAGTAGTAATTGGGGTTGATTAAGTTAACTTAAGTTGGTTAAAATATTTTTATTAGTCAAATTAAAGATTTCTAGAATTTTAATGAATTATTGGATTTTAAGAATTTGTTGAAATTATTTTAATACCTAAAGTAAGGGATTAAAAATTGACTTTTAAAATTAAAGTTAATTTTGAAAGTTTCTAATTTTTAATAAATATTAAGACTTATAATGAGTACTTAGAATATAAGCATGCTTAATTTGGAGTTTTCTACTAAAAGTTATGAATTTTTGAAGTTTAAACCTAGATTTTGACTTAGGTTTGACCAAACTATTGTCTTTGACTAATTTTTGAAGGTTTGATATTTTCGCAAAATATCAGATTTTATTTTGAGTTAAATGTCATTGAGTTTGATTGATTTATAATTTTTTAGAATTAGTTATTATTTTACAAAATTTGGGTATTTATTATATTTTTTTAATTATTTTGATTAAGGGCCATTTTAATGATTTGAATCCAAATAAGCTCAAACTCTTTGAAATCACCTCCAAAGATTAGAAATGTTCTAAAGAGGGATCAACAAGTGTTTAAGAAAATTTTGAAAATTTAATTATTTCTAATTAATTAAATTGATTAATATTAATTTTCAATTAAAATGAAATTAAGGTTGAATTTGATGTCACATTAAAGTTGTTTTAATTTTCACTGATTAAGGATTAAATTATGGTTAGTTAGAGATATGATGTGTACTTTTTGAAGTTAATCTATATTTATTACAAATTTTAGAAGTTTAGGATGTTAATTAAAGTCTTAAACCTAAGAAAATTGATTAGGAGGGCTAATGACTTTTAAAATTAGCAGGATAGTTTCTATGAAAGGGTGATGCCACTATGTCTATTTCTTCAAAATCTTAAGTCAATGGAACATGCATCATATTATTATAATTTTTTAAGTTCTCTACATAAATCCTTAATTATTATCCTTAATGGTGTCACTAAGTTGTATAGGATTAAATCAATGTTACAAA
This sequence comes from Dendrobium officinale, assembly GCA_019514585.1. Classification (NCBI taxonomy): domain Eukaryota; kingdom Viridiplantae; phylum Streptophyta; class Magnoliopsida; order Asparagales; family Orchidaceae; genus Dendrobium; species Dendrobium officinale. Next base: position 45,972,260 of record CM033690.1, on the reverse strand, counting down.
CCCTTAGACATCACATACACAAATGCACAAACATAACACAACAAAGTTCTAAAATCTAGGAGGACCTAAGCTAAGTGGTGTGTGCATCCTAAACATGCAAGTACTAAAAATAAAGTATATAATTAAAAACTAAATTAGTGAACAAGGTATAATTATTCACTAACCATCCCCCATTAGTTCTATCTAAGTGTCTCAATCTATGCTTAAAATTCTATAAGATTTCTCAACTTTAAAATTTAAATATATATAATTTTAAAATTGGTTTTAAAATATAAATATTTTTAAACCTATATATAAAGGTAGAAATTTTAAAATAAGATAATTAAAAAATATTATTAAATTTTTTTTGGAGACTTGAGAGATCTCCTGACTTTTTTTTAATAATAAAAATTTTATTTTAAAAACATAATACTTAATTAAATATTAAGATATTTAAATAAATGAAATTACTTAAAATAAATTAAAATTAAAATTTCAAAGTGAGTTTTTAATTAAAGTATATAAAATTTCAAAAATTTAGGTATATTATTTATATTTTCCTTAATAAAATTTAATTTATATTATCCTTAATAAAATTAAATTTATATTAAATTTTAAAGTCTTAAATTAAATAATTGAATTTGAGTTAATTAAAAAGAGTTAATTAAAATTTAAAATAATTCTTAAATTAAGTTAACTTAAATTTTAAATATTTATGAAAATTTTAAATTATTCTAAAAAACAATTTTATTTGAATTTAATTCCAATTAATATTTAAACATTTAATTAACGAAAGTTTAAAATATAACTTAAGTTAATGAAATTTCAAATTAAAAATTTTTAAAATAAATACTTTTAGCTGTATATATAATATGATTCTTAATTTATACATTTTTTTAAATATTAAACATTTAGTTAATTAAATATTGATTAATTAGTTAAATAATTAAGTAGTATAAACTAAATAACTTATATTAAATTATATAGATAAAAAATTTAGTTTTAAATTATGAAAATAATTTAAACATTTATCTACAAATTTAAAATTAAATTTAAAAATAAAATTAAATATTTTGTAACATATTATAATCATTTGAATTAAATTTTAATTCAAAATACTTTAAATTTTATATCTAAGATAATTTAAAATATATATTCAATATTTTAAATTAATAATAATTTTAAATTAAAGTGATAATTTTTTTTGAAAATATTGGAATAAAATTTGTTAATTTTGGATTAAAAATGAATTTTTTATGATTTTTTGAAGAAAATTGAATTTAAAAATGATTTAAAATAAAATTTAAATCATTTTTAGTGATTTGGCAGTGCCGGCGCCATGTGGCTTGTTCGGGTTGGCTGGTTCAAATTGTAGGATGGTGTCAATGATTAACAGCGATGGTCAAACATGCGTTGGCCGTCGAAGGCCTCATGCGATTTCACTAAACCTCGTAGGAAACTTTCAGAGCCGTTAATTTTGCGCAATTCAAAATCAACGGTCCAGATCAAGGCGGACGAGCAATTTTCACACAACCAGTGATACATGGTCAGATGAATGATGGAAACAATGAGATCTATGCCGTTGAAAGTAAAATCAATGATTAAGAGCTCATACAGGCAAACCTTACGGTGAAACAAGCCTTAGAACTCATTTTTTCCCTCGTTCGTTCAATCTAGTTAACCAAGTTACTTGAAATTTTATATATAAGCTTAAAACATGAACATAAACCTTGGGGTATCCTCAATGTGAATTAAAACATGAGAAATAAAATGCTTAATAACCCTAACTATTGTGACCTAGGGCTATGGGTTTTAGGAAATTTTATCATCAAACCTTCAAGGTCTTGATACGATTGAGCTTGTAGACTGTCCATATAAGTTTTTTCAGTTGAAAGCACCACTCGAAATGCCTTAGATCAAATAAATGAAGCTTTATATGAAATGGGTGCTAGGGTGCCCGGAAGATCTTCGCCGGCAAGCTTCCAATGGTTGGGTCTCACTTGGAGAGTGAGAAGGAGGGTCTGGAGATTCAAAAGGATCTAGGAAAGGACTAGAGAGAGCTGGAATGGAGAGAGAGCCCAAGGATTAGAATGAAGCTGAAAATGAGGCTTTTGCCCTATTCAGAATCCATAGAGGAGATTGAAAGTTCGTTAGGGATGTTAAGCCCTATAGAACTGACCCAAGCTAACCAAGAGGGGGGGGGGGGGGGTGTGAATTGGTATTTTAAAATTTCTTTTCACAAAGAATAAAAATCGCATAAACCAAAATCACACCATAAAAATAAATACGGAATTAAAAGTGCGGAAGCAAGAACCAAGAACACCAAAATTTATAGTGGTTCGGTTAACTCGACCTACGTCCACTCCCCGGAGTCGCCCTCCGAGTATTGCACTACAAACGTGACTCTCCTTTAGCCCCCACAGCTAGGCGGAGAAGCCTTTACAAGAACATCTTTTTGCCACCCCGGCAAGGCAGAGAACCTTTCTCCTTTTTCTTCCTCCTGAAATTGGTAGAGAACCACAACCAAAAGCGAACTCCTTACCTCTATTGACCCTTCCACGGACGAGAAACTCTAGACGAAGAAGAAGCAGAGCGATCCTTGAAGCAACCCTTATGAATCCCCTCACAAGCTCCCCCTCACAAGATCCTCTCTCTCTCCCACTCTCTCTTTCTCTCCTCAAGGCCTTCTCAGGTCAAGGCAGCAGCCAAAGGTTTTTTAAAATGTTAAGCAAGAGCTCTTAAATAGAAGAGCTTCAAAGGAGATTATTAATTACAAGTTGCCGACTTTATCGTCCAGGCCGATATGGACATCGGCCTGGCCGATCAGTACAAATCTCAGAAGATCGGCCAGAGCATCGCCCTGGATGCACTCTTGGACGATTGAAAAATGGCTTGATCGTCCAGGGCGATGTTAATATCACCCTGGCCGATCAGTTTAAATCAGGGGAAAATCGTCCTGAGCATCGCCCTATTTTTGAGCTGGCTGATATTTATCATCCTAAAGTAACTTAAGGTTTTTGAATGGATCATCCTAGCCGATCCTGCGATCGTCCAGGACGATATGATCGTATCAATCATCTTTAATTACTCCCTTGATTTCCTGATCAATTAAGGCATAATTTGAGAATTTTGTCCAGGCCGATCAATGATCGTCCCGGCCAATAATTTAAAAATATAATATACCTTAATTGTCTATGGTGGCAATTTGTTTCTGTTTTGAGCTTATCGTCCAGGCCGATACACGTATCGTCCAGGCTGATTTGTTAATGACGGCTGCCTTAATTAAGAATCCTTATTTAGACTTTCTGTTTTAAACCTGATCGTCCAGGACGATGTAAATATCGTCCTGGCTGATATGAGTAAAAATAGAAATTTTAAATCTCTCAAGTGTGAGTGTAGGGTTACTTAGCATCAGTCTCTTTGACCATTACAAGTAGACTCAAGAGGTGAAAAACAAAAGTACAGATTGACTCAACCCTAAACCTACGCAATCCTGAACTAGCTTCGTCTGTTCGTCCGATCTTCAATTCCTGAAAAATTAGAAGAAATAAGTAGTCCAAGAGAATCAATAGTGTTTGTCAATCATCAAAACACAGGTCATGAAAATAGGTTTGCAACAGAGATTGGACGGTCCTAATACATCAGGGAGCTTGCTCTGATGAAGGATAAGTGTCCCAAATCATTGGAAGACAGCCCCGAAGGTTGGAATGGCCTTGCTCCCATTGAATGTCTTTTGGAGATGGGGGGACCACTATTTCCCAAATTGATTAAACCAATTACTAGGGATAGCTTAAGTAGTTTCTAAGTAGGGTAATAAAGCTAATAGAGTTAGCTTAGGTCATGTGATCTATGGGGAAATGGAGCTTTATAAGGGTTTTGCCATAAAAAGGGTTTTGAGCATGGATTGACTCCCTTATCTAGTGAACTAGTCAATGGATGTTGAGGTGGCAGGGAAAGAGTATAGGGAGTTAGTTGGGTGAAGTTCAAGTCTAAAGCCATTGATTTTGGGGTCAAAGGAAAGTTTTGACCACTTCAAAGAGAGGTTTAAGTACCTTGTTGACTTAGTTTGACCAATCAACAAGGTCAAAGATGATGATGTGGCATTTGGGGGTGTAAGGACCTATTTGGGATAGCTTATGCAAGGGTCAAGGGTTAAGGTCAAGGCTATGGTGAGTGGGAACACATGCCATATAAGTTTGACCAAGGATTGAGAGTTGACTTGGTCAACTCAACTTGGGTTTGGTTGACCTAATGCTAATTCATGCTTAGGTTATGGTTAGGAGTTGATTTGAAGGAGTGATAAGGGTTGGAGAGCTCAAATAGGTTAAGTTAACCTATTTAAACCTCGTAAGAGTTAATGGGTCAACCTAAGTTGAATTGGTCAACCAGTTTAACCCAAGACCTGATTTTGGGTATGATGGGTTTGTTTGGATATTTGGATTCCAATGGGTATGGTCTTAAGGTCTGGAGAGGTCACCTGGGTCAAATGACCTATTTGAGCCCTTAATAAGTCACTAGGTCAACCTGGTTGACCAAGTCAACCAGGTTGACCCTGGGGCTATATTTGGGATTGATAGATTTGAAATGAGATTTTGAATGTGTTAGGATTGGTCCTAGTGTATGGGGAGGTCATTTCAATCAAAATGGCTCTTTTGATCCTTTAAGGCTTTGGGTCAACTTAGGTTTACCTGGTTAACCATGTTAACCCAGGGTCTGGGATTGGGTCAAATAGATTCTAATTGATATTTAAAATTGATTTTTATAGATTTCAAAGGTTGATGAGGTGGAACCATGTTGAATTTTGGTTAAAAGTCCAAAAATCCCATTAAAGGGTGTTCTGGTCATTTTAACCTTTGGTCAATAATGGGTCCAAAAAAATGTAGAGTAATGCTGAACATATTAATATCAATGGTTTGGATGTGATCAAATGATTTGGAGGGGGCTCCAAGGTCAAATTTCATTAGATGATAGGTCTAGTGGTATAGGTCGTAAATTTTTAAAGGTTTTATAGCCTTTAGAATTATATTTAGTTTCTAGGATTAGAAGGGTTAGATTTAGCTCAAACTTGGAGGACTAACCTCAGAGACATGTCTTATTAATATAAAATTTATAGACTCGGAATCAGGGGTCAGTTGGCTGGGGTTTGAAGTGTTTAAAAAAATATTGGGAAAGGCTTTCAGGACCTAAACCCTTAGCCTTATATTTTGGACTAGATTGATGTAAAATCTAAATTGATCACAGGGTTTGGAGACTAGAAGGATCCTAAGATCTAGAGTCTAGAAGGAATCTAGGGTCTAAGGGGTTCTGGTCTATAGTCAAGGAAAAGGTCACAATGACCTCATACAAAAGTGAGGTCAACATGTATCCTCTTGTTTATAAGTGTCATTATATTACATATTTTAGGACACTTTCATGCATCCTTAAATAGCAATTTTACTGCAATGGTTAGAATAACTTTAGTATAAGAGGTTGCTAGTTTAGGCAATTATAAATAGTTATGTGAGAAATTAATTATTTTATTTAGTCATCCATTCTTTTTAATTGACAACATTTACAAGGGTGAAACATTTATGATCCCCCTCTTTGATCATTCCTTCATCTTTCTTGAGCCTCAGGCTAGCACTTTTTGACACATCTTACATATAAAGATCTACTTACACCCTAATTCTTCTATTCTCATCTATTTCTCTATTGATATTTAAATGATTCACCTTACAATATAGCTAACACAAACATATATCATTAATTCAAGCTTATTTTACTTTGCTAGTTGAATTAATTTTTTAGAAATTCGCCTGCAACTATAACTTGTTTATTGAAAATATGAAGAAATTAAAGGGTTTCCCTCTAATTTTCTCAATCTCCATAAATTATATGGAATGAATGAAAAATAATTATTTATAAAATTTTGCGCTCATAACACTCAAATATAATGAATGAAAAGAAAGAAGAATCTCAAGTTATTGAATATTAAATAGAAGAGTTGAAAATTAAAAGGCCTGATAAATGCAAAGCGAAGAATATGAGTAATGAGGTTGAGGGTCACATAGTGAGTACTTAATTTTTACAAATAATGTTATTGAAAAATATATGTTTTGTTTATTAAACAAAAATTACTTGAAGTATTTGGTTATGTACATTTTCTAGAAATACATTTTTCTTTGGCATTTTTTGAAAAAAAAAAAGTGTGAGAAGTGATTTTAGATATTTCAATGAAAGTAAGAAGTTTACATTGTAACTAATATTTGCTTTTGAAATTATTGTTATTTAAACAACTTCATATTTGCTTTTGAATAGAATTGAGTGTTGCCAAAGACATAGTTTTTTTTTAAACTAAGGCTTCATTTGAGATGCCTTTCTTACTGCTGTGTAATGGTGCTATACATAAAATAATTGTAGAAAGTAACTTTATAATACAAAAGGTTTTTGAAAGGAAGGAATAAGTAATGGCCAAATAAAAATTATTATTGTGGTTTGAAAAACAAATAGTAAGAAAGCTGTCCTAAATGAAGCCAAAATGTTTTATTATATTTATTTTAATTATTAGTAAAACATTAAACTTTTTTGGTGTAATAACCTATATTTTGACTAAGCTAAATACTTTTTTTCTAGAGTCAATATAACTCTAAATCACAAACCGACTTCGCTATTGGGTTGTTATCGTAGTATATTACTTATACAAATTTTTTTGTAATTCTTGGGCATCGATGAAAATCCTTGAGAAATTGACACATGTCGGTACAAGTGAGAATTTCGAGACTCTCAGAAGTCTATTTTGCAAACCAATGTCATCGATATTTTTTAAATAAAATGAATTATTTTATTGTTAATTTTCTATAATTTTTAATATCCCAAATTTATTTTTATGAATTTTTATTGAAAATTGATTAAATTAAATATAATTATATTATTATTTTTTGAAAATATTTGAAAGCATTATTAATTTTTTTTAAATATCCATTATCTTATTCATTCGGCCAAATCATGAAACAGAGAAATGGCTTGAGTTTTAGAGAGAAATGTGAGGAGAGAGAAAGAAAAAGTTATGATTTGGAGGTCGCAGAATGATTTTTGTTAGTTAAGTCTATTAGGAGATTTGCTCATCTCACTATAAAAAACCTTTACCCAATTTTTGATTTCAAAGATATTATAATTTTAGTGTTTTTCTGATTAATTTTGTATTTTCGTTATCAAAAAATCTGAATAATATTTTATTGGTAAAATTTTTATCACAAAACTTTTTATATGATAAAGAGATTGAGATTGTGAACGTACATTTTGAATATTTATTTGAGATTTTTTAGTGTGTGATTTTGAAAATACAATAATTTTCACCAACACAGAAACCTTTTTTTACTTCTAAAAATAGTGCTTATTTTAAGGAATATTTGATAATTTTACTAAATTTTTAATATGTGCTTTTTTGCTTAGTATGATATTTGTCGTTTACTATTATGAAATTTTGACATTTTCTGAAGTATGATTAATTATATTTTATTTGCTGCAATGCATTAAAAATGAAAGTGAATATGTGATTAACATTACTATTATAGCACTGCTATAATAATGTATGTGTAAAAGACAAGTAAAAATAGTTGATACGTTGATTGGAGACTGATTGACCTGTACAAGATGGTGGGCCGACATGTTTTTTTTTTACATATTGTGATTTGGTATTATTCTTTATTGAATCACGTCATACTAATTAGGAGTTAGAAAGAAATGATTACTGTGGTAATGGACAAAGAGTGATGACTTTATTTTTTGAACCAATAGTTTACTGATACTAATACAATAGTGAAAAATCCTGCGATAGTTAGGACTTCTTACTTGTTAAGTATGACTATTAAAATGCATGTTATTAAGACATTATTCTTATTATTATATAAATTTATTATTATTATATAAATTTACTATTACTGTATTATTTTATGAATTTATTATTCTCCTGCCACTGAAATGTTATTGGTATAGATACTGATACTATTTGATACTACTGATTTACCATATTGATATTGAGTATGTGATATACTAAGCATAAGATATAGAAAACTTGGATAGTATGGGTGAACACTAATATAATTTTACTGCATTGACATGATATTGATAATCTTTTGATATTTTGATTTGACGCTTTATCTGACTTATATATTGATTGGTATTAGGTTATGATGATTGCTTTATAGTTTTGATACTCATACTAGTTCATCACTTTACTAACTTTCGTACCGTAGTATTTTACTATTCATAGATTCTTCTACTACTACTACATATGAATTTTATTATTTTTGTACTGATTCAATGATCAAATGAATGTATTTTTGTAATTACTATAATTTATCTGTTGACATTTATATTGCTTATTATTATATAGATTTATTGTTACTGTACGAATTTACTATTACTACATTATTTTATTGCTCATGCCACTAAATTGTTATTGATATAAATACTTATACTATATGATACTAGTGATTCACTGTACTGATACTAAGTATATGATATACTAAATATGTGATATAAAAAGCCTGGATAATATTTGTACACTCTTATATAATTTTACTACATTGACATGATTTCGATAGTCTTTACTGATGTTTTGATTTGATGCTTTATCTGATTTATATACTGATTGGTATTACAGATATGACGATTGCTTTATAGATTTGATACTCATACTGGTTTATCACTTTATTAGCTTTTATATCGTAGTATTTTACTCTTTATAGATTCCACTACTATTCCATGCGAATTTTACTATTTCTGTAATGATTCCATGATCATATAAATGTATTTGTAACTACTATAATTTGACTGTTGACATGCATATTGCTCATTTGCTAAGCTTTGAATTTAGTTGTAGGTTTTGGTGACCTGTTGGACTTTTTAAGCTCATTATATGTGGTTAAATGATTTCAAATCAAGATGAGCAGGAGTGTGAGTCTGGTCTGGATTCTTCATATTCTATTTTTTTGTTCTAATTATTCATTTGTACTCAAAACAATAATTGTGATATGATTATATAGATCCTTAGTAATGTATATGATTTTTGGGAAAGAATACATATGTGTACATTAATGTTTTGAATTATATAATCTATTTTATTATTTATTACTAATAGATGATATTAGATAACTCTGGTTATTATTTACTAAAAGATAATAATAATTCTTATAATTTAAATTCTGAGGCATTACATTTGGTACAGATTATTAGAAAAAAATAGATATGGGGCATTAGAAAGCGTCTTCCAAATAAAAATAACTTGGAATGATGTATTCATATTTTTGTACTATTTTCTAAGATACTTATAAATATTATTAACAAAATGTCTTAATACTTTCGATATTTTAGCAAATTTTCATATCTCATGAGAGAATGTAATTAATGAGTATTTTATGTTTTGTCGCTTAATTTTATGTTTACATATCAATCTTATGACAAAAATATGTAATAAAATAAGTGATTTGTGTTAGGACGATATAATCATACTAATAACTTAGAGAGATGATTGATAAATGAACACTTGCATAATGTATCCTATTATTAATTTTTAATTATCATTGTATTATATCTTTTAGGGGCATTGTCTTACATCCTTAAATAACTATTTTGCTGCAATGGTTAGAATAGATTTAGTATAAGACGCCTCTTAGTTTAGGCAATTAGCAATAGTCATGAGAGAAATTAATTATCTTATTTAGTCTTCCATTCATTTTCATTAACCTCATTTACAAGCATGAAGCTACAATAGGGGCCTGAGGGCATGGGCCCCCATTGGGCCAATAGCCCTATCTTTTTTTTTTTTTTTAATTTAATATTAAATTTTAGATGGTAAATTTATAAAAACTAATTAATCTGATTAAGTGCATAGCTTTTATTTTTATTGCTAAGTAAATGAAATTCATATTTTGATAAGACTAAGGCTTCTTTTGGGATATTTTTCTTATTGTTTTCTATAACAGCTTTCTAGTACAAAAATTTCTTAAAATCAGTGAAAAAGTAACAGCCAAAGGTTTTCTTGAACAGAACCTAAGTCAAATGGTTCATTATAAATTTCTCTTTTTTATAATTATTCCATTTATTCAAGTAAATTAAACATTTTTATCAAATAATTTATTTTTTTTATAATACGAAGTCTAACCAAAAAAGTACTAGCTCTATTGAAAAATTGAGGGTATTTTAAAATTAATAATTTGTGCCCCTAAAAAAAAATTTCTCATGTACATGTGTGCTACAATGGGTGAGAACTCAAGCTCAATAAAAGTAATATCATATACATTTTAGATAATAAAAAACAAAATTCTATTCCTAAAAAAAAAAAACACTCTACATTGTTTGTATTACCATTTTTAAGTTACCCAATTTGTGCTAATATGTTTATTGTTTACAAGAAAGTGTACAAGTCTTTTCCTTATAGAATTAGAACACTCTTAGATCTGGGTCCTGAAAGCAATGATTAGAAGCGAGAATGATGAAATTGACTTTCTATAATTGACACATGACAAAACATTATCTTGATTTAACTCAAATCTTGAAGCATATGTAAATAGGAAACTTCCAAAATTAAATTTGGGACCATTCATACTCTGATTATAAAAAAATAATAGTCAAATTGAATGTCTCAATGAGACGAACCCAACAATATCAAAATCAGTCTAATCCGAGCCCAAATGAGCTAAAATCAAAGCCATACAGTAGGGGTGCTAAAATGGGTTTTCAGGTCGAGTTTGGGTCGAACCTGGAATTGACCCAGGTCCAAATAGGTGTACCCAAACAAGACCAGGTTTTATAAATGACTCAAAAATATAGATCCACACCCGACTTGCATGGGCTACCAGGTTGATCAGACCCGCCCCTAGAACTTAGAACACATCACTCTAGATGCGGCTCGCTGCTGACTTGAGGGCATGCCATAGAAGTCATGGGGAGAATGTTGAACTCAACTTTTCAGCGAAGCCTAAATTAAGTGCTGAAAAAATAATTAGATAACTCTTAAGGCCATTTGAGAGATTAAACATTCTCCAAAATGAGCATTCTTATAATCTAAACGAGCGTCTCAACCAGGTGAACCTAATGATGATTCCACAATCTCACCATTTCAAGTTCACTAAGTCATTCAAATATTTGAAAATACAAAATTATAAAAAAAATGATATATTTTGATCAAACGATAGAGTGCCTAATATTTTTTTATAGAGATTAGCATAATGTCATTTCCTTAAATCTATATAATTCTTAGCTGTCAACTTTAGATGCTCTTCTTTTCTATTACCCAATCTACATTTCTATTAATAGAATGACTAAGCTAATTGTGCACAATTAACCAACTTTTAAGGTTCTTCCTTTATCTTCACTAGATGCCTGCCAATGACCATTGTATAATACCCACTAATAGTTGATGTTCGGTACTTGTCTTCTTACTTAACCAACCTCCATCCTTATCTATAAAACAACCAATTTAAATGCCAATCATTGAATGACTTTCAAAATTTATTGTCAAACATCTCTCCTCTTATAAAGAGAATACTCAAGATGTCACATTATATCACATAACTTTTGACATCAACCATAAGTATAATTTAACACTCATCATCTAATGATAACTATGCTATTGCGAGCTGAGTTATTTTAGCTAGTAATTGCTTTAAGTTTCGCACTTCTAATTGAAAATTTTTTAATCTCATATCTATTGCTCTAAACTTATTTTCTTATGAGAAGAATTTCATGGTGCCCTAAGAAGTTAAATTATCTCCGTTGTCATGAAATTTTAAGAATGTAATTGTTTGCATTTGTGAAATACTACATCTCTTTTTTTTTTGTTCGATGAATTAATGACAACACTTGTAATGATAAATAAAAGTGGAATGTATAGCAAGGGATGGTCTCGATCCAACTCTCGCTATTTAAGGAACCCTTCCCTACATCAAGGTTAAGATTTTGCATTCCCCCCTTATAATAGAAGGAACCCTACAAGTAAAGGTATTGCAGATGCATCATTGGAAGATCATATCAATCTTAAGGTGGAATCTCATGCTAAGATTCCACATCTTCTATGTGATCACTAGCTAGAGCCATAATGTCAAAAGTTTGCCAAATTCTACTTTCCCTGATCATTAATTGAAAACTACTAACTTTAGGACATCCATGCAATTATCTCATATAATCATGCTACAACTCTACCTTTACATCCATTGCTCAATGAACCATAATATATTAAAGTTTTCTTGTCCTACCTAGCAAGAGCATAACTTGTTGACTTCCATGTTTGCTCCAATCGCTTGTCAATGCATCCCTCGTGATGCCCTTGATAATACTTTTTTTGAGTATATTCTAAAAACTATTTTCCATGGGAGATTGATTTAACCCCTCACCTAGTAGAAGCCACAAAGAGTCCTCCCCTAATATTAGGTCACTAACCAACTAACCCAATTCCTTTTCTCCTTTTCTCCTTTTCTCCCTTTATATTGAATCCCTTTCCCTCTTAGTTCTCTCTTTTTTTGGCTAATTCAACCATCTTTGTTTTTTTTTTTCCTCCAAATAATTCTTATAATAAAGATTGTTCACCGTTTTTAATACCTTGCCACCATCTTCCCTCCCTACCTTATCTCTTTTCCTTACTTCTCCAATATCTAGTTGCCTTTAATTTTTATTCATCATCAAAAGTTTCTTCTCTTTATTGCAGTCTCCTACCACTTTTATCGTAGTCTTAATCATTTGTTTTGTTGATATCGTCACGTGTAAATATTCTAACTCAAGCAAGCATTTCATGTTTTTGGCAAATCAAATTTTATTGTGTTATTTAAATGTCATTATAGCTAAAATATTAACATTCATTAAAAAATAGCAAATTATTATGAAAATTGTTGTTAAAAATTTTGCCTTATTATATGATATAGTATTCATTTTAGAAAAAGTTTTAAAAATTTTAGTTACATTTATTAAAAATTTAATGAAAATTTTCCAAAGTTTTCATTATATATTTCCTTATTATATGATATAGTGTTATTTCATCCACTCATTACTAAACCTAGATACAATACCTTGCTCGGCCTTTAAACACTTCATTTCTCCTTTCCTCTTTCGATGTTTAGCTTTGCTTGTTAGGGGTGAGATCCTTGCCTATTTACATCCTGTCATGACTCTGATCTTGTCTCCTTCACTCCTATTCAACTACCCTAACTTCTCTTGTTTTCTCACCAGCTTTACATATCTCATTTCGTTATATCTCTTATATATTATATGCCCAAAATCATCATCTCTCAGTCACTCAAGGCTTGGAAACTATTCATTTGTTTATTTATTTGTTTGTTTTAAACTTTTAAGTTTATAAGTGATTATATTATTTCTTCAGTCTACTTAAATGAGAAAATTCTTTTGATTAAGTGAACAAGTAAGCACACATTGAGAGTTCGAGAATTAAAAAATCTTAATATTAGATTAATCTAAAATGAGAGATATTATATGTATTTAGCACAGCCCAAAGCCTATAAATATATCTGTAATTAGTTTCTAAATTCAATAAGATAATTTCATTCTACTGCTCTTACTCTGTGTCACGCCTTCTCTCTGTGCTCCTTCTCCTCTCCAACTACTCTATCATGGTATCAAGAAGCTAGATGGGGGATCAAGATTCTTCATCATCTCTTCCCCCCGCATCCACAATGGCGAACACCACGGCTACCGCAGAACTCGTTCTTCCGCCAACGCTCAAATTCATCATCTCAAATATCAAGAACCTTCTTCCTTACACTCTTACCTCCGACAATTACGCTCTATGGCGATCGCAAATTTTTCAGCATATCTCGGCTAACGGGTACGCCGCTCACCTCTCCGGCACCACCACCCCTCCGCCCGATCCAAACTCAGTCGAGTACGCTCAATGGCGTCTCGTCGACAACAACATTGTCTCAGCTTTATTCTCGACGATTTCGCCTGCAATCCTTCCATACGTCATCACCTATTCCACCGCCAATGAAGTCTGGAATGCCTTGGAAAAACGACTTCAATCATCGAGTCGCTCGCGCATCATACAACTCAAGAACGAATTGCATAACGTTCAAATGAACACCTCCACGATGCAGCAATACCTCGGCCACATCAAGAACATAGTTGACACTATCGCAGCATCTGGCAGCTCAGTCGATCCGGAAGACATTATCCTTCACACCTTAAACGGTCTACCGGCCTGCTACAACTCCATCAAAACTTACATTCGATCATCTCCTCTTCCGGCCGATCTTGACGCGCTTTACTCGCTCCTCTGCAGTGAAGAAATTCACGTCAATCAAGAATCCAGGAAAGATCTAAATCAGGCTTCCGCAGCTCTCTACGTCACCAACTCCAATCAAAATCGTTCCAAGAACATGAAAAAGAACTACAAGCCTCGACCAAATTCGAACAGAAACCCTCCCGGTTCCGATCAGTCCAACACTCAGCAGAATTCCTCTGGCTCTCGACCAATCTGCCAAATCTGTACCAAGATCGGCCACTCCGCTTTCAACTGCTGGCACCGAACCAACCTCAACTACACCCCGCCGAACTCCTCTAACCCGCGTGCTCTCCTTGCTCAACCAAATCAAGATTTAACACAAAACTGGGTACTGGATTCGGGTGCAACCAATCACATGACGGCCGATAATACTTCCATTCAAAACTCCTCGATCTATACTGGGCAAGACTCTGTCTCGACAGCCAGCGGATCCACCATCCCGATCCAACATTTCGGTCAAGGTTTGCTCCCTCTGCCAAATACACCTCGTAAGCTTCGTCTCTGTCATCTTCTTCATGTCCCCGATTTGACTCACAATTTACTTTCCGTATCCAAGTTAACTCGAGACAATTCGGTCTCGATCACCTTTGATTCTAACGGCTTTGAAATTAAGGATGTTCAGGATCAACAGCTCCTTCTTCGTGGTCACCTGCATAACGGCATTTACCAACTTCAGGTAGAACCAGACCCCGGACAGCAAGCTTTTCACACGAGGTTCACATCTCCGGCGATATGGCACGCTCGACTCGGTCACCCGAATAACAAGATTCTGAATAACATAGGATCTAGCACAACCGGCATTCCTCATATTACTTCAGATTTTCATTGTCAATCATGTAGTATGGCGAAAAGCCACAAATTAAAATTTTCTGATAGCAAATCTGTAACCTCGCATCCGTTTGAACTCATTCACTCGGATGTTTGGGGACCTATGTCTTCTTCTTCTAATACGTTTCGTTTTTTTTACGTTATCTTTATTGACGACTTCACTCGCTTTAGTTGGATCTATTTCTTGCATAACAAGAGCGATACTTTTTACTGTTTTAAAAATCTTTTAGCTATGATTCAAACTCAGTTCTCAGTCACTCCAAAGGTGTTTCGTTCAGATGGCGGCGGAGAATTCACTAGCAATGAATTCAAAGACTTCCTCACAAAACTCGGCATTCTCACCAGTTAAGCTGCCCTCACACACCGGAACAAAACGGCTTAGCCGAACGCAAGCACCGCCACTTACTGGATCTCACCCGCACATTACTTCACGCAGCCGGTCTCCCGAACAATTTCTGGACTGATGCCGTCTCAACGGCTAACTACTTAATCAATCGCCTTCCTTCCAAGGCGCTCCACCTTCAGTCCCCGTATCACAAACTCTACAACAAACCGCCAAATTACGACCATTTAAGAACTTTCGGGTGCCTTTGCTACCCGTGGCTCCAACCTTATACCACGAACAAATTGGAAACGAGATCACAATCTTGCGTGTTTCTCGGCTATTCCCACCAGCACAAAGGCTACAAGTGTCTAAATTTATCCAACAATAAAATATACATATCAAGACATGTAGTCTTTTTCACGAATCTGTTTTTCCTCTCAGATCCTCGGCTGCCGCGGACAACGGACAAACACAGCGATCAGACAATCCTATTCCTCCTCTACTTCTCGTTCCGTCCTCTACGTTACACCATCAACATCATTATTCAAACACCGCTTCTCCCGCCAACAACACAACTCAGCCGCAACTCACAGAACAGGAGCCTCATCCGCAGCAATCCACTTCTTCCAACAGATCTGCAACCCCACCGGACTCGGTCCCAACGTCTCATCCCATGCAAACTCGCTCAAAATCGGGTATCACCAAACCTAAAAGATTTATTTCTCTTATTACACATCCAGGTCCTACCGAGACACCTGCAACACTCAAACAAGCTCTTCAATTTCCACATTGGCGCGAGGCCATGACCAAGGAATATCAAGCTCTTATCCAACAGCGAACGTGGTCATTAGTACAAGCTCCTCCGAACAAGCAGATCATAGGCAGTAAATGGACTTATAAGATTAAGTTCTTACCAAACGGCCAAGTCGACCGCTACAAAGCACGATTAGTAGCTCTCGGATGTGCACAACAGTTTGGCGAACACTACACAGAAACGTTTAGTCCTGTCGCCAAGATGGTTAGCATTCGTCTTCTTCTAACAATGGCTGTCAACCGAGATTGGAAGGTTCTACAACTCGACGTATCCAACGCATTTCTTCACGGTGACATCTCTGAAGAAATCTACATCAAACAACCTCCCGGCTTTGAGGATCCAACTCAACCCACCGCAGTTTGCAAGCTTCACAAGTCGCTCTACGGTCTCAAACAGGCGCCTCGTCAATGGTTCCACAAGCTTACATCCTTCCTTCAGCAATGCGGATTTGGGTTTAGTCGTTCCGATCCATCCCTGTTAATCTACAATAAAAATAACGTTCAAATCTACTTTCTGATTTACGTCGATGATATTCTTGTAACAGGTAACAATTCAACTCATATTTACAACCTGCTTCAGGATCTCAAAACTCAATTCGCCATCAAACAGTTCGATCAGATTTCCTTGTTTCTCGGGATACAGATTTCCCGCACCACCGCAGGCTTCTTTCTCACTCAGGGACACTACGCATCTAAACTCCTTCAAGAAGCGGGCATGGCAAACTGCAAAGCTGCACCTACTCCCATAACTCCGGCTTCCAAGCATGCGGCAATCAACAACAAACCTTTCTCAGACGCATATCTATACCGACGTCTGGCCGGCTCCCTACAATACTTATCTATCACTCGTCCAGATATCGCCTTCGCCACCAACCAAGTATGCCAACACATGCAGTCCCCGACTGATCACGATTTTTCAGAACCTCAAACGGATTCTACGCTACATAAAAGGGACTCTCACTCACGGGCTTCCGATCATCCCTGGCGACACCGCTCTCCACACCTTTACAGATGCAGACTGGGCCTCCGACATTGCCGATCGCAAGTCTATCTCCGGATTCTGTACTTTCATGGGACCTAACCTTCTCTCTCTTGGTCGGTGAAGAAGCAGATCACTGTCGCCAAGTCGTCGACTGAAGCTGAGTATCGCGCTCTCTCTGCTGCGACATCGGACATCCTTTGGATCAGGAGACTCGCAGACAAACTACAACTGAGCCAACATTCCCCAACCGTCATCCACTGCGACAGCATTTCAGCCATAGCCATAGCCAAGAACTCCGTCTTTCATGCCCGTACTAAACACATAGAGATCGATTTTCAATTCATCCGCCAGCATCTACTCTCGGGCAACATCAGCATTCAACACATTTCGTCTCAAAGAACAGATAGCCGACATACTCACCAAACCGTTCTCAAGCTCGCGATTCGACTATCTCCGTTCCAAATTGACCATCCGTCCACCGAATGATCAATTTGAGGGGGAATGTAAGCACAGCAATGTAAATACATCCCACACCAGCTAACTGTATTTAGCACAGCCCAAAGCCTATAAATATATCTGTAATTAGTTTCTAATTCTCTCTTACTCTGTGTCACGCCTTCTATGATTTGAATTGAAACAGTCAGATGTTTGGCTCCGAGAAACTTGTTTGCAAAAGAAAGTAAATTCTACTTCAGTAATCTATATCTGTACCGTATTTGATATTTCATAAATATATAATTTTATTTTATATTATTTATGAATTTATATAAATAAAGATTAAAATCATAGCCCTTAAGTCAAAATCTTTTTGTGAAGTATTCGAGTTGTTTGAATTGTAAAATATTCAAAATGATGGATTTTAAAAATAATAGTGAGATTTGAATACAGTAATAGTAAACATCACAAATCTTGTGTATTTGGAATTCCCGATTTTGAAATACATTAGAAACTCACCGCCATTTCTACCGTCGGCCGCCACCTCTGCCTCCGGCCACTGTCCATTGCCAGCCGCCACCGGCCAGCAACCACCTACAGACACTCTCGGCGACCATCAGCCACCTTCAGCCGCCGCCAACCACAACCATTTTGAACATTAAACTGCATTCAATTTACATCATGCCAAACAAATAAAAAAAAGGTAAAAACTAATATTTATTTTACACTCATCGAATAACTCAAAAGTTTTTCAAATACACCGTATTCCTTTTACACTACATTCTTTTTTTCAGCCAAATAAACCGCCCCTCAATAAAACATCTTCTTTAAGATTTCGCTTTTTCTTGCTCTGTGGAATCATGGAGCAACGCCTTGCTGCATTCGAACAGAGCCAATCTTGGAAAGTACCATTTTTAGCTAACAAAATTGATTTCTTAGGCTTTATTACTTCTGTAGAATGCATTACAATGGATCAATCAAAAGTTTCTACTACAGTTGATTTGCCAACTCCACAAACCTTCACTGACATCAGAAGGTTTTACTGGTTAATTCATTTTACTACCGATTCATTAAATAATTCATTTATATCACCCATAGTTTAATGACTTTCTTGAGTAAGAATAATTCATATGAAATCAAATGGCACAAATCAGCCTTGAAAAGCTAAAACGACGAGTCCATTGTTTCCCTCTTAGCTTCGTCTGATGTCTACCAAGTCTTTCAAATGGAATGTGATGCATCTAAAGTGGGAATTGGATGTTAGTTTTGTGTGGAATCTTATTGTGTCGATTAATCGGATCGTATTATTGCCTCGAACCTCAATTCAGTATGTCAGAGCTCATTCGAGGGTTGTAGGGGATCTCCCCAAACTTGGATTCGGATGCTTGGCACCTAATTTTTTTTCTTCGTATAGTCAGGGGCGGAATCAGCCCTAATTTTTTAGGGGGGGGGGGGGCAAACTTATAAGACGTATAGGTCGGGGGTCTAAGGGGGCAGTGTCCGCTGGCGGGGTTCGACCTGTTGGGGGCAATTACCTAAAGACCATAGTATTTTAAATTTTTAGGAGGGGCAATTGCCTAAAAATTTTTGTAATAAAGACTAAAAAATAAATGAAAATGGGTAAATTACCTAAGAAAATCATATAAATAATTTTTTTTAAAATTTTTTGACAGCCATGGGGTTCCGCCCCTGCGTACAGTGCCCTGTTAGTGCATACTTGAGCGCTCCGGCACTATATACCCGAGCGCTCCAGTATTGCATAGTTTGGTGAAAAAAAAAATAGAGAGCAGAGCGCTGTAGCTCTGTCATAAAAACATGAGACTAATAATTGAGCGCCACGGTGCTCCAACTATTTTATGTTTATCCTTTTTTTTAAGATTGTATGGTTTGTGTTCTACATGAGGAAGGTGTCTGATCTTTTAAATCAAGTTATGGCAAAAATGGATTAATTGAATCATTTAGTTAGACCAATATCATACCCAATTGATTGAACTAATGAAAATCCAATGCCATATCAAGGATCACACTCAAAATCTTAAGCCAATAAGAATGTGGAAATCCATTTTGAATTTGATACTCACAATTACATGCTTCCGAATTATAGTAATCAAATGAAGTGATAAGTTTTGTTATTGGCAATATTTAGTTGCATTGGTTATGAATCTATTGACCTCTTGCAGAGAAACAAAAAAATTTTTGAATTTTTTTTTCCACCATACCTGCTGAATATTGCTGATATCCCGCGCCCATCCCCTATTCTCTACTGAAATCCTGTATGTTATGGCCTCGTTGCAGTCTGCAAACGGAGTCGAACTTGTCTTCTCACCCATGCTTGGATACAAACCTTATCCTACATAAGCTCACACTCGTTGTTAAAAGAGGAACGAAGAAGGCTTTGTTCATTTCTTTGCCTCTTCCACGCCAAATGACCGAAGCTCGCTTCCCACGCGAAAGCCACTCTTCCTAACATCAAAGTCTCTGTCGCAAGAATCCTGACGCTAAATCCAATTGCATAACTCTCCTCAATCCATACGCCTCGAAGCCATAATTCCCACACTACTACCTTCTAGCTTCCTCTTGCATCCGACGCCAAAGCCGATCCCACGAAAGCCCTTGGCCAATCTTTCACCCCGTAGAGCCTCCACTTCGAGTTCATCTAGCCAAAGCCTCTACCTTGTTTGCAAGCCACAAACCTTTATTTTCTTCAGTCTAGAGAAAGATAGATATAGAGAAGGGGATTTAAATAAAAGAAAGAAAAGAAGGAAAAAAAAAAAAGGGGAAAAACGAAATGAAGAAAAGAAAAAAATGAAAAAAAATAAAAATAAAAATAAAAAGAGGCAAAATATGTGTTTGGAGCATCTATTTTGTTTTTACTGTATCCATCAAATGTCACACATGTATAACTTCCTCTAAACACAAAATCCCATTTTTGACACTTGCAGCACGATGAATAATCACAAATGCATGCTTTTCTTAGCATGGTGGGAGGAAATTCATTGCGATGCTCGAGATGAGGTGTAATCTTCTAAATTCCTATATATTTTTGGTGTTGGCAGTGCGCCAAGGGACTCCATATGCATGCTTTTATTAGCGTGATGGGAGGGATCTTGGTGTGGCACTTACGATAAGGTGGGCAATCACTATGCACACTTTTCTTAGCTCGACAGGGCAAAATTAAGTACCGATACGTGAAGAAAAATTGCTTTTTTAAATGGGTGCTTTTGGAAGACCCATGCATGCCCTTTTTGGCATGGAGGGGATGATGACTATGACTATGGTGTCCCGTGACACTGACCATGCATGTCTTTCTTGACATGGCGTGCATGCTATTACTCCTGTAGTTTTTCCTAAATGTGAGAGACGTTGGGAGGCTGCCAAAATTTTTGGTAAACCGAGGAAACGAACAGAACAACAGGGGACTTTTGAACTTGAACTAAAATGAACTCAAATGAATTAAATCTAAACTTAAATTAAATGCATCAAGAACTCGGAATTCAATATGATAACAAGGACTTATGAGCTTGGACTATAATGCACAAGTTTTGGAAAACCAAACTCATGATCACATTGGAAATATAAAAGTGCTCACCAATAATCTTGATCATCCAAATAAGCATAATTGAATAGAACTTGGACCTGAACTTGATCTGGGATGTAGAGAACTTGATTTTAGACAATTGAACAAGCTAGAGATTTTACTCAACTTTGCGCAACAAAGAACTTGGACATGAATTGAATTTTACAAAGACTTGATCTAGAACCTAACAATTAAAATGAAATCCATTAATACTCAAAATGATAAAATCTAAGTCAATAATTAAGCAAGGACTCATGGTGGACAAGAATTATTCCTACACCTCACTCAAAAACAATAATCAATTTGAAAGACCTTGAAAGCAATAATAGGTCATATACAAAGAATGTAGTGTGCTTGCAGGTACTATTAGAAGATTTATGAATACAAATACAACTGGTGATTCTAATTATTCAAGTGAAGATGAATAGAAGAATGAAGAACTCATGTTAGAGTTCAATAGATATGAATTATTGACTTGTTCATAAAATGATGACATAAACCTTCAATGGGTATGATGACTACATTAGTCAATATGCAAATGCCAACAGACAACCAATGACCTGCAATATGTGCAGTATATCTACGAATGGTGACAAGAATAAGAATGTTGACTCATTATAAGTACATCATGAATATGTCAATCCACTAAAGAATGGCATATAGAACTTGCAATGTTCATGGAGAAATACGATAACATCAACGGAAAAGATCATTAACAAATATGACAAGTTAGCATTGTACAAAGGTCCAGCATACATATAGATAAAAGAGAGGGTGTAGCATTCATAAGATACACTGGAGTTTTACATGGAAACCCTTGAAAAGGGGGAAAAACCATGGGGCCTGACCCAATTTGAATGAATCCACTATTATTTGTAGTTAATTACAAATGATGCCCTCATTAGAAAGAAGGCATTGGCTTGATATAACATATATACATCATTTAGAAAACATTACATGGTAGAAATTAGAAGAATTAGTACTGTTATATACTTTTTGTTGGCAGGACCATAGTCGTCGGGCAACAGTTAGAAAGACTAAAGTCAAAAGGAGATAGGGGTCAGAAAGACCATAATCTGGTGATGGAGGTTGAAAGGACTGTAGTGGGTGACAGAGGTCAGAAGGATTATAGTCAACAGGAGACAAGGGTCAGAAAGATAATTATCTGGTAGTGGAAGTTTGAAGGACTATAGTTAGAAGGAGATAGGGTTCAAAAAGGCCGTTGTCTAGCAGTGGAGGTTAGAAGGATTATAGAAGATGACAGAGGTCAAAAGGATCATAGTTGGCAGGAAATAAGGGTAAGAAATACCATAATCTAATTGTGGAGGTCGGAAGGACCATAATAGGCAAAGGAAGTTAGAAGGAATACAGTCGGTAGGAGGCAAGGGTCAAAAAGATCGTTATCTAACAGTGGAGGTTAGAAGGACTGTAGTAGGTGACAGATGTCAAAAGGATCGTAGTCAGAAGGAGATAGAGGTTAGAAAGACTATTATTTGGTGATGGAGGTTGGAAGAACCATAGTAGGTGATTGAGTTTGGAAGGACCATATTTGGCAAGATATATGGGTCAAAAAGACTAGTGATGGAGGTTGGAAGGATCGTAGTAGCCGACGGAGGTCAGAAGGATCATAATCGATAGGAGATAAGGTTAGATAGATCATTGTTAGTTGATGGAGGTCGAAAGGACCATAGTAGGTGATGGAGGTCAGAAGGAATGTAGCCAACAGAAGATAGGGGTCAGAAAGACCATAGTTGTAAGGTGGTATTCTAGCAAAAGTCTGGGCATTATTCGGTGATCTGGTGGAACTCCGACTTCTATTAGTGGTTCGACAAAAGTTTAGGCCTTAGTAGGTGGTCCATTAATGGTTTGGAAAAACTCCAATGTAAAGTGGTGGTCCGACGGAACTCCAGTGTCACGTTGTGGTATGGTAGAACTCTGACGTCGGGCGGTGGTTCGATGGAAGTCCAACATGAGGCGGTGGTACTGACGAAAGTCTAGCGTTAGGCAGTGGTCCGGTAGAACTCCTTCATCAGATGATGATTTGGTAGAACTCTGACGTTGGGTGGTGGTTCGGTGGAAGTTTAACATCAGGTGGTGGTCCAGTAGAACTCCGGCATCAGGTGGTGGTCCGATGAAAGTCCGAGTGTTTATTGAGGAAGAGTGAGGAGGCAAGAGTGATCTCTGATCTCTCTTTTGATTCCTTTCTTAAGGGATCCCTTTCATGAGAAAGGAGGGCTCTATTTATAGATTTTCTAGAGTTGCATGGCTTATCAATAAATGAAAGACCAGGGATAAGTTAGAGTGGTTTGGATGGATTGCTGATGTTGATTACATTTAACATAGACCATTTCATAAACATTTGAATGTCTTAGTGATATCTAAATTTAGTGATCTTGGGTTTTTTGGATTAGTCTCGTCGAGCTGCTCGATTAGACTATAAGCATGTGAATCGAGTTCTTGATTTTGACCCATTTGGGCTCATATTGAGTCGAATTTTGTGTCATTGGGTTCATATTCTTGAGATGTTTAGTTAAACTATAAGTTTGATGAAATCAGAGTTTTGATGATCCCAAATTTAATTTTGGAAGTTTCCAACTTAATTTTTCCTTGAGATTCGTGTCCGATCAAGTTGATTGTTTAAACAAGTATTAACGAGCAAATTAAAATTTAAAATCATAGCTAACCTGAAGATGAAATTAGTAATCTCATCAAATCCATACATTAAATTTATTAAGTTTATATGAAAATCCTAAAGTAGAAGTTGATATTCAAAATCATTAAGTATATACTCCACAAAAGAAGAAAGAAAGAAAGAAAAAGAACTAAAAATAGTTCTTAAAAAGAAAAAGAAATGAATATGATCAATAGAAAAGATGAGTACGTCAAAAAATTAGTATAAGTGAAAGCTTAAGATTTGAAATATAATCTTGTACAAAAATTAGAATGATATGATGAGAAAAAGATAATGCAAGTGATGATGAACTATTGAAAGTACAATTTTAACTACAACCATATCCAATTATTAAAACTACATTATTTACTTCAACATTCAAAAGTTAATGATTAAATCTATAACATTTAATTTCAAATTAGTTAAAAATAAGAATGATTGATTAAGTTTAACTATTAGTATATTTTCAAACTATAGGTATAACTTTGTTTCTTTTTTACTAATTCTAGATAGTGTTGCCTTATTCCATATTTTAGTAATTTTAGTTTGTCACTTCTTATTTTGGTTAATCACTTAATATGAATTATAAACTTTTACTTGCTTGAGGACAAACATGAGTTTAAGATCGAGAGGATTTGATAAGTGTAAATAGTATTATATTTTATGAGTTTATTTGTCAAGGAAAATATGTTGTTTTAGTTATGTTTGTGGAGGAAAATACAGTAAATGGACAAAGGTTTCAAGTATGGTATAATTTCGCAGCATTAGACACAATACCACCACGACTCCATCATTGACACCACTAGAGGACCCAAATATGTACATGGAGGCACCCAATATTTGTTTAACAATGCTGCAACATCAAAGGAATCTGCATCGCGAAGCCCATCAAACTGTCTCAACATTGTAACACAGGTGGATTCAATGCCGCAATGCCCAATCTCTATCTTCACAGCACCGTGACATTAAATTCTAGCATTGCCAAGTCAAGGGACGAGTGCCATGTATACATTGCAATGCTCAACCATCAATAGCGCCGTGGTGATATAATTGTAATTATTCAATCCACGATCTGCCAGTAAATTGATACATTGATTCTTTAAATAATAGGTCAATGCCAGTAAGCACTATAACATAGGAAACCCTTAAATGCTAGATCTTTAATTCATTTTATGGGCAACGCGAGTGCCATAACACTAGAATCAAATTTTTATATTGTTTCCTTAAATAATTATTTTGTAATATTAGTAGAGGAGTTCAATCACTTATTTAATTTCAGTCTTTATAATGCTTCTCTGATTTTTCCTTAGCAGTGATAACTAATAGAATTCAAAAAGTATTAAATACATTTCATTAAAGTATTTGACTTGTATTTTTGGAAAAAAATTTGTAAGTCTAAGGAGGGGTGTAGAAGAGATCGTTGAACGTATCAGATGTGTGCAATTATTGAAAATGAATATGCTTAACTTGTTCTTCATGTTTGTCTAAATTCTCTAGTTTTTAATTTATGGTGTAAATGAAATATGAGTACTAATAAATTCTCTTCATCAATATTTTTATGATGTTTTTAATATACCAGGTCTTTAATTAATGCACATATTGGCCATATATATAGTTAATATCATGTGTAATGTTGAGTCTAGGAATTGGAGACCAGTCACAGCTAGGTATATTGGATATTTATGATATAAGCATAGACATAATTCTTGTAATGTATCAAATTTATAAATATGAATTGTCATAAGGGGGTTTTAATAGTACATGCATCACTTACTCTTCTAGGATTTTTATAGGGTAGCATATTATGAGATTTTAGAGTGGTATTAAGGTTGGAAGAGTTTAATATGTCCTTTATCTCTTCACACTTGAATGAGTAGTCAGTGATGTATATGCTCTGAATAATAACAATATAAAGTGAATCAGTAGAAAATATATTATATTTACATTCCATTAATTAAAAACTATTTATCCAAATATTATTTCAATTAATTATTTTTTATTTTAAATTAAGTGATTGAATCTCCATAAAATCTTATTTCAATATAGTAGGATAATTATTATAGTTGAAGTAGTCAGTTCTATTATTTGTATGTAAACATTTTTTCTTATGGGATCGATACTCTACTCTATCACTATATTATTTGATTCAATATATTATACTTTCACATATTAAGTGCGGTTTTCATAATTTTTATATCAAAGAAAACTTAAGTATTATTTAGAGATTGATAGAGCCCTAAATTTTTTCAAATTTTTTTTAATTACTCCATTGCCCCCATTATATGGTTCCCTCCAACTTCTTTCTTTGAGTGAAGGTTTCTTTCTTCGTTGTTTCTCCTCTATAGAGGACTATGAGATAACTTGGTCGAGAGGTGTGCGGTTCTTCCTCGATAAACCATTCATCCTGCAAAAGTGTTCTCCACTTTTTCTCCCCAAATGTGAAAATTTCACCTTAGTTCCCATATGACTAAACATTCACAACCTACCAAAAGCTTGCTGAAATTTAGGGAGGATTTCAAAGATAGTGAGTAAAATTGGTTTACCTCTTGCTGTAGATGCATTGACAACACAAAAGACTCATCGCACTTTCACTCGGGTGTGCGTACAAGTCTCCAACACTTCTACCTATCTCGAACTCATTCCCATTTCTATGGATGGTGATGTCTTCAATTTGAAGATTCAATATGAATGGAAGCCCACATCAAATGATTTCTGCAATTCCTTGGTACACCTATCTTCTTTATTTCCTTCAAAACCACCCTACTCCTTGGAAACCCACAATCACATTACTTAAGATATTTATATCCCTTGTGGTAAAAGTTCCAGCATAAAGACTACAAACTGCATGGCTAGTGTGTGCCTGTATGGGAACAAAAAATTGTAGAATGCCCTACCCAAATCAAGGATCTTTATCCATAAATGTGATGGCCTTCACCAGTAATGCCTCTAAAGCTCCCCTTGTAGTCACTCAACCTGCTGTCACTGTTGAGAATAACCTTACGCACCTTAAATACAAGGCATTTGATTCCATAACCACTTCTTCTCTAGACACCAAATAATCTCAGCATTACCTTCCATCATCTCAAGCCTACCATCATAGTTCCTAACTCCACTATCATATCCAATGAACCCCCAAATCTAATAATCCCTAATATAAAATTCCCTATAGAAGAACCCACCACCACCATCACCACCCCTATCATTATGAAGCCTATTGGCATACTATCTCCGAATAAGTTTGATCTCCTATAGTAGTTAAAGGATGACCACCTATTGACTTCCTCTAGGGATAACCTTTCTTCTACCACTAAGCTGGTTGAGTCCAATAACCATACATCATCTTCAAATCAACATGCCAAAAGCACCAGGGGAAGTAAGGCAAAAAATCCCTTCACCCACCAAAATCATAATTCCTCTCTCTTCCATAGTGGTATGGAATATCAGAGGCTTCAATAACCCTGATAATGTGTTTTGTTGTAGGCATTAAATTAAGTCACTAAGGTTGTACATGATCTGTGTATTGTAGAATAGGATTCATTCCTCTTATTTATCAGATCCTAGGTTCTCTTCTTTATATTCTATTTTTGATTATAAAGTTAGCTATAATAATTTTGATCTATCAAATTTGGGTCAAATTTGGATAAAATGGAATTCAACAAAGTTGAATTTTATCCTCTCATTCCTCCATGCATAAATGGTTTCTTTAAATATGGTTTTTGTCAATCACCTTCATTTTGAACTTTCAATGATTTATGTTTCTAACTGTATTGTGAAAAAATTCTGTTATTGGACCAAATTAGGAAGCTCTCTTTGCCTGAGAATGTCCGATGGATTTTTAAAGGATACTATAACTATTGCAAGTTTGTATAGGATAAGGCCGGGTGGACTTTTCTATCTCAGAACAATCTTTAGGACTTTAACTCAATAATTTTTTATACCAAAATGAATGACCTGGCATTGATTGGCAGTAAGCTTACTTGGTATAATCAGCACGTATCCATCCCCATATATATTAAATTAAATAGAGCTCTTATAAATGAGGATTGGTTGACCTCTTTTCGTACCTCTTACTATTCGATTTAAAGACCCTCCTGCTTAAATAATTGTCCCATTATCCTCCACCCAGGCTACTCTATAGTAACTCAACACAAATTTCTCTTCAAAAATTATTATGCCAAATTTGATAGCTATTGGATGTCTTTGTAGCTCCCTGCAATGGCAATCCAATTCTTGATTTTTATAGTAAACATATGAAGCTGAAGCTGAAGCTGGTTATAAGAACTAAACCATAGGCTTAATTCTTCATTCATCAACTCCCACTTAATTGAGCTCCATTGCAAATAATCTCTTTTCTTTAATTTTATTATTGCATACCCTTTGAGTATAACCCTAAATGCTAATATCAAAAACATTAACAAGCAAATTACATAATTTTCTACTCTCTCTCTGCCTCATGGGTGATTCAAAGAGCTAGAGTTAAATGGTTCTCATGCGAGGAAAACAATCTAAAATTTCTTAACTCTAAAATTATAGCTAGAAGGAATTCTACTAAAGCTCCTATGAATTTGGCTCTTATGGGTTCTGCTAATACCCAGTCTCAAGTTGTTGACTCCATCCAACACCTTCAATCCCTCTATAACCCTGCCCTCCTTATTCTATTATTGAGATGTTTCCTCATAGAAATCTCTTACGAACTCATATATGTGGGACACTTATATTTCTATTTTATGATGAAGAAATTAAAAAGGATGTATTCTCTGAAGCCTCTGCTTCTGCTCCTAGCTCTGATGGCTATAACTTTCATTTCTACAAATCAGGTTGGCAGATCCTTGAACAATCAATTTGTAAGGCAATTAAATCTTTCTTTCAAATTAACTACTGTCCAATAAGGGTTAAATCCATGGCCCTTACCTTGATACCTAAATCCAATCATGCAAGCTTTATTTTAGATTTTAGGCATATTACTTTATGTAATGCATTCTATAAGATTATCTTTAAAGTCTTGGATAATAGATTAAAACTGAGTGTACGTTTGATTATTAAAGATAATTATTGGCCTAATTTCTATATAAAGTCATTAGGAACTATCCAGAATCCTAAGTTTTTATCTAAAGGTTGACAATCATTCAGCTGTCAATCATCCAAAACTCAAACTACACTTAAAACTTTTGCTTGCACCTATCTACAGCTACCCAATCTCCATTTGAACTTCAAACATCCAATCTTTAATCAAACTTCAATCATATATACAATCAACTTCAATCAACCAGCATATATCAACCTATAATAACTTGAAGCTGCATCTTTGCACTATAATTAGGTGACTAGGTACACTGTCCAGCTCAGTGCACTAACACCTCGTAGCCACCACTTAATTTCCTTTGTCCAACAATCAATAATAACCTAATTGATTATTATTGATGTGGATAATTCAAATTCAATCAATCAAATTTAAACTGCATTCTAATCCAAAATTTTAGACCAAAGTTCAAGGTTAAAGACCCATGCCTTATAATCTTTTTTGAGTGATATTTCAAACACCTTAAAACCCAGTCAAATGACCCCCAATTCATGATCTATCAATTACATATTTATTAGACATGTCCTTATAGAAACCATCTAATTTTGATGTTAATACGAGATCTCTATCTCTAACAACCCATGCCCCTATTTATAACATCAAAATTGGATTAATCCAAAATTCAAAGGTGACCCAGAATTGATCAGGAGCCCAAATTGGATTTATAATATGAGATTGGAGCCCAAATTGGAATTGGGTTGCAAAACCTTTAAAATAAATAATGGCATGGGTTGTTAGAAATTAGGATTAGAGATTATAAATCCAAAGGGTGCAAAACCTTTAAATATTTATAACCCATGCCATTAGACCTTCCACCTTATGAAATTGACCATGGGACCTTTCCCAAAACCCTTAAATATGTACATAGCCGTTGTTATGGCATGTAAAGAATTAAAATGCACTTTATTGGACCTTAGTTGACCCAGAATTGATCAGGAGCCCAAATGACCAAAATACCCCTTTAGGGCCATTCAAACCAAGCCAAGAAACCTTCTTTAATGCATAATAAACACCATTAGGAGTGCATGAAACTCAAATCAAAGATTGAGTTTGACCAAGTTGACCAAAATGCCCTTTATGGGGCCCAAACATACATTTCAATTCAAATAGCTTCACCATTGCATGTGACAACCTACATTTGATCCAAAATGTCTTTTTGAATTTATTGGACCCAATTCTAACTCTTTGTTTGACATGATTAACCAAGTTAACCATGGTAGACCAGGTCAACCATGAACCATAGCCTTTTGGGTTTGGTGCACTACCCAACTTATTGCATTAACTCTTTGGTCCTCACCAAACTCTTTTGAACACCACTCATGGTGAATTGCTCATGATTGGTCATCTTGACTCAGTCAATAGTTGACTTGATAAACTAAAATAAAGTCTGGACAAACTTGACCTATTTGAGTTAAATAACTTCATGCAATCAAATCAACACTTTTAAGCCCTCAATTCTATTCCATTTCTTAATATGAAAACCCCTAAATCATTAATAAATCAAATCATGATAACTTTGACCAAAGTTAACTCAAGTACTTGGTTAAACTTGACCTATTTTGGTCAAATCACCATATACAACCCAATCAAGTTTTTCAAAAAGTTAATAATATCTCCTTACATGGTTTAAAAATATCTAAGTCTATCTTGAGCCCACCATTGATTGGTTTGACTTAGTCAACCTAATAATTTTGGTCAAAATCCTCACATACACTCTCCACTGTTGTCCTTATTTTTGTATGAGGTCATTAGGACCCACATGGATTTCTTTCTAGTGACCTAATGATGGGATGGTGTTCACTTGTCAATTATACAAGCCCTAGTCAAACTCAAATCTAATCCTAATCAAATCCAATTCCACTTTTTAATTATATCTCCAATCCCACCTTCAACCAACTTTAAATAATCATTCAAATCATATCCAATCAATCTCATTCATTAATTTGATTTTCATTGATGTGAATAATTAAAATTTAACCATTCAAGTCCAAAATCCAATATAAACCCAGAATTTCAAACAAAATCTTAGGGTTAAGGACCTAGGTCCTAAAACCCTTTATGGGTGGTTTTTGGACCACCTTGACACCCAATCAAATGATCTCTAATTTAGGTTATATTAATTACATATTATTTTGATATGTCTCTAAGGTCAACCCACCAAATTTAAGCTCATTTTGAGACTTCTAGCCCTAGAAATTGAATTGATTTCTAAAGGTTGCAATACCTTCAAATATTTACAACATATGTTATTAGACTTGCCACCTTATCTAATTTGACCTTAGGACTCTCTCCAAAGATTTTAACCACATCCATGACCTTTTTTATGACTTGTTAATTAGTAATCCACACTTTGTTGGACCCAGCTTGTACTAGAATTGACCAGGGATCAAAATGGCTAAAATACCATTTAAGAAGATTTTTGGTCTTTTCCCCAAAGTTCAACATGGCCTAGCCATATCAAACCTCAAAACCTATTCCAAT
Organism: Dendrobium officinale; assembly: GCA_019514585.1. Lineage (NCBI taxonomy): Eukaryota > Viridiplantae > Streptophyta > Magnoliopsida > Asparagales > Orchidaceae > Dendrobium > Dendrobium officinale. The sequence continues at coordinate 45,940,817 of CM033690.1, read as the reverse complement.
GAATGCTAAATGTCATTAGGAATACATTGGACCCAAACACACCCTTGTGCTTGACCTAGTTGACAAAGTTAATTATGGTTGACCAAAGTGTCCTTTTAGGGTTAAACACCCAATCAAAACCTATTGAACTCACCACAACATGAGACTTCGAGAAATTAAATTTGGGCATGTCTCTGACATGTCCAAATTTCATTCCCCGAATTGAATTGTGTAAGGCCATATTCAAGTTTGTTTGAACTTATGGGTAAATACTTGACCCCAAAATTCAAATTAGCCTAATAGTCTGGCCAACGGGATTTAGGATCTATGTTTTGGTTAGTTGATTATGCTTATGATAGGGAGTTTAGAGCCATTGATTTCACCCCCTCCCTAGCTTTAGGTAGTGAGTTAGGATTTTTCAAATGTAACCTAGTGCTTATATTTGGTGGTTTGGTTAACCATCTTAGGGAATTAAACATGGACCCACATTTAGTGGGCTTGAGCCATGAGGTTAGGTGAACGCATGGCCCAAGTTTCACTAAAATTGGAGCCCATTTAGTCCACTAACTAAGGAACCAAAAATTAGCCCTTAAATTTGACCAAAAACCTTAATTAATTCATAATTAATTAATTTAAAATCTTAAAAATTCACATAAGGTCTCAAATTGCTCATAACTAAACTGATAATCTATAAAAAAATAAAAGCTCCTTGCCAAGACCTTTAATTTAATTTTAGATTAATTTCTAAGAAAAATTAATAATTAATTAAATAACTTAATTAAAAATATTTTAACATTCCAAAAAAAGTTCTAAATACTTCGAAACTTGCCCTTAGATCATTTTTGATCTTTGAGGGTGATTTCAAGAGGTTTAGGACTAATTTGGATCAGAAGATGAAAATCCCTTTTAATTAAGCAATTTTAAAAATCCCAAAAATACCCCAACTTTGAAAAATCATCATTAATTCTAGAAAAAATTAATTTAATTAAACTTAGTGTCATTTGACTTTAATGAAAATTTTTTATTTTCTAAAATGTCAAACCTCCAAAATTAAGTTAAAACCAAAAAAATTAACTCTCTAGACAATCGTAATTCAAAATTATGTCAAAACTTTAAACATTATAACTTATTGTAAAAAATTCTAAAATTGAGTAAATGTAGAGTTTAATTACTTATCGTGATGTCTAATATTTAGAAAACATATTAAAATTAAAGAAATCACTTTAATTTTTAAAAGTGAACTTTTAACCACTTAATTAAAAAAATAAATTAATTCTAATAACTCGAGAATCCCTAAAATTCAATAACTCAGTTAGTGTTCCATAAAATTTAATTTAAGCATCCAAATAAGTAATCAACACACTTAATTAAATTGTATCAACCCTTAATCCTCAACCAATTAAATTAACCTAATTAACAGCGGTTGATATAGGGTTACTTGGGTTTACGAGGCTATTATCTTAGCCTTAAGGAAGGTGAAATAAACTTTATGACCCTAGTGAACAATAAGATAGTAACCATTTAATAATTAAAAGATACCTGAAGTAAGCTTTAATATATTAATATTTAAACTAAAACATAAATTTCCCCCTTCAACCTTTAACAAACCTAAACATTAGATAACTTCAACAAATTGCCTAGCTTAAGATATTCCAAGCTATACAACTTACCTCACACACTTTAGATGGTTTGTTAGGGCAACCAACTCTAAACTAGGTTAGGCTAGTGTTTACTTTTACTACTGTGTACCAAGATTTTTGAGATTTTATTGCATGATATGATTAAAAATTGATTGATGTGAGTATTTATTTAATTTAATTATAATATATAAATTGATGTGATGGGTGATAGAATGCCCTTAGGTTAGGAATGGTTTGTTTGCTCACTAAGGTTTCTACAGGTGGCCATGCTTGTACAAGGCTAAAATCAAGGGGGCAAAATTAAAGTTTTAAACTGATGAATTTTCATACAGGTGCTAAAATTGCTCAAGTCTCCCTTAAAATCAAAAAGAGCTAGTATGGTTGAGATTTAATTTATTATAAATGTATAAACTACTTAGGATGTATTTTATTTTGAATTAATTAGGATAACCTTGTAGGAGAGTGTAGATTTTATTTTAATTTGCTATAATTTAATTAAGTTTTAATGTAGTTGTGAAAGTGAGTATTTGAGTTGGAATATAAACATTCAAGTTAGAGTCCGAAACGGAGAAAGTATCCCTAAGGTGAGGGTTTCCTTCCATTTGAACATCCAAATTAGGATGATTTTTAATCGCTAAAGAGAAAAGAAAACACCCTTTTTAAGAAAGAGTTTCTTTTCATTTGAATATCCAAATATGACGAATCCAAGAAGCACGAAGAGGATAAGAACGAAGAGTTAAAAGCAAAGAGTATCCCACTCAAAGTCCTTAGTGTATGTCTTATGATTAGAATTCGAGTTTATTATTTGTGGTACCCAACCACTTTTAATTTTTACATACCATAGGTTGTGATAAATATATAATTTACAAATAGACACTTAACTAATTAATTAGATTAATTTACTTTGCTTATAATTATGACTACCAATTTTTCTTAGTTTTTTTTTTTTTATGATTTGCCTGTCGTGTTTTAATTTAGCCTAGAATTTGATCAGAGGTTCGTGAGGGTACGCTAAAAATATTTTCTACTTAAATCAATTAAAATTTTTAGTCTAACAAAAAAAACTCTAACAATCTAAGAAGTAAGCTAAAAAATGATGAGAGTTTGCATAATTATATAATTTACTTCTCCTCCTTGTCAGCACCTCCCCGCCTATGGGTTCTGACATGCCACCTAACCTATTAGGGTGCAGTCCTGTCAAAGGAATGTTATGCAATCTCTAAGAAAAAAATATTTTCAAACCTTTTTTAAAAATTCCTACATATCATTATATGCACTTTATTTAGTCGATCAGCATGCATCACATTAGAAATTAATTTAAAAATGAGTATAAAATTTTAATTACATTTAATTCAAGCATTCTCACCAAACATAAGTAAAGGGACCAATTAGGATCCACTCTAGACATTTGTCCCAATTCTCAAAAATATTAATAACAAAATCCCTACCATTCTTTCATAAAATCGATTAGGTGGTTAGCTGGCTCCCCATTCTAGGATGGGGTAAGTCCAGATTTTATGTTGCAGTAGCTAGGTTAGGTCACTATTGTCCATTGCCCAATTTAGATTTAGGTTCAACGGTAGGTTTAGTCTTTAAGGCCTCACTTTCTTTGATTATAGTCCCAAATTTTTAATAAAATGATCAACTCAAATTAATAATTTTCTCAATACAAAACTTAAAGCTCAACATTGAGCTTAGGTTGGGGCACATCTAAATTATTTGAGAATCCCATAAGTGACTCTTACCCCTCCTCCATTGAATCCAAAAATAAGTGTTCAAAATTTGATCTATTCCCTATTAAAAATCCAAACTCACTTCCTTTGACATCATTCCTAAAAAAATATATAAACATAATTTCTATCATTATTTTAATCAAAAGTATTTTTAGGCAACTCAACCTCCCTATGATGTAATTAACTATGAAGGCTTATTCTTGTAGGAGATTTAGAGCCCACACCAACTTAAAAAAAAATAAAAAATTCAACTACTCTCCTTTGGGAAAATTAAATCAACAACAAATATTGTCATCATATTTTAACAATTGATTAATAAATTATAATTTTCTTTTCTTGGAAAGATATATCATACCTTATCAAGACCCTGAATGTTAAATTAATGATATATAATCCAGACTACTATGGTTAAATGTTTGATAGAATGCCATTCTAACCCTTCGGTTTATATGTCATTCTTTCTTGAAATTGACTACTATAGTTAGGATGAAACTTTTAGCTCCATTATTTGAACCCATTAGAGAATAATATCCTTTCCTCTTGAGATAATATATTGTTCATAATGATGTGTTCAATTTTGAGATTGAGAAATTTGAATTAAAATTCCTAGTTAAAACTAAATCTTTTAAAATCCCTTTTTCAAACACTTTAAACCCCAACATCCACTCACCTAAAATTAAATCCTATTGCTCCAAGGATCTCCCAACTCATCTCACTAGCTCATTACAATCCATAGGTACCACTTCAGCTCTATTGACCAGCTTGACCAGTCAAACAGTAAATTAAAAAAATTTTGTGAGATCAAATGGTCAAACCACATTATGCATTATGTTCCCTTGCATCCTAGGCTGCTTAGGTGATACCATTTAAATTTAAAATCCCTCTAAATACCCTCTAACATGAGGTTAGATCTTGGCTTAGCTTAAGAATGAAAGAGTGCCCCCCCACTCATAGAAAGCCATTAATGAAATTGTGGCTTTCCTAGGCTTTGGCTCTTCCTTCTAACCACTTTAGACATGTGTAAGGCATCCAAGAAATATCTTTGATGCATCCCTTCCATCCAAATCAAATCCTAAGTCTTAAATTCTCAAAATCCATCAAAACACTCATTCTACTCTAACCTAGACCCAAAGCTCCCTGTAGTTAAAACCTCTTTTTATTTTGGCTCTTCATACTTCCCTCTATACTTCTCTAGTTCAAAATAACAGGCCAAAGGCCAATGATGATGAGCTTCAGAACATCTCCTCCTTAAAGTTTATTTAAGCCCTCTAGCTCATGACCAAGACCATTTCACCCATTGAGTTCTTCTAGGGGATTAAACTAAGATAATATACAAGCTCAGTAAGATATTGAATGTTAAAAAATATCAAGCCAATCATGATAAATCCCTAACCCAAGCTCAATACAATTAGGTTTAAATAGCTTTAAATAAAGTGCATTTTAAGTCATTTGAACTGTTCCCCATTGTTGCTCTTCACTTCCCCAAGCAATGTTTAAAACTTTATAGGATTTAGTACAGTATTTGTTAAGAGAGTTGCTATTTGCATGTTTTATCTTCTTACAACTTGTATAATTTTGATGATTCTAAATATTATTATTTTAAGCTTTATTTTCTCCTAACACTTTTGGAAAAATTGTTTTTGCTCTTGTGTGGACTAATATTTCAGGATAATCGAACTCCAAACAAATGAAGACTTCAAATATAAATTCAGCATGAGATAGTTTGTAAATTGAAGTTTGTAAATTTTATTGTAATAGAGTTTGAGAAAATATGATTTTAATTAAATTAGCTTAGCACATACACACTTGGGTAGATATTTAAAAATCACACTGATCGTATGGGATGAATCTTATTCATACGGGACGAACAAGTCAATTAATTCCCTCGAAAGAGTAATGGAACGAACAGGAAATTGAGAAAATTTTTTTAAGTCCTGATCATCCAGACAAATTTCTCCATTCGTCCCGAGACGATCTGCTCTGAATTCTCACTTTGTGCTAAATAGTCTAGACGATTCATCCTGTTTGTGCCAGGATGAAATGCTCTCTGGAAAATTTTTGTCCAGACGAACTCACATTCATCCCAAGACGAAATGCTATCTGCAAAAATTTCATCCAGACGAAATCCTATTAGTCCCAGGATAAAATGCTCTCTAGAAAAATTTCATCCAGAAGAAATCTTATTAGTGCCAGGATGAAATGCTCTTTGGAAAATTTTTGTCCCAGGACAAAATGCTCTATCTTTTGAAATTTTTGTAACGTCCTGCAGTTTGTTGAAACCAACCCATGAAATAACTGTTCGTACCGGACGAACATAGTTCGTACGGGATGATGATCGGGTACGAAGTCAGTTCATACCTATATACATTGGGTTTGTATGCAACGGATTTACGTAAATTCGTACGGGCCGATCTGACGATCGTATGGGACGATCCACTATGTACAGACTTGAAAATCAGTAGTTTTTGGACGGTTTTTTTGTGTCTTTCCTATATAAAGTCCAAATAAAACTATCTCTTAATCTTTTTGCATACTGATCTTCGTGCCAACTGAAAGGAGAGTCAAGGAGAGAGTGTGAGAGAGTGTTTGAAAGAGGATTCTTACTACCGGAGCATGAAGGATTCACTTGATACTCAAAGGTAATAATCTCTACTTATGATTTATGATTACTTCACTCTTTTCTCTCGTCATTCTAAATTTCTTGTGAGAAGATCTATCAAGGAGATCTGGTTCTCTACCGACACTTGGAGAGTATGAACAGACGAAGGGTTCTCTACCTACACTTAGAGAGTGTGAACAACCGAAGGGTTCTCTGCCTATACTTGGAGAGTGTGAACAGCCGAAGGGTTCTCTGCCTACACATGGAGAGTGTGAATAAACAAAGGGTTCTCTGCCTACACTTGGAGAGTGTGAACAACCGAAGGGTTCTCTTCCTACACTTGGATAGTATGAACAACCGAAGGGTTCTCTGCCTACACTTGGAGAGTGTGAATAGCCGAAGGATTCTCTACCCACACTTGGAGAGTGTGAACAGATGAAGGGTTCTCTGCCTATACTTGAAGAGTGTGAACAACCAAAGGGTTCTCTGCCTACACTTGGAGAGTGTGAACAGCCGAAGGGTTCTCTGCTTATACTTGGAGAGTGTGAACGGATGAAGGGTTCTCTTCCCACTCTTGGAGAGTGTGAAAGGACGATGGGTTCTCTACCTACACGAGGAGAGTGTGGAAGGACGGACGGTACTCTGCCAACACTTTGAGAGTGTAAAAGGATGACGGTTCTATGCTTCATCGGGTAGCGGTGGAAGAGAGTTTTATAAAGGCTTCTTCGTCTTGCTGTGGGTGCAAAAGGAGAGTCACTAGTGATATTAGTGCAATACTCGGAGGGTGCCTCCGGGGAGTGGATGTAGGTCGTGTTTGACTGAACCACTATAAAACTTATGTCTTTTAATTTTTCTATTGCTTTTGTTTTTAATGTTTTAACTTGTGGTTGAAAAATATTTTCTATAAAATTCACTAAAGTTATTTTCGGTATAAAATTTTAAAAGAGGGATAAATTTTTAATTACCAATTCACCCCCTCTTGGATAGCCGCTGGGACTTAAGCTTAGGTTTAATAACTTAATTCATATTAAACAAGTTTCAACAGTATTTTTAGGAAAAAAGCTCATTATTCATTCCAAGGGATAACCTAAGTTAATCATGCATATGCATATTTTTTAAGTTGTTAATTACATGATCAACGACTCTAATTTTACCGCTCCATCACTTATCCAAACTACAAATTAAATCCCAAAGTTTCTTTCTTCATCTAGCTAAATCACATTCATCTATTCATATTATGCATGGATGGATGACCAAGATCATTTGCTAACTCAAATAAGTGGACAAGCACCGGCTTGGTGTCTTGTCTGCCTTAATTGCTATTGATTGCCAGTGGCATAATCATTGATATCAACGTGCTACCTGTGGGCCTCTAAAAGGACACTATGACTGAGTGCAAGGGTATACAACCGCACCACCCTAAGGGATAAAAATGATCGTAGGCCTCCGCATCTTCGCAAGAGGGTCAATGGGAGGGCATATTATATTCTACATATGATGAACCATTGAGGATAGCGGCTCTTGCCAGTGCACCCCGATGGATGATAATATAAATGACCTGATCAATGTCAATTGTTTCCCTCACCCAATACATCAGCTTGAGTGGGGTTTATTTGATGGTGGAGTTCTATTTTCCATGGGCACAAGCCCCCGTTGTTAATTACATCTTAAGCTGGAGCCTGAGAATACTCTCAATTAAGGATCCGATATTATTATTTATGAAAGGGGATTAACATAGAGGATGGAAACTATGAAGTTTATACTCAAAGGGAAAGAAAGAATTCAAGTGGGCTTAGTCAACATGCATGGTTCATACCAATATCTGGATGGGCTAAGACATTGAGAAGAAAGTGGTAGAAAGGGAAGCAACGCACTCAAAGCATACAGAGGGGAAATATGGAGGTGGCATCATCCATGTAATGTAGATAAGTAGGATTTATAACCCGTGAAGAAAATGAACTACCCACTAATTAGGCATACTACGAGACACCCAATGTAGTAGCATTGAATCTAAGATTTATCGTGGGTTTAGTATTCTACCCAACACTAATATATGTGTCCTAGATAATATATATGGGCTAATATTTTGCCTAAAAAGGAAAGCCAGTTAATCACCTAAGCTCATAAAATCCAAGCTATCCAGTCTTTATGAAAGATGGGTAGGTAGTTCAGTTATTAGAAGTAAGATTGACATCTATAGAGTGTCCTAGTGGGCCTTGAACCTCTATAGGGTAAATGGTCTTAGAGCAAATACAATTAAAGTTTTAATTTAATTAGTTTCTAATGCAATGCATGCTAGTTGAAAATATCTCCAAATCAAGTATGCTTTAGATTTTGAAAAGTCTTACAAAAATAAATTTTTAAAAAATACTAGGCTTCCTCAGGTCTAACACATCATCCTCATAGGTCAGATTATTTGGACTCTACCTATAGGCGAGGAAGTGTCTTATAATAAGGAGCGAGAGAAATGCAATAATATGCATGTGACCCCAAATGATTTTGGTTATTTCCTAGGCCATTAGACTTCTATATTATTTAATTTCTAAAAATATTAATTTTTAATTATGAGCAGAAAAAAGATTTTAATCCTTAAAGAGCCTAGCAAAATCAGGCCAAACGCATACAAGAAAGAAAGCTAAGAAAAATAGGTAAGTTCTATTGTGCAATCAATATAAACATAATAATATAAATCCACAGAGTACAGTAAAGAAAGAAAGTTCATAGTAAGTGTCGTATAAGTATAACCCAGAATATATAAAAAAGTAATGGTGGCCAGACCCCACCGACAACGACCTTGATTCTAATCCTATTGAATGACACAAGTCTTAAAAGCAAGGCATTTCATCGTCAAGTCTTTATCTTCAAGTGGATCATCCTTCTTCAGATTATCTTCCTTCAGATCATCTCCTTTAGGCTCCGTAGAGTTCATCCTCTAGAAGGGTACCCAAATGACTAAGAAATTCCCTATGAATGGCTTTTCTTTTTATCTTTAAGTATCGAGTGTTTGAAATTCTGCACTTTTGAAGACTTCACAACTCAACATTAAATCACAAATTTACATTACATTTTAAAAAGAAAATCTAGACTCAGAATAAACTTGTAGGGTTATCCTAAGAAAATATCCTAAGTAATTTATATAGCATAACCCAAGATGTTAATATTTGTGCAAAAAGGTAAACATGTTTGATCATGCTCTTTTAATTTTAAAGGGGGTTAAGTAGCTCTAGAGCATTTGAAAAAAAAATATTATAACATAAATCTCATCACAAGCAAGGTATATAAATCATAACAATAAAATAAAGATCAAACATAACACAACTAATTAAAAGAAGTCAACCAATCACACGTGTCACATATAGAAGAATCACAACATAGAAAGCAACAACAACAACAACAAGAAAATCAAGCCTTTATCCCACTACGTGGGGTCGGCTACATGAATCCTTTTTCTCCATTGTATCCTATTAAAAGTCAAATTCTCATTCAAATCTAATAAAGAAAGGTCATTCCTAATATTTTCTAAGCAAGTCTTTTTAGGTCTACCCCTACCTTTCTTAACACAAGTCAAATCTAATACCTCTACTCTCCTAATCGGGTCATCGGAAGGCCGCCTTTTTATGTGACCAAACCATCTAAGTTGACTCTCTCTAATCTTATCTTCTACTGGAGCTACTCCAACCTTTTCACGTATATGCTCATTTCGAATCCTATCTCTAAGGGTAAAGCCACTCATCCACCTGAGCATCGATATCCTCATCTCTACCACACTTAACTTAGTATTATGCTTCTCTTTTAATGGCCAACATTCAGCACCATAAAGCATTGCAGGACTCACTACCATATTTTGTAAATACTTCCATTGCTAGGTCCCAAGTTCTGGATAAGAAAAGTGGAGGGTTGCGTTAGGTAGTCGACAGCTAGCATAAAACTTGTCGAATAATAATGACATGAATCTCAACATAGAAAGCATAAAAAGAAAATCACCAGCACTAATCCTGGAGCTAGAAGTGGTGCTCTAGAAAATCTATGTGTGAGTAGTAGGCTTGTGTTGCTTTGGATAGTGTCTATGTCAGGTAGTTAGTTCAAGTTGCCTTGTGTTAAGGTTTATTGAAGGTTTGAAAAGAAAACTTCAGTTAAAGTTTAAATATTAATGGATTGAGAACCATTTTAGTTAATTTAATTTTTTGATCCATTTTAATTCTTAGGATAGTAATCATGGAAGTTTTAATTATATTAGCAAAATTTAGAAGGTCCGGGGTCATCCTATATGCTAAGCTAAAGGGGGGGTCCAAAAAGGTCACAATTAGAAATAGGCCATGTTTGGAGCTTCTAACATTTTAATTAAATATTGGGCCTTAAGAGGAGAAGTTAGACTATGAGTTTGCTAAATTTGGAGATTTTTACACAAAATTATGAATTTTAGAAGTTTCGGGCCATAGTTAAAGAACTTCGGTTGACCAAAGAGTTGACTTTTTTATTTAGGTTGATTTATAGAATCCTAATATTTTTAATAAATACTAGATTTTAATTAGAGTTGAATGAATCTTAGTTTTCCTAATTTGGAATTTTTAGTAGTTAGTTGTGAATTTTTAAAGGTTGGGGTAATTAACGAATTATTAAAATTATTTAATAAAGGGTGTTTTAGGGGTTTTAATCCAAATCAGCTCCAAACTAATTGGAATCAATCCCAAAGGTCAGAAATGGCCTAAAGTTATGTTCTGAAGTGTTTGGGAAAATATGCTATTTTTAATAATTTTAATTATTTAATTCAATTAAAAAGGTAATTTTTAGTCAAAATTAAATTAAGGTTTAGATTAAAGTCCACATAAGAGGATTTGATTTTTTTTTTTAAATTAAGTATCAAAATTTGAAGAGTTTGAGGTATTATAGGTAATTTTTGGAGTTAATATGAATTTATTATTTTTTTCTGAACTTGTTGGAGCATAATTAGTGGGGTAGATTAGGGTTTATTAATAAAGGGATCTAAAGGCTCCTAAAAATTCATAGAAAATTTTGAGAGGTTTAAGATGTTACTAAGTTTAAATTTTGAAAGTTTCATGTCAATCAAGAATCTATCCTAGCTCCTAAAATTTTTCTAAGTTTGCTTGATGGGTCCTTAATTGTCCTTATGGTGTCGCTACATTAAGTAGGTATAAATCACATGTTCAAGACTAACCCTTGGGATAACATGCAGGGAATGCATAAAGAAAGTAAATAAATTAATCCTAAGATCTAAGAGGTGCTAAGCTAAGTACCCGTGCGTCCAACGCATGCAAAAAATGAATAAATATATAATAAGCTACTTAATAATGCAATTAGTGGATGATTGGAACTCAATCACCCACTAATCCACCTCCCCATGAATGATATTCATATTCACAATCAATGTTTAAAATTTTATAAATGGATCCCCCAAAATTATGGATTTAATATATATATATAATTTTAAATTAATTTAAAATATATATAATATGTATATGAATTTTAAAAAATAATGTAATTAAAAATAAATAGATTTGTAAAAAAAAAAAGATTTGTAAAAAAAATAAATATAGGGGAGATCCACTAGCCAGTCGAGCAAGCTTTCAAAATAATTTGAAAATAACTTTTAATTTAAAAATATTTAACAAATTAATTATTTATATAATAGTAAAATAATGAAAGTAATTAAATCATGCATAAATAATCCAAAAAGATATTTTCTAACCTCTAAAAATAATTTAAAATTAACACAATTTTCTAAAAAATATGAGTTATTATGCAAAAAAAATGAATTATTTATGAATTTATGAAGTTAAAAATGATTAAAAAAGGTTTTAAGATAATTTAGGATAATTAGTAATTAAAAATAATTATTAAATATAATTAAATTAAATATCAAAGTTTCTAGAAAATAAGTTTAAAAAAGTAAATATATATTTATTTATGAAATACCTTAAAATTAGATTTAATTATTTATTAACAAAAGTATTTAGGTATTTAACTTTTTAAATAATTAGAAATTACTTAAAATAATGATATTAATTATAATTTTAAAATTAAATAGTTAAAAAGTTTATGATATTCTTAAAATAATTAAGAAAAATAATAAATTTTTTAATTTTATAAAATAGTTAACTAACTATTAAATATTTAAGTAATTAAATAATTAAGACAAATACTTAAAATTAGAAAATATTTATTATATTTAAAAAAGGTAAATAAATTACACTAATTCTGTTATATTCCTAAATAATTAAGGAAAATGATTTTAATAATTTTGGAAAATAATTAAATCCTAAATTAAAAAATTAATAATTAACAATTTAAATATCTAATTAAGTAAAATTACATGAAAGGGCAAAGTATTTATTAATTTAATGTTTAAAAAATTAAAATATTTCTTTATTTTTCAAAAAATAAAATATATTTTTATTATTTAAAGAAAAATAATTATTATTTTCAATAAATATTAATTAAATACCAATCATATATTAATAGGTAATGATTATTTAAAACTTTAAAATCTATTTAAAAAAGGGAAATATATCCTTAAATAACTTAGTTTCAACTCATTATATTTTAAATTAATCATTTATTTATTTAAAGTATTTTAATATAGAATTTTAAATATTAAATCTTACTAGTGTAATACTAATTTAAAGCTTAATTAAATAGTTAAAGAATAATCTTTTTTTAAAATAATTTAAATTATATAAATAATTTTAATTTTAAATTAAAGGAAATTAAATTCTAAAATTTTTAATATATTATATGTATTTTTTACTTTAAAAAATAAATTTTAATAATTATTTAGTCCTTTGATTATAGAAAACAAAATAAAATAATTTAAAATACTAATTATAAGCCAAATCACGGCCAATCATTATCTGGCGGCGCAATCATTCAACTGCTAGTAATGATTGTCGTAATCATGGATCGCGGATGAGACATCCCTAATCCACATCGACTTGAGGTTACGACCATTGCATCATCCACCATTTTGAATTGAGGGTAAGGATCTAGAAGGATAGGGTGATCTACACGGGATTAGATCCACGAGTGAGGATCTAGAATGACGTAACCCAGACCGTTGATCATGAAATCAATGATCCAGATGGCGTACCACTCATGCAGCTTACAGAGCAAGCCCTAGAAATGAAAAACCTCTTGTTCTCTCGATCCACCCCTGCTGCCGCCAAGTTTTTTATCAATAAAATTTATTTTAAATGTATTTAATTATAGAAACCTAAAAAAATCATAGTAAATTTATTTTAAATCCATTTTTAGAGTTCTTGAACTCTATGGATTCAAAATAAAGGGTACACTATTTTAAAATTAATTTTGGAGCAATTTGATTAGTGGTATTTTTATTTTTTCAATAATACATCAAACTATGTTATAATTTTAAATGGAAGCATGTTAATTATTTTGAGCCCTAATTTGAAAGAGGTGTACAATGGCTTGTCCTCCACCACCCCTGATTTCTCTAGGGCCATTTAATACAATCTCAGGTCATATTTGAATTTACAAGAAATTTGCTCATGTTTCAACCTAATTTCTTTTAAATTCATTTTTAATTCATGCTAGATCCATTTAAAACAATTAAACCTCTAATGGAATCAATAAATAGAGCTTGACTATGGGTGAAGTGAAATTAATTAGGTATAATATAAGTGTTTAGCTAGGACAATTTCATGTGATCTTCCTCATTATCTTGTATAATCATCTCTTAGGCATTTCTTGAATTGCATTCAAATTTGACAAGTGAATGCAGTGGTATGTGATTCCCTTACCATAGCATTTCAGAAAAAATGATATGGAGAAGTTTTCCTTAGGTGATTTTTCAAGCGTTTGGGTTATGAATTAACCCAAATGCTTGAGAATTCACCCTTTCCAATGCACTTATATTTAGGTCATATGATTGATGTGGTGTGATTATTCATATGCATATGTCTAAGGATTAGATGAACCAACTTTCAAACCTATTCAAATATTAGTGTCATTTAAGAGCAAAAATTAAGGATAATGTCTAGGAATTTAGGAAAATCATAGAAAATTAAACATGCAATCCAATAGGGGCAAAACTTAAGACATGCGAACTTAGTGACATGACACCTTAGATCCAAATTTCACTAAATTTTGAGATTACTAGGTGAAAAAATTAAGCAAATTAAAAATCAGCCCCACAAAGGGATCCAAAACTTTAAAAATATAATAAATCTAATTTAAATCCAAAAAATACAAATAATGTATCAAATTTCTCATAATTTAACCTTATTTCTAGGAAAATTAAAATCCCCATCACAAGACTTCTATTTAGACCTTAATCAAATATTTTTTTAAAAAGTAATTAATTAGAATAAAAAAATTTAAAATTATTCAAAATACTGAATAAACTTGAAACTCTTGAAAACACTCTTGCAGGTCATCCTTGGCCCTTGTGATTGATTTAAAGAAGTTTTGAGTGAATTTGCTGCAAAAATAATAAAACCTCCATAGTCAAGCAATTAAATATTTCAATTAAATACTAGAATTTCAAAAAATCATAACTAATTTCAGAAAACTTCAAATTCAGCCAACTCAAAGGCATTGGACTCCTTTAAAGGTCTAATATTTATAAAAATACCCAACTTCCAAAAATAAATTAAAATAAAAAGGTCACTATTTGGTCAACTATATTTCAAAATTATGTTAAAACTTTAAAAAATTATAACTTAATCTAGAAAAATCAAAATCCGTCAAACTTAGGGTCATTTTACTCAGCTGAGTGTCTAGTATTTAAGAAAAATATTAAAAATCTAGAATTAAATTTAATTTAAAAAGCAATAAAATCTTATATTATTTCAAAATGTTATGTTTTATATATTGATTTTATCAATATGATTAAAATTTGACAAATTTATTCAATGAATTAAAATAATTCATAAAATTCAACAAATGATCAAAACTCTACCTAACATTAATCTAATAAATTAAGTTATATAACCAACCCCTTAAAACATAACAAATAATCCATTAATAAATTTTTTAGGATGAACTACATTGAGCTACGGGGCTAAGTGTTCTGAGGAGGACTTATTGCTCGAGCCCATTGTGACAATGCAATGAATAGATTTAATAGAGTACAAAACCATAAAATAAAATAATTATTAATCAGTTAATCAAAATTAAATCAACCTAATTTTTTAGGATGGACTACCTTGAGGTATATGGCTACGTGTCCTAAGGAGGCCTATTTTCTCGAGGTAGTTATGACAATGCAATAAAATGGAATTGATGGAAAAAAAAAATTTAATAAGTCAAAATAGTAACCATCTAATTAATTTAAAATCATCAACCCTTAATTATATATAATTAAATTAATTAAATAATTTTGATTACTACTAGGTAACTCAGGACAACGAGGTTATTAACTTTGCCCCAAGGAAGGTAAAATAAACTTTACAACCCCGATATAAAAAAGTTTTAGTAATTTTATAATGCTTTAAATTTATTCTAAAATGAACATTAAAATACAAACACTTAAATTCAAATTAAAATCTCCCTTGACTTACAACAAAGAAATTAAAACACTAAAAAACTCCAATAATTATCCAACATAGGACAAATCCAAACCACACAGCTGATGCACACACTTTAGATGTTTTGTTAGGATAACAACTTTTAATTTTATACTAGGTTGATGTTCTTTAGTATCCTATTTCTTGTGAGCTGATGTTTTTCATATATTTCATTTCATGATGGTTGTAATGAATTGATTGATGTGAAATTTTTTGATGGGTTAATTTTATCATGATATCCATGAATTGATGTGATGAGTGCTAGAATATTCTTAGGCAGTCATACTCATGTAGGGCTAAAATAAAGGAGTCAAATTAAAAATTTAACAGACAAATTTTTTACAGGTGCTAAAAATTGCTAAGCCTGTTTAAAATCAAAAGAGCATGGCAAATTATGATTGTGATCTAATTTGAGTAATTTAATTATATAATTGCTTAGGATAATCTTAATGATTTTTATAACTACCTAGGATAACCATATAAATTGTTTTAAAATCATTTTAATTTTTTACATATAATTTGAGATTCATTGAGTTATGAAAGTTAATTTTAAAGATGATATTACCCATCCAATTTGAAGTCCAAAGATAAGGGAAACATTCTTTAGGGGAAAGTTTGTTTCATTTGAGATTCAAATTAGGATGATTTAAAAACCCAAGAGAAAGGAAACACCCATTTAGGGAGGAGTTCTTTCCATTAAGATACTTAGACCAGATGAACCAAGGAGCTCATAGAAGGAAGGAAGATAAATAAATGAAGACTTAAATAAAAATATCCGTTTTTAAAATTACTTGCATCCTTTTTTGGATTAGAATATAGGTTGTTGTCAGTGGTACTTAACCACTTTTAATTTCTTCAGACCCTAGATTGTAATTAAGTAGCATTTGCAACGTTGATTTCATACTTACTTGATATATTTTTATTATGTGATTTGATTGTTGTATTTACTTTTTTGCATTAGGAGTTTCATAAATCATCATAGGTTTCTTACTCTATATGCCATTTTTATTTTAGCATAGATGAGGTTATGCTATTTAAGGATTAAATTTTTCTAGTTATAATTAAATAAAACTTTTTAAGCTAACATTGAAAGATAAACAGACCTAGGAAGTAAGCTAGGGCACACTGAAGGTCTCGTACATTCATTTTGAATCTTCACTTCCTTGTTAGGCATCTCCTTGCTTGTGTGTTGTGGCAAACCACCTATCCTATTAAGGTTCAACTTTTTTTATGAAAGTTGTGCTATTTCTAAGAAAAAAAATCTATTTTAAGCCTTATTTTTAAACTAATTTATATAAGTTTTACATATAAAGTCAATTAGCATGCATTTCATTAAAAACTAATTAAACAATAAAAAAATTTAATTGCATTCAAGCATAATTACCCTACATAAGTTATGGGGCCAATTAGGATATTCTCTTGACGTTAGCCCAAATTCCTAAAAACTTAAATAATGTCCCTACCCATCTTTTATAAAAGATCAAACTCATTATTTTGAAGCGTTAGGTGGTTAACTAGCTATCCAATCCAGGACGGGATAAGTCTAGATTTTTATGTCTAATTAGCTAGGTCAGGTCACTATGTTTTAGTGCTCAAAATAAATTTAGGATATAGGTAAGACCCAAAATAATATGTCCCAAATTTTGGGAATATAATTCTAACATTCTAATAAAATAACAAGTTAATTTAAAATTTTATATAAACTAATATGTAAAGCCTAATAAAAGGATAGATTGAGGCATTTCTAAATCATTTAAGAATCCCCAAAAAGCCTCCTACTCCTCCATTGGACTCCAGAATAACTACTTAAATTTGTTTTAGTTCTTATTGAAATTCCAACCTCACTTTTTATGAATCACTCCTTGAAATCTCTAAATGAAATTTCTACTAAAAGTTTGTGTGGGTTGTTAAACATCTTAGAACTAGCCTGAGGCTAACCAAGAGGGGATGAATTGATAATTAAAATATTATTTTAAAAATTCTTTTATACTTTTTTAAATACTAAAATTAGATGATTTCAACAATGAATGCAGAAGTAAATAAATTCACTATTATAAATCAAATAAAAGTGCAAAAATTATAATGCAGAAAAAGTAAAATGAATGAACACACTAAATTTTATAGTAGTTCGGTCAAATCTAACCTACATCCACTCCCTACAGGCCTCTGCTCCAGGTATTACACTAAATATTTTAGTGTATGTGGACCTCTGAAAGGGATCTATCAGCGACTAGAGTACAGAGGGTATATGACCGCACCACCCCGATGGATAAAAAGGATCGTAGGCCTCCGGCTAATGGGAGGGCAGATTAAATCATATATACAATCAAATATTGAGGATAGCGGCTCTCACCAATGCACCTCAATGGGTGATAATATGCATGACCTGATCAGTGTCACGGGGTTTCCCCTATCCAATAAATCAGCTCGAGTAGGGTTTATTTATTATAGAATTTCATATCCCATGGGTGCAAGCCCCCATGGTTAATTATATCTCAGGCTGTTTTCCGAGAAAACTCTCGATTAAGGATTCAATAATATGCTTCCTAGATATGGGATTGACATAAAAGGGAGACTAGGAAATCCTACTCAAACAGAAACAAAGGGTCAAAATGGGCTTAGTGAATATACGTGTCTTAGATTCACACTCAGTGGGACTAAGGTACCGAGAAGAAACTAGATGAAGGAAAATAAAACACTCAATGCATACAGAGGAAAAAGATGGAGGTGGTGTCATCCATGTGACATAGATATATAAGATTTATAGTCCCTGAAAAAAAAGAACTTATCGATTAGGCATACTACAAGACACCGAATATAGTAGCCTTGAACCCTAAATCTAAGGTGAGTTTAGTATTCTACCCAACACTAATACCCGTATCCTAAATAATTCATATGGGCTTATATCCTGCCTAAAAAGGAAAGCTAGCTAACCACCTAGGTGCTTAAAACCCATAATGTCCAATCTTTATGATAGATAAGTAGGTAGGCTGAGTATTTTGGAAGTAAGGCTGATGTCTAGAGAGTTTCCTAATTAGCCTTGGAGTTATAGGGTGAATGCTCCTAGAGTTAATGTAATTAAATCTTAATTAAATTTGTTTTTAATGGAATGCATGCTAGTTAAAAAAGCTCAAATCAAATATGCATAAGAATTTAAAAATAGGCTTATGAAAATAAATTTTTAGAAAAAAATTGGGCTTTCCCAAGTCCGATACCTCATCCTCATAGGCCATATTATCTAGACTCTACCCATAGGCGGGAAAATATTTTATAAGGAGGGAGATAATTATAATAATATGCAGTGACCCCGGATGATTCTGGCCATTTCCTTGGTCGTTAGGTTTTTATATTATTTAATTCTTAAAATTTTAGAATTTGATTATGAGTAGAAAAATAATATTATCCTAGAGAGCTTAGCGAAAATAGGCCAAGCACATACAAGAAATAAACCAAGAAAAGTAGGTAATTTCTATTGTTCACTCAAAATAAATTCATCAATATAAATCCATAAAGTAAAGTAAGAAAATAAAGTCCATGATAAGTGCCATATAATTAAAACCTAGGGTCTGCAAAAAAATAACGGTGGTCAAGCTCCATCGATAACATCCTGAATTCTAACCCTATTGAATTATGTAAGTCTTAAAAGCTGAGCATTTTTTCTTCAAGTCTTCATCTTTAGATCTTCATATGGATCATCTTTGAGTCTTCATATGGATCATCTTCCTCTGGGCTCTTCTATGGATCGTCTCCGGAGGGGTACCTAAATGAGTAAGAAATTCCCTATAAAGGGCTTTTCGTTTTCTCTTTGGGTACAGAGTTTTTAAAATTCCGCACTTTTAAAGACTTTCATAACTCGATGATAGTTACATCAGATTACATTTAAAAAAAAATTAGACTCAAACTCCTATATATTTATCCTAATAAAGAAAAGAATCCTAAGAAATTTATATAGCATAATCCAAACAGTTTATATTTATGTAGAAAAGTAAATACACTTGGCCACACTCTTTTAATTTTAAAGGGGGTTGAGCAGTTTCTAAAACATATGCATAAAATATTTTAGTTTTGAAGCTTTAATGATTTTACCCCCTTTATTTTAGTGCTACATGAGCTTGGCCTCATGCATAAGGCTGGATTAGTAGTAAAAGCACCCATAGCCCATAGATAATCTATCATGCAAACTACATCATAAAGAGATAGTATAATAATAAAATAAATATAACAATAATCATCATTAGAAATCAATCAAGGTAAACAACTCACGTGTCACATACATAAGTGTATCACATCACAGAAAGTTGAAAAGAAAAATATCGGCCATAATCCTTGAGCTATTAGTGGTACCCTAGCAAACCTATGTGTGTATAGTAGGCTAGTGTGGCTTTGGATAGGTTCTATGTTGGGTAGTTAGTTCAAGTTACATAGAGTTCAAGTTTGTTAAAGGTTTGAAAGGAAACTTTGATTAATATTTAAATATTAATGAATTGGGATCTATTTTAGTTAATTTATTTTTTGATCCATTTTAATGCTTAGAGTAGTGGTCTTTATAGTTTAAATTATATTAGTAAATTTTAGATGACCTGGGGTCCTCCTATACGCTAGGCTAAGGGGGGTCCAAAAAGTCACTATGGGAAGTAGATTAGGTTTAGGGGCATTAATATTTTAATTAAATATTAGACCTTACAAGGAGTAGTTAGGCTTTGAGTTTGTTGGATTTGGAATTTTTTAGGAAAAGTTATGAATTTTTGAAGGTTAGGTTAATTAAAGAATTATTAAAATTATTTAATTAAGGGGATTTTAGGGGTTTTGATCCAAATTAGCTCCAAACTACTTCGAATCACCGCCAAAGGTTATAGACGACCTAAGAAGATGTTTCTAAGTGTTTGGAGTAAATTTGGGATTTTTAATAATTTTTAATTATTTAATTAAGGTAAAATGGTGATTTTAGTCAAATTTAAATTATGGTCCAAATTGAAGTCCAATTATGGGGCCCTAATTATCTATGATCAAGGGTTAAATTCTAAAAAGGTTGAGATATTATAGGTAGTTATTTTAGTTGAAATAAATTTATTAGAATTTTTTGAAGTTATGAGAGCTCTAATTGATGGGTAAATTAGGGTTTATTAATTTAGGAGTCTAAAAGCTCCTAAAAATTCTTAAAAAATTTTGGGAGGTTTAAGATGTACTAAGTTTAGGTATTAAAAGTTTCATATCAATAAGAGATCTATCCTAGCTCTTAGAATTTTTTTAAGTTCATTAGACGGGTCCTTAATTGTTGTCTTTTTGGTGTCACTATGTTGAATAGGTTTGAATGAAGTTTTGGACTAACCCTTAAGATAACATATAGGGAATGCAACAAAGAAATTAAACACACCAATCCTAAGATTTTGGATGACCTAAACTAAGTACTCATGCATCCTACACCTATAAGAGATGATAGAAAAAAAAAAAGAAAAAAAAAACAAGCAAATTAATGTGATTAGTGAATGCTTGAAACTCAATCATCCACTAATCCTCCCCCCATGAATGCTATCCATGTGCATAATCTATGTTTAAAATTATATGAAATGGATCTCCCAAAATTAGAGAATTTAAAATATATGTAATTTTAAAATAAATTAAAATACATATAATAAATAAATAAATAAATAAATAAATTTTAAAAATAATATAATTCAAAACAATTTAATGTAAATAAATAGGAGATCTACTGGCCACCCGAGCGAGGATTCAAAATGATTTGAAAATAATTTTGAATTTTAAAATATTTAACATATTATTATTTAAATAATAGTTGAATAATAGGAATATTAAAAAAATAGGTAGATAATCTAGAAAAATAAATTTTTGATTATTGAAAATAATTTTAAATGAACAAATATATTTTTCTAAAAAATATGAGGTATTATATGCAAAAATCTAATTTAAATAAAATTAGATATGAATTTTTGAAGTTTAATATATTAAAAGCTATTTTAAAATAACTTTAAAACAATTATTACTTAAACAATAATTATTAAATATAATAAAATTAAAGGTTAAAGTTGATGAAATCTAAAATAATTTAATAAAAATTATTTTGTAATTATGGAAAAAAATTAATTTTTTTTAAAATTGATTAATTATTAATTAAGTAAAGGTAAATAATTAAAAATTTGAAATATTTCAAAATAGGAAATAATTATTAATTAAATTGAAAAAAAATTATTATTTAATATGAATTAATTATGAATTTTTAAAGTTTAATGTAATTAAAAAGGATTTTAAATTTATTTAAAATAATTAATATTTAAATATAATTATTAAATTAAAATAAATTAATTATTAATGTTTTCTAAATTTAAAAATAATCCTATATTATAAATAAAAAAAATAATAATGACAATAATAAAAAAGCTAATTAATAAAATTAATAATAAAATAAAAGTAATTTAAAAAGAATAATAATAATAAAAAAATAGTTTTCTTAAAATAATAATAATAGTTATAATAAAAGAAAATAATATAAATATATTTTTTAAATGTAATAATAATAATAGTAATAATAATAATAATATTAATAATTAAAAAATAATAATATAATAATAGTAATTATAAAATAATAATAATAATAATAATAATAATAATAATAATAGTAATAATAATATAATAATAATAATAATAATAATAATAATAATAATAATAATAATAATAATAATAATAATAATAATAATAATAATAATAATAATAATAATAATAATAATAATAATAATAATAATAATAATAATAATAATAATAATAATAATAATAATAATAATAATGAATAAATTTTAAAATAAATATTATATGTTTTACATTTAAAAAAAATTAATTATTTAAATAAGTCTATTTTGAAAAAATGAATTTAAAATATATTTAAGAATTATTTTTTAAATGAAATGGCGGCTAGGACACGTGGCAGGGCCGAATTGACCAGATCAAACTGCGAGCAGTGGAGACAATCATGGGCAATAATTGCACCACATCGCAATCATTTCCTCGTGATTAGTATGGTGGCGAGACCCAGATGTTTTAACTTAACCGAGTCAGCATGCCGCCGCGACTGTTCGATCTCCCGCGATTCTGAATGGGCGGTGGAGATGGCATTTGACCAAGATCCAAATAGCGGGAGTGTTGTATGACATGAGAGCGCCTGTGATATGGCTAGATCTATTTCGCCGATCAAAGGATCAACGGTCCTGATCTTGCATGACCCGAAACAACGTTAACCCAAAACCCTAAACTATTTTTCATCTCGTTCTTGCAGATAGCTCGACCAAACTTGATGAAATTTTAAATGTAGCATCTATATATGAAGATCATTCATGGGGGAACATTTTTATGGTCTAAAACATGATCTACGAAGAGTTATTTAGATCTAAGTGTTATGAACTAGGTCTAGGGTTTTTGAGAGATCTACATATTGGATCTTCAAATTCTTGGCACTGTTGAGCTTGTAGACGGTCCATTAATAATTCTCCTATTAAACTCAAGCCTTGAAATTCACTCAATTGATGAGAAATTACCTTGGAACAAATTTGATCTCGGTTAGCCAGAGATCTCCAAGCCAGTGGACTTTGATCGGTGGATTTGAGTTGGAAAAGGTGTAAGAGGGTTGGGAGAGCTCCCAAATAAGATATTGCGGCTTGGGAGAGCTTAGAGAAAGAGAGATTGCAAAAAAAACCCTTTTGAAACCCTAATTTCCCTATTTATAGGTCTAAGCCTTGAATGAACGGCCTAGATCTATTCTAGGGATGATTAGGAGAGAAAGGAGCTCAATTAGGATGGGATTTTAGTCCAAGGATCAATATGAAAGTTTAAATGCTTTAAAAGGGTTTAAAATGTCCTAAAAAAAGGTCAAATTGACCTAATGAGACTTGGGTTGACCAAGTCAAACTTGACTTGAGTCAACTTAGTAATTAGGTCAAAGAAGGTAGGGGTTGAGCCAAAGATCGGATTAAATTGATTTAAAATTGAATTGACCCATTTATGATTAATTGGGTCAACCTAGGTTGACCTCGTTAACCAGGTTAACCCAGGGCATGGTTCATGGCCTAGAGGGTTAGGTCTGACCCTCTGAATCCAAAGGAGGTTAGATCCGAGTTTGAGAAGCTCTAGATTTGATTTGAAATCAAAAAAAGGGATTTGGGTTCAATTTGGGTCTACCCAGGACCTGGTCAACTAGGTTGATGTTGACCTCATTTTTGTATGAGGTCACTTTTAATTCCTCCATGAGTTCTAGATCCTAGGATTTTTCTAGCTCCTAGCCCTGAGGCCCAGTCCAGATCTTAACTCAATCCAAACCCAGAATTTTAGGCTAAAGACTTAGGTCCTAAAGCCCTTTCTGGTTGATTTTTCCATCACCTTGAAACTCAATTAATTGGCATCTGATTCAGTGTCTGTCAATTAAATATTTATGTGACATGTCTCTAGTGTAAACCCTCCAAATTTGAGCTCATTTGGAGGACTCTAACCCCATAAACTTAATCTAACTCCAAAGGTTACAAAACCTTCAAATATTTACAATCAATGCCACTGGACCCTTTCACCTCGTGAAATTTGACTTTGGAGCCCCATCCAAACCCTTTGATCACATATAATACCTTGATATTGATTTTTTGAACAATAGTCTACACCTTTCCATACTCAATTTGACCCAAAATTGACTCAGAGCCCAAATGACCAAAATGCCCTGCAAGGGGATTTTTGGACTTTTGGCCTAAATTTAGTTTGATTTGACAATCAATCTTTGAAATCTTCCTCAAATGTTTTCAAATGACCTTTGAAACCCCTTGGACTCAATTCCAACCCTCAACTTGGTTAACCAAGTTAACCCATTTTGACCTTAAGGCCTCTTAAGGGTCAAAATGACCATTTTGATCCAATTGATCTCTCCACACTTTAACACCCCATTTATTAGGTCCATGGGATCAAATTGAATTCAATGGACCTAATTCTTGGTCTTAGGTCAACTTGGTTGACCAACTCAACCAAGTTTGACCAAATGACCCTTACACTCTTCCTTCCATCCATACCTTTGGACCAAAACCATTTCAATCCCATTTGAACTCAAAGGGTGGCTCCTTGGACTCCCAAGAAACTCCTCTTGGAGACCCAAACCTTGGGCTCACTTAGGTTAGCCTTTTGGCTTGACCCAAGTGATCAAAGAGAGACCCCCTTTGGACCATTTCTCAACCTTGATTAAATTGAACCCTCGACTCTAGCACATCCCCATCTTCCCTTCCAGGTAAACCCCACCCAAACCCTGGCCGGTGGCGATCAGAACCAATAGAGAACAAGCTCCGGTGGTCTTCCCAGCTGATCCTGACCCAAAGCCTTCCAAAGGCTGTGGTTCGCCGGCTGGAAGCTCACGAGCTCTCTGGGATGATGTCCCCTTCCACCTAGCATCAATCTGAGGCCTCTCTCGGTCAATCCCGTCATTCCAAGCTCGCGGGAGGTGCCTAAATAGGGAGACTCATCCTAAAGCCCCCTATTCGATCCTATTGATTCGAAATTACTTCCCATAGCTCCTTCTTTGTTCCAGTGTCTTACCCCAGCTTCCCAGGCCATCCTGTCGATCCTTTTGAGCAAGTTATGGCGAAAGCTCTCGGCGTCCCGCTCGAAGTCGTACCTCCGGCCATCCTCCAGTTTCGAAGTCTGAAGGAGATCTGCTCACCTTCATCTTCTGAAGCTTCCTGATAGAGAGGTTCATCCGTTGAGACTTTCTCTACAGTAATATCTCAATCCTGAGCTCCTTAACTAGGTAGTCTGGTCAAGTGTTAAGGGAACTTTCACCCCAGCGGATCTCCACCGTTGGATTGAAAGTTCCTTATCCCCTGATCCTCTCTATGAAATTTCATTGAAGTTCATCGGCGAGATTTCCCGGATCATGCCGGAGAAGCTTCAAGGTCTCGGGTTCGCGTGGGAGGTTGAAGATAAAATCCAGACCGATGATTTCGATCGACGGCGCAGATTAAATCCTGCGGTCTCGGGGCGCCGTTGATCGCAGCCGTCCGATCTTTCGTCGACAGCTACGGTTAATTCGAATGTTATCCAGTCAGCGCCAATGATTGCCCCGCCAATCACGATGCGCCGCGTGTAAAGCGCCGGCTGACTGGGTAATTGGTGGATTAATTTCATAGAAAATGCAAGTGATCTTCAAAATTTAATATCTCTATGTACACTTGACCAATTTAGGTGTTCTTAGGCTCATTGAAAAGGTCTCAGGGAGACCTACAAAAGCTCTATGGTTCCAGGTCCTGATTGCATCCGTGTTGAGATTAATTTCAGTATTAGTGTTATTTTAATTATTGCATTTATTGCTTAGAATTAATTCCCCAAGACTTAGAATTTTGGGAGAATAAATTTGGGCATGTCCTTGACATGCCCAAATTTTATCTCCCCTGTTCGAGATGTTTAAGGGCATTATTTTCTAATTTTGAATTCAAGGGTCATGGGTTGACCCCTAAATTCAAAATGGAATTGCAACCTTTCTAGTGGGAATTAGGATCTAATTTTGTGTGTGCTGGTGATGTGTAGTATAGTGAGTCTAGAGCCAGTGATTTTACCCCAATCCAATCTTAGGATAGCTCCCTAGGATTTTCTTAAGGTGATTTAGAGATCACCTTAGGTGGCTTGGTTAGCCACCTTAGAGAACTCCAATTAGGCTCAAATTTGATTTGTTTAGGCCTTAGGATCAGGTGATCCCATGGTGCAAATCTCATCATGTTTGGTGCCCATTTGGCCCACCAAGTAGGAGCCATAATATACCCTCATAGAATTACCCTTTAGCCTAATAAAACTCTAATAAATCAAGATTAATCCATAAAATTCCCTAAAATATTTCTAACTAACCCTAATTGATCCCTTAATCAGTGAAAATTTGAATCTCCTTAGTTTAGCTTTAAAATCCCTTTTAATTTAATTTTAATCAAAATTAATGTTTAATAATTTTTAATTAATTAAAAATTATTAAAAATCTCAAAAATTCTTTAGACACTTGTTAATCTCTCCTTAGATCAATTTTGATCTTTGGAGCTGATTTCAAGAAGTTTAGGACTCATTTGGGTTCAAATCATTAAAAGGGCCCTTAATTGAAATAATTAAATAATTCAAATAAATACCCAAAATTCATTATTAATTGTAGAAAATTCCAAATCAATCAAACTCTATGGCTAATGACTCTAATTAAAGTCTAGTATTTTCTAAAAATGTCAAACCCCCAAAATCTGGTCAAAGTAAAAAAGTCAACATTTTGGTCAGCCCTAGGTCAAAATCAGGTTAAAACTTTAATAAATCATAACTTTTCATAAAAAACTCCAAATTTTATGTACTACCTATCTAACAACTCATAATGAGATCTAGTATTTATTAAAAATCTGAAACCTTTAAGATTCCATCTAATTCTAAAAACCAACTTTGACCCCTTAGTTAACATATCTAGTTGTTTCCCTAAAACCCAATAATTGTTTAAAACTCCAGAATTTTCGAAGTAGGTTAATAAAATTCTCAACAAATCCTTTAAAATCAGTAACCAATTCTTTTTTATATTAATCCACTCCTTAATTTCAACTAACTTAAATTAACTTAATCAACCCAATTACTACTAGGTAACCCAGGCCTACGAGGCTATTATCTTATCCCCAAAGAAGGTGAAATAAACTTCACAGCCTTGGTGTAAAATAAAGCTAGTAATCAATTAACCCTTAAAGCATCTTTAACTAAAATTCTTAATATATTAATATTTAAACCTTAACCTAAATCTCCTTTTTTTTAAGCCTTAACAAACTCAAATTTCAGACAACTTTAACTAATCACCCACCTTAGGATCTGCCCCAGCAACACGACCTTTTACACATACTTTAGATGGTTTGATAGGACAACCAACTCTAGATCTAGGTTAGGCTGGTGTTTACTTTACTGCTGTGTGCCGGAGTTTTTGTGATTTTACTACATGTTATGGATGAATTACTTTGCTATTTCTGCTTACTTTTTTTTTACTGTACTCTGTGGATGGTTGATGTGTTTGACGACTAGATTATTCTTAGGTTAGGTACAATCTGGATATTCATACAGTTTTCTTTAGGTGGCCACGCTCATGCAGGACAATGAAAAGGGGGGGATAAATCAATAAAAAAATTTAATTATTGTAAATGCTTGCATATGTCCTTCAACTGCTAATACCCCCCAAATAAAAAGAGAGTGGCCAGTATGTTTACTTACTTTTCTGCACATATATAACTATTTGAGAATAAATATTTTGATTCATTAATTGCTTAGGATAATCCTGCAGGAGAGTCTAGAATTTTTCATTTTTTATATAAATGTAATTTGTGCAAGTGTCAAGCGTTGTGAAAGTGAAGTTTTGAATTGGGATAAATAGGTCCAAAGCTTGGATTCCAAAGAGAAAAGGACACCCATTCGGGGAGTAGCCCTTTTTTATTTGGAGATCCAAATTTAGATCATTTCTTTCCTATCCAAAGAGAAAAGAGTGG
Organism: Dendrobium officinale; assembly: GCA_019514585.1. Taxonomy (NCBI): domain Eukaryota; kingdom Viridiplantae; phylum Streptophyta; class Magnoliopsida; order Asparagales; family Orchidaceae; genus Dendrobium; species Dendrobium officinale. Next base: position 45,912,812 of record CM033690.1, on the reverse strand, counting down.
CCTTCCCCTCAAAGGAAGTGCCCTCTTATCCATTTGGATAGTCTACTACGAAGAATCGAAGGAGCCTGAAGGAGATGAACCTGAAGGAGAACAAGATTGAAGAATTCAAGATAGAAAGTATCCCATTAAAAACTACTTACGTCACTACTAGGTTTACAATCCGGGTTGTTGTCAATGGTGCCCAGCCACTTTACTTTATGCAAAATTCTGGTTTGTAATAAGCAAGGAAACTTTGCCTATGAATATTAATTAATTAATTCATTTATATTTGATGTGTTGAAATGATTTCCTCTAGGATTGCCTGCTTTTTCTATTTTTTTAGCGTTTGTGTGCCGCTTTTGTTTTCGTCTGGATACGTGAGATTCGTAAGAGTGTGAAAATTTTTATACTCGTAATCTTAAAAGTTTAAAATTTTAGTGAGTCTAAATAACATAGAAAGATAAATAATTTAGGGAATTAGCCGGGGACCATCCCTGGGGTCGCATGCATATTTCTACACTTATTCTTTCCTTGTTTTAGACCCTTCCCCGCCTGCGGGTAGAGTCCGAATAGTCTGACCTATGAGGACGAGGTGCCGGACCTGGGGAAGCTTAGTCTTCTAAAAAATTATTTTCTAAGTCTATTTTTAAAATTTCAAGCATACTTGATTTGAAGTTGTCAACTAGCATGCATTGCATTAGAAACAAATTAAAAAAGTCAAAATTTTAATTGCATTAGTCTTAAACATTTTGCACCCAACATAAGTCAAAGGGGCCAATTAGGGAAATCTCTAGATGTCGGGCCCAACTCTCCAAAACCTTTAAATAAAATGTCCCTATTAGTCCTTCATAAAAGACCGGACTCATGTATTTTAAATCAATTAGGTGGTTAGCTGGCTCCCCAATCCAGGCCGGGGTAAGTCCAAACCTTGCACTGCATTAGTTAGGTTCGGACGACTGTGGTCCAGTATCCAAATTATATTTAGGATTCGGGGCAGATCTTTGATTATAAGACCCCAAACTTCGGGAATATAATCCCAAGTTTCTAATAAAATGTCCAATTCTAATTAAATATCATTCCAATCTAAAACGTAAAGTTGGGACACTTCCGAAAGGTTTTGGAATCTCAAAGTGTCCCCTACTTCTCTTCCTTTGATTCTATTAATAACTGCTCAACCTTGATCTATTTCCTTTTAAACTTCCAAAATTCACATCTCTTTTCTTTGATATCACTCCTAAAAAATTTGACAAAATTTTGCCACTATTTTAATCGAGACATTTCATAGGGGATTTTGTCTCCCTACGATGTAATTAACTACGAGGTCTTGCGCTCGTAGGAGATTTAGAACCACACATTCACCTAATTTCAAAAAATTGATTTTACAAATTTTGTATTGGCTTCATTTGGGAGAGATCAAAGAATGATCGTTATTATAAAATTCAAAGAATTATCATCAAATGGTATTTTCTCCCTTTAGGTAGATACACCTTTCTTTGATAAGGCTTTATATGTGAAATTAACGACCACACTTCCTGAATATTGTAGCTGGATATTCAGTAGAACCTCATTTTGACCCTTTGGGGCCATACGAAGTTCCCTTTAGTTTCCGGTCACGATATTAAAGATGAATTTCATAATTCTAAATCTGAACGTCATTATGAAATTTTATTTTCACCTTTCAAGGTGATATACTCTTTCTAAAGGGACGATTCGATATTAGAATTAGAATTTAACTTTAACTCCCAAAGAAGAACATTATTTTCAAAACCTGTTTTCAAAATTCCACCAACAGTTGACCTAGGGCCTAGGTCAGGGTTTAGCAAACTTAGTTTGACCTATTGAATTGAACGGGAGAGATCTTGGGGCTTGGCTTGGTCAATTTGACCAAGTCAACCTCTTTGACCTATGGTTATAACAAATTCAAGGTCAATAGTGTCTCTCCTCTATTCCCCACAATTAGGCAGAGAAGTCCTTATATAATCTCTTCTACCAACCTGCAATAGCAAATAAACTTAAAACTTTTTTAGCCTCCTAGTGAAGATAAAGAACCTGAAATCTTTTTTCTCCCTCCTGTAGATGACATAGAACCAAGAATCCTTTTACTCTTTGGAGTTGGTAGAGAACTATCATCTAGAACTGAAGAATGTCTCCTCTGAGCCACCCAAGAATCAAAGTAAGGACTTGAAGAAGATAGAAAAGAACTTTGTTTGTAGTAATCTTATGAAGCTCTCATAACTCCCCCTAATAAGAAGTCTTCCTCTCTTCTCTCCCAAAGCTCTCCTCAACTCTCTCTCTCTAAGCTTCCTCTCAAGCAAACTCAATAGAAAAAAGATGTCTTACAAGATAATGTTAGAGTTTAAATAGAAAGCCTCTAAAGAAGCCCTAAATATTAATTTGTCATAAGGGATTGTCCTGTATGATCGTGAGATCATCTTGTATGATTATTACAAAATAGTACTTCTACATAGTACAAACTGCATTGGTAGATACGATTAGCTCAAGATGTTATATTGATCATCCCGTGCAATCCTACGATCATCCTATACGATTAGTTCATGATAATATACTGATCGTCCAGTACAACAAGCGATGATGCGCGATGATTAAATATCATCCCATGCATCTCTCGGATCATACAATAAGATTATACAGATCATACCATACATCCCTTGGGAAGATATATCATTTGTTGTTATAACCTTATACATAAAATTAACAATAACATATCTAGATTATTGTGACTAAATATTTGATCAAATATCATTTTAACCCTTCTGGATCATATGTAGTTCTTTCTTAAATTTGACTATGATATTCAGGATGAATGTTATGATTCTAAATCTGAACTCATTAGAAAATTTTAACTACACCTTCTGAGGTGGTATGCCATTTTCTATGGTATGTTTAATCTCATAATTAAAACTCAAAAAGTCAATTTCAAAATTTTTCAAAGAAATGACAATTTTAATTTCTTTGCATCTTTCCAAAGCAAAGTACAAAAATAATAATCATGCTGGTTTTGTCTACTCAAGATTTTCTACTGGTAATGTCATTATTGCAAAACAACATCTATCTAAATTCAAACTAATGGGATATCAAAGAATTTTTTGAGCTAAATTTGACATTAAAAAAGCCTTTGACTCAGTCTCAAAAGATTTCATGCTTGCTAGAATTGGTCAAAAAGGAATCCCTATGGTTTTATTTAATGGGTGAAGGCTTGCATTTTAGATGTTAACTTTTCTATGTGCCTAGATATTGCTCTTGAGGGATTCTTTCCCTCTACAGCTAAGCTTGAGGCAGGGTTTTCCTTTGAGTCCTTACCTTTTGTTTTTAATATAATGGATGCTTTTCTTCTCATATTGATGGTGGGGGTTCTAAAGGTTTCTCTATTAGAATATTTCAAATATCTTACTTACTTTATGCTTATGATTTGCTAATTTTCGGGAAAGCTAATGCAGAAATTTGTCAGATATTAAATCAACTCTTGACTTGATTTTCAAACTCTATAAAGCTTCATATAAACTATGACAAGAGCAATATCATTCTCCCAAGAAAAACCCATAACCCTTCAGCCATTTGCTCACCCTTTAATCTCTCTTCCAATAACTCTCACTTATGTTATCTTGGCATTCCCATCTCCCTTGAAAGATCTCAAATCTCTGACTTTGATTAGAATCCATCACTCATAAGTTTTCTGGTTAGAAAGCTAATCTTTTTTCTTTTGGAAGATGTTTGTAATTTCTAAAATTTCCCATTCTTAACTCAATTACCCACTGGATTCGAGGATCAATAATACAAAAATTTGTCATTAAGCAAATTAGGAAACTTTAAACCAAGTTTCTATATTTTGGGGACTATTCAGTATCTTGGAAGTTTAACCTAGTAGCATCGAAAAATGTTTGCAAGCCTAAAGTTCAAGGTGGTCTCAGTATGCCCTATCTTCCTACTCTCCAATTTGAATTTAATTATTCACTTATTAGTAGGATGTATAATCGTGTTACACCATTATCCTCTTGGCTGCTTCAATGATGTATATCACCTTGGAGAACCCCCCCTTCCTTTGTTGTTGCTTATGGAAGACCATTTGTACGACATTTGGCACTATCAAGAACAATTTTCATTTCAGCCTGTCCCATTTCACTCCACTAGGATCACTTGAGTAATGGTTCAAGCATTGCTAACATCCTTTTTGCTCAACATATAATGGAATTATATCCCTCTCACACAATCTTACAAGATTTTATAACTGGCATTAAATAAAATGTGCTTGAGTGTCATCATCCTTTCATTCCTAAATAGATAAATCTCATCATATCCATAACCTTAAGAGAAGCTGCTTAGTATAGATACTTAAGGATGAAGGATCTCTCAAAGACTTTATAAATAAATTTTATAAAGACATCCCTCCCTGTTCATGGGAAAACCTAATTTGGCATAACCACCATGCAGTGAGGTTCTCAATATTTGGCTGGTTGTCTTTAGTATGAGGATTAAAAACTATTGATGCCTTACTAAAGAATAACATTTTGATTAATCAAGACTGTTCTTTATGCCATTCATCTAATGAAAATGCCTCTCATCTCTTTTTCAAATGCAACTATTCCTTCTCCATCATCTCGAATTTGATTCCGGGTTATAATTCTCACTATAGGAATATGCACCATTAATGTCATACTTTTTGGCGGATGATTTTATGATGGTAATACTAACGCATGTACCGACAAAAGTTTTGCCTGTAATTTTACGGCGCATTATCCAACAAAATATCCACCATAGAGATACCAGCACACATTCTGCCAGCTTTTCACCGGCATTTCTTAGTTTTTCGGCACATTTTTGTCTAAACACCGGCAGAATTACCGTCACAAATTGCACTAGCTTACTTAAACTCGATGAATAATTTTCATTATATTATCCAGCAGGTGTTTAATCGGCGGATAATACGTTAAAAATTGTGCTGGTTAAAGCCTTATTTTGGCCTCCACCGATCAACTTCTCTCATTTCTTTCTCTCTCACGTCAGAGGACTGTTGCGTGTTTGAGAGCTGCACCGATGCCATGATATCGCCCCTCTCCTTGCTCAAGTCCCAATGCCCCAAAATCAGCCTTCTACGCTAAAGTTCACGAGCTGCCCTGACGTCCAATCTGTGAGCACTTCTTCGTCGCGTCCGAGAGCTCCCCCGACTGAACCCTCGCCTACTTTCTCCAAAAGAAACCCAAATGCCATCGGTAAGGGAAGGAATTATCTCATCACCTTGAGTTTGAATGTTCTTACCATACATTTGCAATAGAAGGTATATTGGAGTGTAATTTTTGTAAAAATTAGTTTTAGTGAGGGGATTGTGAGTTTTGATGATCAAGTCATTAATAAAAATACACATTATTAAGAGTTTTGATAAAATAGGTGGGGATATTATTAGTAGAATTCAAGTTGGATGGTTGAAGTAGAGGAATGTGTTGGGCTTGTTGTGTGGTATAAAAGCCCCCCTTAAACTTAAGGGAAAATTCTATATGGTGGTGGTTAGACCTACAATGCTTTATGATGTATAATGTTGGACATAAAAAGAGAAACATAATATTAGATTAAGTGTTCCAGAGATGATGATGCTTAGGTGGATGAGTGGCTTTACTCTTAGAGACAGAATATGAAATGATCATATACATGAAAAGGTTCGAGTAGCTCTAGTGGAAGATAAGATTAGATAGAGTCACCTTAGTGGATGATGTTTTTAAACCATATATATATTAATAAAAAATAATTGAAAAATATATAACTCATGAATTTGAGTAAAATGTATTGGGCGTTGTTGTGTGGACGTAGAGGAATGCATTGAGCATTATTATGTGGTCGTAGAGGAATGTATTGGGCATACTTGATTATAGACATGATATAAAAATAACATATATCTGAGAAGGTTGGAGTAGCTCCACTGAAAGATAAGATTAGAGAGGGTCGCCTTGGTTGGTTTGGTCACTTAAAATGATGGCCTTCCGAGCAGGCAAAGACACTTTATATTTTTCTTCAATAATTATTATAAAATTATCTAATATATCCATATTATATGTAGGCTATATTATGGATATGAGAACTCAAAGAAGTTGGATGTATAATCAATTGGTGCAAGGATGAAAGACATTAACGGATGAGTTTCCTTAGAGGGGTGAATATTTTCATTCAAATAACTTCTCAACTGCCCATCTTTATCTCATATGAAAAGTTTCGTTGCCCATATTCTAAACATAAAAATTAGGTGCACCTAAGCCCAGATGTCGTAACTGTTGATCTATACCATCGAGACTTCATGCCAAAATATTGGTATTGGACTTCTCATGGTGAGTATGAACTACATTTCGATTCTCAATGCGGTCCATCTCAAGTGCTAATATAAATGAGGAAGAAAATATCCGACCTAATCTTGAGAACTTAATTCATGATGCAAGTGAAGCATAATTTGAACAATATATAGAAGAGTCACATAAAAAAGAAGCACAAAGTTTTATGATTTGTTGCATTCTTTCCAACAACCAATATGAAAGGGATGCACCACTCAGTCAGAGTTATATGTTATTTTTGAGATGTTAAGCATCAAAGAAGAATACAATATCCCCCGTGAATGTTTTAATCAATTCATTAGACTGCTCAAAGAAATCAATCTGATAGCTAACATAATTCCTACATATTTATATCAAACTAAGAATGGACTACAAAATTTTTTCACCAGTATTACGCCGAAAAAATCGCTAGAAAGATTTCAAGCAAAAAAAAAATCTTCGGCATTTTCTTTCCGACGTGCGAATTACCATCAGAATATTTTTCATCAGAAAAGCACTGGAAAGGTGTTATTTATGGTGTTTTTCTTGTTGTTACCGGTGGATTCCATCCACCGGTAATAGTGCATTTTCCTGTAGTGTCTGTTCTCCTTAAACCCACTCTCCTATAACTTTTTGAATGGATAAATGATAGTAGTTTCCCACTTCCATATGCTAAAAACCCTGTATTTGTTTATCACAGACTGCACACTCTACTACATATGGATGGAAGGAACAGAATGATAGAAGATTTTGTTCTTCGATAGGCAACACTAACACTATTTTCCATAATATTAAGAGGGTTGTATTCTCAAAAATATGCAAATGGAAAAATGGGGAGAAGTATTCGGGGCTGTTGTAGCTTTTTCAAGTTATGTAGGATTTGGTTTGGGTTTTGAACTGAGATATTGATCTTCTTTCTTTTTTGGTCTGGCTGATGTTCCAAGTGGAAGTTGCTATTTGGTCTTTTTGATGTGCCTGACCCTTCGGTGCATGTTCGTTGGTCTGGTTGGGAATTTTTTTCTAACCTTAGACAATGATGATGCAACTTTTCCCAGCCTCTTTGGATGGCCTTCGGGCAACTAGGGGATCGATCTCAGTTAAGGAAAATTTTGAAGTTGATTGATAATTCTATATTCTAAGTCATGGCTAGTGGTGGTGGCTCACTTCTTTGTGTTATTTTTTTTTCTCTCCGGCTATTTCTATCTTCGTTGGTTTTGTAATGTCTTAGTTGGTTAGGATTTAGGTTCTCTTCTATCCTATGCATGTAACCCCTTTGGTTGGCTCATTTAGAGTTGGCTCCTTTTTTGGTGAGCTTTTTATTTTTTTTCTTTTAATGCATGTAACTTCTTTTAAATAATATATCGGCTTCACCTAAAGTTCCCCCAAAAGAAAGAAAAAAAAATAATAGTAGGCGATTCCTAACTAATGAATTGACATTTGAAGCACTCAGTGTTGTTTCTTAGATTTATTCGCTTATCAATTAAAAAAGATGGAAGAGAGAGGAAGAGAAAGAATTACTAATATAGAAACATAACAGTGACAGTTGATTCGGATTCCTGTCACAGCATCTTCTAATAATCTGCAACACTTTTGCTTACAAGTCTTACACTCTGCTAACATTCAACATATAGTAGGAGCTACAAATTAAAAAAAAAAATGAAGCGCAGCAGAAGTTGCTGCTGTACACAATAAGTGATTAGGCAACAGCTTAAAGATTTAAAGCTCACAAAAAAGCTTCCAAACTCGTCATCTCCGATATTCCAATCCCTTGAAACCTCACACTTTCCCACATTAAATCCTTCTGGAAACCATAATTACTCAAACCCATTAAATAGTCATTATGATACATCACTCCCTCTGCTCCCCTCCTTTTTCCATAACCTCATCATGCCAAAAATTGTTTTTCTCTACTGCTTTATCTCTAATATCTTCCCTGCTCCCTCCATTAAACTATTTCATCATGGGTTTGGGCAAAGCTTCCTGCTGTGGAAGTTCAGGGAGTTGGTCTACGTACTGATTCTGCAAGAGAAATGTTCCACCTGTGCTGCCAGACATGTTTTCTAGGGCCTATTCACCACCGATGGGAATGTTGTGGAAAGAATTGGGTGGTGAAGGAAGAGAAGAATAAAGGGTGGAAATAAACTTAGATGGCTTCCTACAACGGGTCTTTCGGCATCCACCTGTTAGCGCATACACTACTTAGAGTTATCAGGCACCCATTCTATTTACTGATGTACCCAACTAAGCCTATATTAAGGCTGCTGTATCTTCATTCTAAACATATGAGTTTATATTTTCCATTTCTCTGTTCTGCTCTCTCTTCCTCTTCTTGTTCTTTTTTACATGGTATCAAGAGCCATCCATGGGGGATCAAGAATCATCTTCTTCTCTCCCACCCACCTCCACCAACCTCTCCGGCACCAATACCGCCGAGCCATCCATCCCAGCTCCACTTAAATTCCTTATCTCAAACATCAAAACCCTCCTACCTCACCCTCTCACAACTGATAACTATGCAATTTGGAGAATTCAAATTCTACAACAATTCACAGCTACCGGCTACGTTGGCCATTTCAATGGCACAATCCATCCACCGCAAGATACCACAACTTCGGCTCAAGGTTCTTGGATCCTCATTGTCAGCACGCTGATTTCAGCACTGTTTTCGACGATCTCGCCTACCATATTGCCGTATGTCATCACGGCAACCACCGCAAAAGACGTTAGGACTACGCTCGAACGCCGTCTTCAGCCCGCTAGCTGCTTGCGCGTAATTCAGCTCAAGAACGAGCTTCACCACATACAAATGAAGAATTCAACGATGCAGCAATACCTCACTCAAGTTAAGACCATAGTTGACAACATAGCTGCATCAGGATCTCAAGTCGATCCAGAGGACATCATCATCTACATACTCAACAGCCTACCATCATCCTACAACTCCTTTAAGACGTATATTCGCAACTCCCCCCTACCGGCGGACCTCGACTCTCTCTACTCGCTCCTCTGTAGCGAAGAGATACACGTGAACCAAGAACTCCTCAAAGATTCGTCCAATGAACACTCGGCATTGTACGCCTCCTCCTACAACCAAAACAGAGGATGGACACAACGTCGCCCTCCCAAGAACACCAAGAACCAAAGCTTCACTCAAAACCAATCGTCCCACAATGCTACTCCCGTAAGCAGCACAGAAAACGCACGCCCAACTTGACAAATCTGCGAAAAGATCGATCATCTGGCCATCAACTGCTGGCATCGATGTAATTTTAAGTATGAACGAACTACTGCACCCCCTCCGCGAGCTATGCTAGCTCAAACCGCCGGACCAAACATTCAGGATTGGGTTCTTGACACGGGAGCTTCCACACACCTAACTCCGGACACCAACAACATTCAACAACCCCACGCCTACCACGGTACAGATACTATCTTGGTAGCTAACGGATCCTCCATGCCCATTCATAACTCTGGGCAAGGACTACTCCCTCTACCAGACACGCCTCGTAAGCTACGCTTATGCAATCTTCTTCATGTTCCGTCCCTTACACATAACTTAATTTCTGTTTCTAAACTAACGGCTGATAATTCTATCTTAATCACATTTGATGCTAATGGCTTTGAAATGAAGGATTCTGAGGATCATCGCCTGCTACTACGTGGTTGTCTTCATAAGGAATTGTATCACATTACTACTGCACCAGCCGGTCATTTCGCTGCACTAAACACCACGGTCTCAACCTCAAACCTCTTGCACGCAATGCTCGGACACCCCAACAATCGGATTCTTGCCACCTTAGCTCAAAATATTCCAATCTCTCATTTCTCTCATAAGAAATTTTCTTGTAATTCTTGCAATGTAGCAAAGAGCCATAAGCTCAGTTTTAATAAAAGAACATCAGTTTCTTATTCCCCGTTTGAATTACTGCACACAGACGTATGGGGTCCCGCACCGACCAACTCAATAACAGGGTTCCGCTATTATGTCATCTTCATAGACGATTTTACAAGATTCACATGGATTTATTTTATGCAATCAAAACAAGAAACTTTCTCTAAATTTAAACTACTTTGCAGTCTTCTCAAAACCCAATTCGGTCAAGTTCCAAAACAACTCCAATCCGACGGAGGAGGCAAATACACTAGCAATGCCTTCAAAGTATACCTTTAAGAACAAGGAATTCAACAGCGTCTCACCTGCCCGCACACTCCGGAACAGAACGGAATAGCAGAACGCAAGCATCGCCACGTACTGGAGCTCACTAGAACACTGTTCCATTCATCCAACGTACCAACCTAGTTCTGGCCCGAAGTCGTCTCAACCGCAACATACCTCATTAATCGCCTTCCTTCGACATCCATGAGTCTTCAATCACCCTACCAACATCTATACCAAAAATAACCCAGCTATGATCACCTCTGAGTATTCGGATGCTTATGCCACCCCTGTCCACAACCTTACAGCTTAGATAAATTCTCACCCCGCTCTCACGACAGCGTCTTTCTTGTCTACTCTCCCACGCACAAAGGCTATAGGTGTTACAATCCAGTCACTCAAAAGATACATATATCACGTCACGTGGTGTTCCAAGAAATGGTCTTCCCTTATCACCAGAAGACTTCCAACACCCAGATCAGTTCCTCAACCACATCGGCTCAAACTAATCCTCTTCTACTTATACCCACATCCACCATAACACACCAACCCAAACCTGTTCAACTACCACCGAAACCTCAACCTCATCTCGCCCAGCTCAGTCAACCTGAGCCACCTACAAACAATGATAATTCCTCCAATAATTCAACCGTAGCTTCCGCTCATAACAATGACAACCTTCGCCCCACTCACCATATACAGACCCGATCTAAATCAGGGATAATCAAACAAAATATGCACTATTCTCTTCTTAGAAAAACAGTTGCCAATGACACCCCTACCACATTCAAACAGGCATGTACACAGAAACACTGGCAATCGTCTATGGAAGCCGAATTCAAAGCGCTTCAGCAACAGAAGACATGGACTCTAGTCCCCGCACCCGCCAACAAATGTTTACTAGGATGCAAGTAGACCTTCAAAACCAAGACTCTTCCCAACGGTCAAGTCGACTGTTACAAGGCTCGGCTTGTCGCCTTAGGCTATGAGCAACGGTATGGCGAAAGCTACAATGAAACATTCAGTCCGGTAGCAAAGATACCAACCATCCGATTACTTCTTGCTCTGGCCATCAATTGGAAATGGCCGGTCCTCCAACTCGACGTGTCCAATGCATTCCTACACGGCGATCTACCTGACGATATCTATATGCGCCAACCACAGAGTTTCATCGACACAAACAATCCCAACGCCGTCTGTAAACTGTTCAAATCACTCTATGGACTCAAACAAGCTCCCCGACAGTGGTTTCAAAAACTTACAAACTTCTTACATGAAAGAGGATTTCAATTTAGTCGATCAGACCCATCCTTACTTATTTTTAATAAATCTCATATTCAGATCTACTTACTAATTTATGTCGATGATATTTTGATCACATGAAACGACCAAACAACAATTCAAGATCTGCTTCGCATCTTACATTCTCACTTCGCTCTCAAACAACTAGGAGAGATCTCTCTCTTTCTCAGCATTCAAATTTAGAAAACCGAACACGGTTTCCTACTGTCCCAAACACATTACGCCCGCAAAATCCTACAAGAACCCGGTTTTGTGAACTGCAAGGCTGCTCCGACTCCGATCACGATGACACCGAAATAAATCTCTCAAGACAATACACCATTTTCTAATCCCTCTCTTTATCGTCGCATTGCAGGTTCACTTCAATACCTCTCAATCACAATGCCGGACATCGCCTATGCGACGAATCGAGCATGTCAGCACATGTCAAATCCAACCATCCAAGACTACAAGAACCTCACCAGACTGCTTTGCTACATCAAAGGATCAATCACCTTTGGACTACCACTCACCTCCGGTAATCTTCAATTACACACTTACATAGACGCATATTGGGCCTCAGACAGCTCCAACCGGAAGTCCATATCAGGTTTCTACACATTCTTAGGTCCCAACCTCATCTCATGGTCCGTAAAGAAACAGGTCACGGTGGCCAAATCCTCCACGGAAGCTGAGTACCAAGCCCTATCAGCGGCCTCCTCGGAAGCTCTCTGGCTACGAAGACTGGCCGCCGAACTTCAGCTCGAAGAAACCTCAGCAAGCCCAATCTACTGTGATAGGCGATCGCAATAGCAAAGAATCCGATATTTCATGCCCGGAAGAAACACATAGAAATTGATTATCAGTTTATAAGACAACACATCGCTACACAAAACATTGTAATTCATCATATACCCTCCGCCGAACAAGTAGCAAATATACTCACTAAGGCATTCTCGCCTTCTCGCTTCAACATTCTACGCTCCAAACTATCCATTCATGACACGAATGCATAGTTTACGGGAGGATGTTAGCGCATACAATACTTAGAGTTATCCGGCACCCATTCTATTTACTGATGTACCCAACTAAGCCTATATTAAGGCTGCTGTATCTTCATTCTAAACATATGAGTTTATATTTTCCTTTTCCATTTCTCTGTTCTGCTCTCTCTTCCTCTTCTTGTTCTTTCTTACACCACCACCGATGGGAATGCTGTGGAGAGAGCCTCCTTTGGTCCAATAGTAGTGGCAGCCTTTACATAAGTAGCGGGGCTGGGCGAGTCAGTAGTTGTTGTAATAACAGAACTTGGTGTTTTGCGAATCGCAGCTGGGGCAATTGGGCACTACGTCTTCGACTTTGGGGCGCCATCGGCGGTCTGTAGTGGGAATCAGATGTAAGGAGTAGATGGAGAACATTCGGAAGTTTAGGAGAGCATTCTTTGGTGGGGAGATGGATGGGGAGATCAAGAGACGGGCTTTAGAGAAAGGTAGTTTTGTGGAACTTTTATTTGGTCCGGTCATAAGACGTAGTCTACGTTCGGCTGCCAGTAGAATCGAGCCACGCGTTCTCACTATTTACCGCACGCCCCGACAACCCGACCCATAACAGACCAAGAATGGCTCGGTATTTCTCGATTTTGCTAGGTATTGCTCGGTATTGCTAGATATTTGTCGATTTTGCTCGGCAATAACCAATACCGAACAAATACCGAGCAATACCGAGAAAATACCGAGTAATACCTAGCAATACCGAGTTGTACCGAGTTCTTTATAGAAAAACTTGGTACATCTCGGTATTGCTCGGAAATACCGAGCAATACCGAGCAAATATCGAGTAATACTGAGCAATACCGAGTTGTACCGAGTTTTTCTAGAAAAACTCGGTATAACTCGGTATTGCTCGGTATTGGTCTTCACAGAGCGGTATTTCTCGTTATTGCCAAGCAATACCTAGCAATACCGAGCAATACCGAGCAAATACCGAGTAAAACCTCGCAATACGAGAACATAGCATTCCAGGGTTCCGGTCCGGGTCAAGTCGTCGGGCCGCGCGATAAAGAGTATGAGCACATGACAACATGTTATTGGCGGCCGAACGTAGCTCTATGTCCGGTCAGAGGACGTAATAATTATTTTGTTTTGTGAGACCGTGCATGCATGTGCTTGTAGGACAAATTTCTTTATAGGGAATTGAGAAATGGTAATTTGGCTTCATAGATTTTTTTTTCTTTCTCATTAACATTTCATTTTGGGACAATTTTTTTATGCTTTTTAATTCAACTTTATGATATAAATATTTTTTAAAAGTAAAAAAAAAAAATTAAAAGTTGTCCCAAATGAAACCTAAGAGTCTCGTGTTGGATGACAATATTTTTTATAAGGATGATCATAAAGCTAGTGCATATAAAGTAGCTTTTTTGAAAATTACTATTGGAAGCAACTTTCTAGTATAAAATTTATTAAAAGTAGTGGTCAAATAAAAATTATGATTGTATTATGAAAAGAAAAGCAATAAGAAAGCTGTCCCAAATGAAGCCTAAGTTTTTCAATGGCTATAAGAAAAAAAAAATGGCACTCATAAATATTATTTAAAAAAAAATATCAAAAATTTTTGGAGAATTTCTATGAGAAAAAATAATGATATAGCGATATGTGTCAACTGCTACGACTTAATGAAAATAGGAAAAATAATTATAAATATTATTTCATTAAAAAAAGATAATTGACTAATTTTGCGCTAGAATTCACAACACAACAATTGAAATCAAATTTAAGAATTCTTATGAGTCAAATTCGACTGTCAAAATTGAATAATTTTTAGTATGTGTTACCAATGGTTTTGCATGATTGAAGGGAACATCTTACTCTTCTTAAGTGGTTTATTGAAGGCCTATAAGGACTCACTATTAACCCAATAGCTTAAAGATAAGTAAATTATTATCTACTAATTACTGATTGAATTTTTTTTATTATCATGTGAAAATTTCTTTAGCAATAAATATATCAAATAAAAGTAGTAAAATAAAAATTGCATGAACTTCATTCACTCACAAATTAAATTTTTAATAAATGTATATGACTTATCATAGAGAAACTTTTTTTCTTACATTTGATAATATTTCAATCGGTTGCAGGAACTTTATCATAAAAATTTGAAAAAAAAAAAATTAAATGATATTTGTGTAAAATTTTCAAGTAATTACACAAAAAATTTCTTTGAGAAGTTACTAGAAGGCATACCAATGTAAATTATTCTTAATAAAATTTACATAATTACTTACCATCATTTATTTCACTTTTTAAATGTTTTGATAGGTGTTTAATTACAATCCAATAATACTATCACATTCAGCTAAAAATCCCATCTCAGTGATGTTTGCAACGATAAGAATCGTCATTATATATATAAAGCTTGTTATAAAAATGTTTATGTTCCACTTATTGTGAAAATCTATCATTATATAGAGAGTTTTCATCTTCTATGATTTGCATTCTTCACTTAGCTTAAATTGCTTATTTGGTAGTCTACATGTTTGTATGAGCTTGAAGTTTTGTCATAAAAGTGATCATTATGTGATTAAGATTTATCTAATGACACCTAATTTTACTAAGAAGAAAATTTTTAGGCATGATGTTGACGTCCACAACATATCAAAATGAAAATCTGAATAAAAAATTCTGCCATTCCTGCTATACCAACCCCCAAAATCTGCTCTTATCCTGCTCAAACCCTACTGTACCAGCAGCCCATACCCCTGCCAAGAAAAATCTCTGTCAAATCCATCAAAGATGCACCTGCCCCGTCAAAATTCTACTCCATTCCTGCAGTAGCCACCTGTTTTTGTCAGGCAAGTGGAAATAAAAAAAAGACTAGCTTATTATGTTTTCTTAACTGATCCCTCTCATCTCTCTATTCACTCACATAAGCCCCCACTCCCATTTCTTGAGTTCCTGCAGCTCTCCACGTAAAGCTCCCCACTGCCGCCAGCACCTCCACCTTCCATCCCATTCTCCCTTTTCTTCTTCAGCAAAACCACTCCATAACCCACGGCAGCCCTCTCCTCTCCACTACAACAACTCACACAAGCAGCCAGTCCTTCTTTTCCTTCTACTACTCAACCACCTACAACTACTCCTATTTCATACAGCAGATCTGAACTCCATTCAACCCTCAACCATTGCTTAATCTCTTGCAACCAAGTAACATCTCCTCTCTTCCAACTCTACCTCAACTGCTCGAGTTCCCTCACAGCAGTCATCTTCAACGTCTAGAAACCGACCAAGTCTTCTCAAGCGGCCTTCTCCATTTCACGTGAAGATCACTGCTAGCTGTTTCATGTGAAGATCCAAAGAGGAAATACACAAGAGTCTCTAAAATCTACAAGCAGTTTTATTGGCCCCTTACCCTTAACTGGCTTTTCCACAACAGCTCATTAACAAGACTCCATATTCTCACCGTACTGCGACTAAGGTCCTCCTAACAACCCACAACAGCCCACTACAAAGCAAATCCAAACAACCCTCATCCTTCATGTCCAGAAACAGTAAATCCATAAACTAAAGCCCAACTCCTCCTCAAACCCTTTCTACTGCTACCCATTTCTAAGGCTTTAAGTTCTCCAACCCATCATGACTAAGGCCCAACCTCTACCTTACTGAAGTCTTCAAAACCAGCCCGAACTCATTATTTTATCATTTACTTGAGTAACAAAGCAGCAATCTAATCCCTCAAAAGGCCCACTACTTTCTCAAGACCCACAATCAGATTCTCGCACAAGTAAAATGTGGGTAATCTCTTGATTATTCATAGGGGAGTGCCATTTTAGTATTGCTGTCAAGTTGCAATCATAACACTAATGCTGATTGTTATTGTCGGTGTTAATAATGATTAGTAATGTTACTAAGTTATTATTACTGTGTGTGTGAGAGAGTGTGTGTTTGTAAAAAAAAAAGAAGAAAATAAAGGAAAAGAAAGAAAAGAGAAAAGAAAAAAAATTGCTATCTTGATTTTTATGCCCTCCTACCTCGATGTGCGTGTCGAGCCGACAAACCGCCGATACACGCTTTTCTCTAGCATGGTGGGAAGGGATACCAGCGCGACACCTATGACGAGGTAGGCAAGCGACCCTTGGTTCCAAAATCATATTATCGATGTTCGTGTCGAACCAGAAAATTGCATATACACGCTTTTCTCTGGCGTGGTGGGATGGGAACCCGGTGCGACACCTACGGTGAGTCCGGGATATTCATAAGTACCCACTCGCGGGGAAACAACTTCTTTTATTGCAACAGGTACCGAAGACTCATACACGCCTTTCTCTGGCGTGGTGGGGACAAAGATTTCATGACCGCGGTGTCCTCGTACGAGGGCACCTACCAAACACGCTTTTCTCTAGCATGGCGGGAGGCCCAGTTTTCTATTGTTTTCCCCTAAACGGGGGAGACGTCGGGAGGCTGCCGAAATATCAGGTGAACATACGATCATACTCGGACCTGATTTGAACATCATATGAGCAAGATTTGGGCTTCATTTGGATATTAATTGGAACATCAAATGGACTTAATTTAAACTCAAACAATCAATATAATTCTCTTTGAACTTGAACCGAATTAAGGATTTAAGTTGAACTCAACTATGATTGAACACTACAGGAAAATCTTTTTCGGCGGCGGAATTTGAGCAATTTCCGGCGGTTTTTTAATTTTCCGGCGGTTTTTTTCGGCGGCTTTCGAGCCGCCGGAAAAAAAACGGCGTAGGAAAATACTTTCCGACGGCGTTTTCCGGCGGCAAAAAAAATCCGGCGGTTTGCCGGCGGTCAAAAACCGCCGGTGGAAATTAAAAAAAAAAAAAAAAAAAAAAAACCGGCCGCTCCCGCTGAAACCGCTCCCCGGCGGCTCCGGCGGCACGCCAGCAACCCGCTCCGGCGGGCGGTCGCGCCAGGCTTTGAGTCGCGCCGGACCAGACCGCGTCGGACCGCGCTCGCGTGAGCCAGGCGAGCCCGAGGCGAGCCCGAGTGCGCCAACGAGCCCGCTCCCGCGCTGTCTTCGCTGAGTTTCGAACCGTGGACCTCCTCTCCCGCTGCCCGCCCCCTGACCAATGCGCCGTTTCTGCAAAACTGTTAAAACTAAGTATTTTTTTATTTATATTAAAAAATTCTGAATATTATAATTAAACATTATTAATTTAAATTTTTATTTTAATTGATTATTAAAATAAACTAGTTATGTAAAGCCGCCGGTACGCCGTCGGAAAGCCGTCGGAAAGCCGCCGGAAAATTCCGCGGGATAATTTTGCGGGAAATTAGCCATCGCAAAATTTCGCGGGGAAATTAGCCGCCGGAAAACACCGCCGGAAAAAGCCGCCGGAAAGCCGCCGGAAAGCCGCCGGAAAATTCCGCGGGATTATTTTGCGGGAAATTAGCCGTCGCAAAATTTCGCGGGGAAATTAGCCGCCGGAACACCGCCGGAAAGCCGCCGGAACGCCGCCGGAAAATTTTAAGCCGTCAAAAACCGCCGGAAAGCCCGCCGTGAGATTCGAACAAAGACTTGAATAAAAATTTGGACAGTAGGGGATGCATAAGCATATATGATCTTCTCCTCTTCAAGTAGAAGGACTTGATGTGTAATGAAAATAATGATATGATATGTCCAGGTACATTCAAGTGAAATATTGAAGCACAAGCAACTACCTCAAACTTTTGGAAGCAAAGAAGGTTAATACACTAAGTATAATGATATAAAGAATATGCCATGAATACTAGGGGTATTCATACAGTCAACAATAGCTTAATTGCAAGCAACTGTTACTACCTTATATAAATAGAAAGACTAAATGTGCAATGAATAATGCTCTCAAAAATAGAATTCAACATTAATCTATATATTAGTCATGTGAGAGGACATACTATTCTTTGTGATTAACAATGATGAATGCATTGCAAGAATAATGGGTCCCCTGTGAATGCATGTATACATATGTAGTTCTGTTTATAGGTAATTATAAGAAACTAGTCATGGAAAAATTCAAATTTCTTATGGGTAGTAGTTGAAGATCTAAGATACATTAGCAGCACACACATGAACGACAACAAATGATAGATGATGGAGATCATAACCACCTAGAGGAAGACAAGTACATGAATCTCTTGTAATAGAAAGATGATTGATCAACAACCAGTTGGATAATGAATTGCAAATGTCTCCAGGGTTGTGGAAGACTTGTTACATGTATCACATGTTATCCATAAGCGAACACTGGATGATACATCACAAATCAAATGTAAATATCTATGAGATTTTGGGGAAGACCGGTTGCACTCTTAGTGTGTCAAGCGCAAGCGAAATACCAAATGACAATAATAAGTACAAGCTCCTACGAGTCACTATAGGATATTCATCATACACATAGTATACTACTTACAAACAGATTTGGAAGAACTGCAGTAGATTCAAGTATTTATGGGTTTAAGGCAGGGGATTAGTTAGTGCACTACGATCCATCTACAGAAAGCAACGAGCAATGCACGACAGTCTACCTATACGAAGCAGCGAACAACTCTATTCAGAAGCTGCTATGCCACGCCACCAAATCCGCAACATTTTTGCAAGCGGACAGAAGACGTCTACAAATATTCCAAAAATACCCCCGCACGTGCACCATAGCTTGTATACATATAGTTACATCAAAAGGGGTAAAAGCAATCAAGAACCCGCAAGGGTCCTAGCGAGCGTGTTATTGGTACACACGTGATGTCTAGGGATGCTGCACGGGTTATTAAATTTAAACCTGATCCTCCTTAACAGGTAAAATTGAGTCGACAGGGTTTAATTATAAAATTCCCCCAAACACTCGCATGGGCCCCTACGAGCATGTTTTTGGTATACACTATTGCAAATCTATTTTCATGACTTATATTTTGATGATTGACAAACACTATTGATTCCCTTGGACTTCCTGTTACTTCTAACTTTTCAGGAATCAAAGATCGGATGAACAAATGAAGCCTGTTCAAGATTGCATAGGTTTAGGATTGAGTCAGTCTATACTTTGTTTTTTCTCTTCTTGAGTCTATTTGTAATGTTCAAAGAGACTGATGCTAAGTAACTCTACACACACATACTTGAGAGACTTAGAATTTCCATTTTACTCACATCGGCCAGGATGATATTTTTATCGTCCTAGACGATGTAGTTTAAAACAGAGATTATATTCGGGATTCTTAATTAAGACAGCCGTCATTAACAGATCATCCTGGACGATACGTGTATCGGCCAGGACGAAAAGCTCAAAAAAGAAAGAAGTTGCCGCCATAAACAATTAAGGTATTCTGTAATTTTTGGTAATCGGTCAGGACGATCTTACATTGGCTTGGACGATATTCACAATTATGCCTTAATTAATCAGATAAATCAAGGAAGCAATTAAGGATGATTGATACGATCATATCGTCCTGAACGATCGCAGGATCGGCCAGGATGATATATTAAAAAACCTTAGTTACTTCTGGACGATAAATATCGGACAGCTTGAATTCAGGGCGATGCTCTGGATGATTTTCCTCTGATTTGAACTGATCGTCCGGGACGATCAAGCCAATTTTAAATCACCCAGTTTGCATTCAGGGCGATGCTATGGCCGATCTTCTGAGATTTGTACTGATCGGTCAGGACGATGTCCATATCGGCCTAGACGATATTTTCAGCAACTTGCAATTAATGAGCTCCTTTGAAGCTCTTCTATTTAAGAGCTCTTGTTCAACATTTTAAACAATCTTTTGCTGCTGCCTTGACCTGAGAAGACCTTGAGGAGAGAAAGAGAGAGAGGGAGAGAGAGAGGATCTTGTGAGGGGGAGCTTGTGTGGGGATTCACAAGGGTTGCTTCAAGGATCGCTCATTTTCTTCTTCGTCTAGAGTTTCTCATCCGTGGAAGGGTCGGTAGAGATATGGATTCAGCATCTAATTGTGGTTCTCTGCTAGCTTCAGGAGGAAGCAAAAAGAGATAGGTTCTCTGCCGTGTTGGGGTGGCAAAAAAGAGGTTCTTTGTAAAGGCTTCTTCGCCTAGCTGTGGGGGCTAAAGGAGAGTCACGATTGTAGTGCAATACTCGGAGGGCGCCTCTGGGGAGTGGACGTAGGTCGAGTCGACCGAACCACTATAAATTTCTGTTTTCTTATTTCTTGCTTTCGCACTTTAAATTTTCTCGATTATTTTTTTTGTGGTGTGATTTTGGTTTATGAGATTTTACTTCTTTGTTGAAAGATTTATTTTTAAAAATACCAATTCACCCCCTCTTGGTTAGCTTGGGCCAGTTCTATAGTGCTTAACATCCATAACGAACTTTTAAGTGGTATCAAAGCGGGATTCTAAAAATTAGTTTGAATACTTTTTGAATTTTGATCCATAGCTAACTTTGGGAATCGTAACACTACAGAAGGGTATTCTATTACCCGACCTTCCCTGTTCGATAACCTACCTTTTGATTTCTGAAAAACCCGCATGTCAACATTTTTACAATCTACAGATTATCGCATGTGAATGCTTATTAAAGAATATTATTCTCCACCTTCTCGTGAAATTATTGGTGTTAAAACTGAAATTTCTTTTACTGAAAGGACGTTCGATGAAAGAGATTTAGCCCAATTAAATGCAAAATGTTTGAATTATTTTTTCTATGCTTTAAAATCTGAGGATTACATGCATGTCTCTACTTGCAAAACTAGTAAAGAAATTTGGGATAAATTGTGTATCACTTATGAAGGCACTAATGAAGTTAAACAATCTCGTTTGAACATTCTCTTGCATGTTATGAACTTTTTCGTATGAAATCTTATGAATCAATTTTTGACATGTATACTAGGTTTACTCAGATAGTTACTTCACTACAAGCACTAGGAAGAGAACTTTCAAACTTTGAAAAAGTAAACAAGATTTTGAGATGATTACCTTCATCATATGATGCTAAAATCACTGCAATCACTAAATCTAAGGATTTGAACACTTATTCTATTGATAATTTACTTGGCTCGCTCATTGCTTCCGAGCAAGGGATGAATCAAAGAAATCTTGATGCAGGTGAGAAGAATAAGGAGAAAATAGTTACACTGAAGGCACACAAATTAGATTCTGAAACTTCTGGGTCTGAAAGCGATGGAGTTGCCTTCATCACAAGGCAATTCAAAAGCTTTCTAAGGAAGAAGCAAAAGCATCATTGGAGAAAAGGTAAGGATCATAAATATTCTAAAGGATCTTCTGATGTCGTTTGTTATGAATGCAGGAAGCCTGGACATGTGAAAACTGATTGCCCTACACTTAAAGATCTCTCAAGCAAAGGAAAGAGTGAGGAGAAACCTAAGCTAAGGAAGGATAAGATGAGAGTACAAAAAACATTTTGGGCGGATTCTGCATCAGACTCATCGGAGACAGAACCAGAAGATGAGACATCGAAATTGTGCTTGATGGCTGACGATAATCTTGGTCAAGAAGAGGTATGTGAACTTTCCTACGATCAACTTCTTGAAGTATCAGAAAAAAATCATGCATCATATAGAAAATTAAAGAAAACACATGCTAGCTTGAAATTAGAATTTTTGAATCTACAAAAAGAGCATGAAATTTTGACTAAAGACCATCAAATGATTGATTCAAATCATATGAATTTACTTGATGAATTTGATGAGTTAAATAAAAATCATTGTGAATTAATTGAAAAGCATGATGGAGAAAAATTTGAGGATTGAAAATGAGATCTTAAAAACACTAATTTGAAGATTCAAAATGAATTAGAAACATGTAAGAAAATTAGGATGACACCTACTTTTGATCAATTGCTAAAACCTAGGAAGATGCATTATAACTCAAATCACTTAAATAATCCTTTTCCTGGAGTTAGATGTTTTTCATGTGGCATGCTAGGACACATCTCACACTTGCAAAGTTCAGCATAGTACAAATTGGGTATGAAGATCTAAGGTGCATGATCCACAGCATACCACACATGCATTGCTTTCTAATTTTCATAAGGAGGGACCCAAACCTGTTTGGGATCCTATATCTAACATTTGATAATTTTGTAGGAGGGCTCTCACAAATGGCCTCGTGAGAGTATGTGGTATCTGGACAGTGGATGTTCTCGACATATGACTGGTGATGCCAACCAATTTGTTGTACTAGAGTTCAGGACTGGAGGCAAGGTTACTCTTGGAGACAACACCAACAAGAAGGTGGTAGGCGCAGGTATAATTGGTAATTCCAAGAACCTTATGATTGAAAATATTTTGCTTATAGATGGATTGAAGCACAACTTGCTCAGCATCAGTCAACTCTATGAAAAAGGCTTCATCATGCAATTCTTTATAAATTCATGCATTGTAAGTTTAAGTAACAATACTATTTTGCAGGGAAAGAGGATCAACAACGTCTACATGCTTAATTTAAATAACATTGAATGTGATGCTTCATTTTTCTTAAAAACAGTGATTGATGATTCATGGTTGTGGCACCGGAGACTTTGTCTTGCAAGTATGAAAACCCTTAGAAAAGTGACCCATAAAGACCTAGTTAGAGGTGTCCCCAAACTCAAGTTTTCAAAAGACAACCTTTGTGATGCCTGTCAACTAGGACAGCAAGTCCACTCCACCTTTCACCCTATTAAGGACATTAGCACCTCTAGACCTTTAGAAGTCCTTCACATGGATTTGTTTGGACCCATTAGCACTGCCAGCCTGGGAGGGAAAGTCTATGGATTTGTGATTGTTGATGACTACTCGAGGTTCATTTGGACTAGATTTCTTTCACATAAAAATGAGTCTTTTTAGGAGTTTAAAATATTTTCTACTTGGATTCAAAAAAGGCTAGGTTGTGAGATTTTTACTATCCATAGTGATCATGGAGGAGAGTTTGAGAATGAAAGATTTGGAGATTTTTGTGAGGACAAGGGGATTAGCCATAATTTTTCAGCTCCTAGGACCCCTCAGCAGAATGGGGTAGCTGAAAGGAAGAACCGAACCTTGGTGGAAGCCGCTAGAGCCATGCTTGCTGAGTATTCACTTCCAAAATACTTTTGGGTTGAAGCGGTTAACACAGCTTGTTATGTGTTGAATAGGGTGAATGTTAGAGCCAAATTAGAAAAGACGCCCTATGAGATCCTTAAGGGTAGGACACTCAATATTTCCCACCTTCATGTCTTTGGTTGTAAGGTTTTTATTCACAACAATGGGAAGTCTCACTTGGGAAAATTTGATCCTAAATCTGATGAAGGAGTATTCTTAGGATATTCTAGTGTTGGGAAGTCTTTTAGGGTGTTTAACAAGAGAACTTTGATGGTGGAAGAGACAACCCATGTAGTATTTGATGAGTCTGATCCTAAGAAACATGGAGTTGAGAATGATGATGATGTTGGAGAGATTACTAGTGGAGTAGAAAATTTAGGGAAGGGGGTAGAAAACAAAAGTAATGAAGGAGTAGGAGAAGTCACCCAAGGAGTAGAAAATATTTATTTGGATGAAAGGGTTAGAACTTCTCACACTTTTCCTAGAGATTGGAGATACTTTACAAGTCACCCCAAAGATTTGATCTCAGGAGACCCTTCTAGTGGAGTTAAGACTAGACATGGACTTAGGAAGGAGGTAAACCACTCTGTCTTTATCTCAATGACTGAACCCACCACCATTAACCAAGCCCTTACTGATGAGTTTTAAATTTTAGCGATGCAAGAAGAATTGAATTAATTTGTTAGGAATGATGTTTGGGAGCTTGTAGAAAGACCTAAGGGACAAAGTGTAGTTGGGACAAAGCGGGTCTTTAAGAACAAGGTGAATGATTCAGGAGTGATGGTTAGGAATAAAGCAAGATTGGTGGCTAAGGGGTATAACCAAATAGAAGGGATAGACTTTGAGGAGACTTTTGCCCCTCTAGCTAGATTGGAAGCCATTAGAGTGCTATTAGCATTTGCCTGTTATAAAGGATTTAAGCTTTTTCAAATGGATGTCAAGAGTGCCTTTTTAAATGGGGAAATAAAAGAAGATGTGTTTGTAGAACAACCCCGAGGTTTTGAGAGTTCCCAATTTCTAAATCATATTTTTAAATTAAAAAAGGCTTTGTATGGGTTAAAGCAAGCACCAAGGGGTTGGTTTGAGAGGCTTAGCACATTCTTACTAGAGAGGGAGTTTGTCAAGGGGAGCGTAGACACCACCCTTTTTCTTAGGAGAGTTGGAGTTGATTTACTCATTGTTCAGATTTATGTTGATGACATACTCTTTGGATCTTCTAATAAGAAATTGTGTGATGATTTTTCTAAAATAATGAGTAGAGAGTTTGAGATGAGTTTGATGGGAGAGTTGTCCTATTTTTTGGGGTTTAGCTTAAAACAATTGGAGGATGGAACCTTTCTAAATCAAACAAAATACATAAACAACATTTTGAAGAAATATGAGATAGACAAAGCTAAGCCAATTAACACTCCCATGACTTCTAGTGCTCCATTGGATAAGGACCCAAGTGGTAAGTTTGTTGATCAAAAGAAGTATAGAGGCATGATTGGATCTTTACTTTACTTGACTGCGAGCCGACCTGATATTATGTTTAGTGTTTGCCTTTGTGCTAGATTTCAAGCTGACCCTAAGGAGTCCCATCTGACTGCAGTTAAGATAATTTTTAGATACCTTTTAGGGACCCAAGACTTAGGGATTTGGTACCCTAGATACAGCACTTATTTTGAGATTATTGGATTTTCTGACTCTGATTTTGTAGAATGCAAGGTGGATAGAAGAAGCACTTCAGGAACTTGTCAATTCATAGGATAATCTTTGGTATCTTGGTCTAGTAGGAAAAAAATTATGTTGCACTTTCTACTGCTGAAGCTGAGTACATTGTTCTTGGAAGTTATGTGGCCCAAGTCCTTTGGTTGAAATAACATGTACTGGATTTAGGATTACCTGTAGGCACCATCTCAATCTTTTGTGACAACACTAGTGCCATATGCATATCTAAGAATCCTATCCAACATTCAAGGACTAAGCACATTGACATTAGGCATCACTTCATTAGAGATCATGTGACTAAGGGAGACATTAAGTTACACCATGTGACAACTGAAAATCAACTGGTTGACATCTTTACTAAACCACTGGCCTTCGACACTTTCAGTTCTTTAAGGATCAGATTGGGTGTGATTGACATAAATGCATGAAACTTGATCTTTAAGTTACTTTCTTTTGCTTTTTTTTTTTTGCTCTTAGTTTTTGGTGTGTTTTACTTTCTTTTGTGTGTTTAAAAAAAAAACTTAGTTTTTAAAATCATCGCTGAAATGATATCATATTCCTTGTCCTTATTTTTGAAAATTTGTAGTCAATGTGTTTTTCATCTCTTAATCTCTTAGATGGTAAAAATATTTTGTGATTGTGTCTCTTTCTCTAACCTATTTTAGTGGCATAGTTTTCTTTTCTAATCAAAAATCTATTTCAAATTAGAGATTGCGTATGAAATTAAGATCTTTTCTTAAGCTTGCTTAAGCAAATATATCTTGTATTTATAATGATCAAAGTATTTTTGTCACATCAAGATCCCTCGTTACTCTTGTCTTTGATTATTGATTCTGTTTGTGATAATTCTTCCTTATGTTAGAGAGAGAGCTCCTATTCTCTAATATCTAAGAAGATATACTCACAACTAAGATTTTTTTTAAGAGATTATAAAAGAGAATGTAGCTTGCAAAAATTAAAAAAAATATTTTGGCCAATGATGCCAACAAAAGAAGCACAAAGATGCCAAATTAAAAAACTATAAAAGATGCACAAAGCGCCACTCAATTGACAAGAGGCATAAAATGAGCACACTCAAAAGCAAGCTATTCTCTCTTTTTAAATCGTTTAGAACTTAGAAGTGTTGATTCTCAAAGGCTTGATTTTGATTGTTTTGCGATCTTGACAGATTTACTTTGGTTCATTATTTTATAAAGATATTTTTTTGAACCAAGTGATGGATGGATTCTTTTTCTCATATCTAATTAATTCTTTGAGTTAGGTCATTGATTTCAAAAGACGATTCTACCCTAAGAAAACGTCTGAGCTAAGGATAACCATGACCGGATATTCTACCATTCTTTGGATTGTTGAGATTGTTAACTCATTAACCCATAAGTTTTTCAATCAATCAAATGGAATACTACATCATTTTCAAGCCTTGATAAAAAAAAAATTGTGGTTTGATATTATTTTTTTCTCCTCCTCCTTTTTGATATGTCAAAAGGGGGAGAAGTTTATGATGTTTTTACAATTGTCGATCCCGTAATTTTACTGCTGATTATATTCGTAGTGTTTTGCCATCATCAAAAAGGGGGAGATTGTTACAAATCTATTTTCATGACTTATGTTTTGATGATTGACAAATACTATTGATTCCCTTGGACTGCCTGTTACTTCTAACTTTTCAGGAATTAAAGATCGGACGAACAAACGAAGCTAGTTCAAGATTGCGTAGGTTTAGGGTTGAGTCAGTCTGTACTTTATTTTTTCTCTTCTTGAGTCTATTTTTAATGTTCAAAGAGACTGATACTAAGTAACCCTACACACACACACACACTTGAGAGACTTAGAATTTCTATTTTTACTCACATCGGCCAGGATGATATTTTTATCAGCCTGGACGATGTGGTTTAAAACAGAGATTCTATTCAGGATTCTTAATTAAGGCAGCCGTCATTAACAGATCGTCCTGGACGATACGTGTATCGGCCAGGACGATAAGATCAAAATAGAAAGAAGTTGCCGCCATAAACAATTAAGGTATTCTGTAATTTTTTGTAATCGGCCAGGACGATCTTGGATCGGCCTGGACGATATTCATAATTATGCCTTAATTAATCAGATAAATTAAGGAAGTAATTAAGGATAATTGATACGATCATATCGTCCTGGACGATCGCAGGATCGGCCAGGACGATCTATTCAAAAACTTTAGTTACTTCTGGACAATAAATATCGGACAGCTTGAATTCAGGGCGATGCTCTGAACGATTTTCCTCTGATTTGAACTGATCGTCCGGGACGATCGTGAGATCGGACTGGACGATCAAGCCAATTTTAAATTGTCCAGTTTACATTCAGGGCGATACTTTGGCCGATCTTCTGAGATTTGTACTGATTGACCAGGACGATGTCCATATCGGCTTGGAAGATATTGTCGGTAACTTACAATTAATGAGCTCCTTTGAAGCTCATCTATTTAAGAGCTCTTGTTCAACATTTTGAACAATCTTTTGCTGCTGCCTTGACCTGAGAAGACCTTGAGGAGAGAAAGAGAGAGAAGGAGAGAGAGAGGATATTGTGAGGGGATTCACAAGGGTTGCTTCAAGGATCGCTCTACTTCTTCTTCGTCTAGAGTTTCTCGCCCATGAAAGGGTCGGTAGAGGTAAGGATTCAGCATCTGATTGTGGTTCTCTGCCAGCTTCAAGAGGAAGCATAAGGAGATAGGTTCTCTGCCGTGTCGGGGTGGCAAAAAAGAGGTTCTTTGTACAGGCTTCTCTGCCTAGCTGTGGGGGCTAAAGGAGAGTCACGATTGTAGTGCAATACTCAGAGGGCGCCTCCGGGGAGTGGACGTAGGTCGAGTCGACCGAACCACTATAAATTTCTGTGTTCTTATTTCTTGCTTCCGCACTTTAAATTTCCGCGTTTATTTTTTTTTGTGGTGTGATTTTGGTTTATGAGATTTTACTTCTTTGTGAAAAGATATATTTTTAAAAATACCAATTCACCCCCTCTTGGTTAGCTTGGGAAAGTTCTATAGGGCTTAACATCCTTAACGAACTTTCACACACGTGATATTTAGGGAAGCTACGCGGGTCAATAAGTGATTTCAAGTTTGAACCCGATCCTTCTATATGGGTCAATAGAAGTCGACAGGGTTCAAATAATCAAATAAGTGTTCGATGATGGTGACCGGTATATTTATTTAATATATTTATATTAGGCCTTCAAAGGTCTATAGCAATACGAATTCACTAATAAGGGAATAAAACATACGAAATCTGATCCTCTATCGATAATTCGATAGAGTCGACAAGATTCAATCAATAAAAGAGAAATGACTCCGAACACCCCGATGATGGCCGTGTTGAATGTTTATCTCAACCGGAGGGGTTCCCAAATATTTTTAAATGTCTCACAAATATCCAAAATCCATTTAATCCAAAGCTCCACTCAAATACTCCAGAAATCCAAAAATCATTCTAAATTCTAAATATTTAAAGTTGAAATCAAACTATGAATCACTTAAAGCAAAATTCATCCACCCTCCGCAATTGTTTGATGGGGTGAACAAATAAAAGTTTACTTTAGCTCACAAATAGCTAATGCCTAGTTAAAAATATTACTAGGATCCATTCTCAAATCACCTCCTGCCAGTAAGGATGTGGTACGTGTCCTATAACCGGTAGTTTTGCTGTTAAATGGCACTGCAGGATAAACGGTAATGACCCGGGCCCTCTGAACCGAGTGGTTTTGCCGCCAAATGGCACCACGAAATACCAGTTATGGCTAGCGTCGTTACATTCCTTATTGGCATCAAATCCTTGAGATATGAATCAATAGGATATGATTGATAGGGCACAAAGCGCTATGTTAGCTAAGGTGGACTTAAATTTGTCCCTTTAGGAAAATACCCATCCCAGGTCTATAAGGTCCCCTTAGACAAAGCAACCCATGGCTGCCGACAAGGATCCTTCTATCAGGTTGGGTCGACTACCTCCTATGACTAAGTAGACCAGGGACCACGATGGCCCGGGACGACAGAATCATGGGATCTTGATCGGGTCTATCATCCATTCCCCCACCATTCGCTTTAAGTGCAAGATGGTGCAATTTCTATTTTGAATATCAAAATCTTCAAATTCCCAACTATTTCCAAACTTTCTAAACCTTTCCAAATACCCAAATCCATGCTGCTACTATATGCTAGATAACAAGTATTCTCTACGTATCTGATTGACTACTAGCCTTAATTGAAAGTTCTCTCTCGTTACTGGGAGGGGTAATTAACTATAGGGGCTTGCGCCTATAGGAAACCAGAACTCGGATCATAAAGTCCTCACAAAATGAGGACGAAATCTCTGGGTAGTGTCTTATCTACAAATCCATCTACCTTCCAAAATTTACCTCGAAACTTTATCCGTTAAAACTCCCTCGCCGAATAATAAAATAAAAGCGGTGGGGAGGCTGGGGTCAAATTTTTGGAGCCCACACATGAATTTAAATTAAAAGAGAGATTCATGTGTTAAAGGGTTAGTAAGAGAGAGAGAGAGAGAGAGAGAGAGAGAGAGAGAGAGAGAGAGAGAGAGAGAGAGAGAGAGAGAGAGAGAGAGAGAGAGAGAGAGAGAGAGAGAGAGAGAGATGAAAATTCAGAGAACAAAATATCAAACATTCAAAAAATTTGAGATGTGTATCTTCATCCTTTATTTGTAGGGTTTAAAGAGGTACATGGAAGACTACATGGAAGACTACATTCAATATGACACATTACAAATTATTTCAAGCATATGGCTTAACTAGTAGGCCTCCACATGGCTTTGTTCCTATGATGTAACCCTCTATTCTAGGTCAAGATTTCATGAGTGAGTAAATTGGGCTAGTCCTCGAGTTATAACATGCAGGACGAGTCTCTATGGGCAAGTAGTTTGAATATAACAGCTAGTCCTTAGAGGTAGTGTATGGAGCACTGAGCATGAGGGGCAAATCTTTTAGGTAACGATAATTGTGAGTCAAAGATTAACATATCCTAAAGGCTTGTAATGATGGATCCCTCAGGTTTGCATTTCCTATAGCTGGGTCGATGGATGCTAGTTGTAATCTGATGGCCTGATTGATGACGAGTGACCTCATAAGATCATTTTTTTATCGAAGCAAGTTATTCCTAAGGGCCTGGATGAATATTTATGAGTCCTCTAATGTGAATGCTATGGAAGACTGCTCAATCTAACTAATTGAGATGAGTTACATTTCACACTAGCTAATGCCTTTGGTGGGCGATGTGATTGCTCTAATCAAATTCTTTAGATAGAATATGTTAGGTAATTATGAAATACCTATTTGGGTATATATAAGTATAAAATTAGTTCTCTAATTCACTTAACCCTTTCAAAGATATCTTGCAAAAGATAAGCATTATAACTTACTACTAACTAATAAGTAGGATAAGTATAATCCGTTGCCCTATCATAGTAATAAGCTTAGGTATTATGCATATTTCTTAATAAAATTATGTTTTGACCCCAGCCACTTCCTTCTTTTATAAGTAGTGAATTGAGGGTTATGATCTATTCACAGTTGATTCTTTATTGATAATTGACTCGGTCAAGAAGGTAAATATGGACCTTATTGAACTTGCCATGTCAAGCTTTAAGAGAGTGAAGAAAGCCATCCTCCATATGCAAAAGTTGGACGAGAAAGAAAAGAGATCTAGTCCATCTATGAGTAAAATAATGAATATAAAGGTGAATGCACCCAGGGAAAATTGGGCTAATGTAGTCTACACCTTTGATACAAATCCACCCTCCATAAGCACAATTGGACAATTAACCATAGGAGTGACTCCCCTAGAAGTGAATACTACACGATAGTTTGTTCAACTTGCAATAGAAGTCAAGTTCGTAATTAAGACGGATGATCTCTCAAGGTGAAATGATGTTGTGGAGATTGTAGTGCCGCCTAAAAATCATGAACCATTTGTGGCCTTGCTTATGGTGATTGTTAAAGCACCAGCCTTCTCTCTTCCAATCAGCATGATACACAATGGGATTTCTATATGGGCAATGCTTACCTTAGAGAATTTTGTCGAATTCATTGGCATGATATAGAAAATCCTCAATACACATGCACATTGTGATTGGTGGGATCTTGGGGGCTCAAAAAAGGTAGATATAGTTTAATACAATATCTCACTTCAAAAGGAGATGGTAGCACTCCAGCTTGAAATGGTGGTTACTAGCTATTTTTTCAGGATGAGTCAATTTGTTATAGGGGTGATTCCACTTACAATACTTAATAAAAACAAGCACGGTGCATCATAAGATAATGTCAGATTTTGTATGTAAATTTTTAGTAGGGGGGGGGGGGTAGGTTTGTCCACTCTTTTCTTTTTTACTATAAGTAATAATTTTTAGTATCTTCAAGTAACATTGTGGTGAGCTTATATTATTTCTTTGTTATATTTTACCTCACTATGTCTTTGTGATGACTACTTTGATATGTATATATCAGATGATTTGTGTTTTCTATTGAGGATACTATATAATATTGAGATCTTACCATAGTATTTTTTGCTCCTAGTTAAGATAAATTAAGTATTATTCCTCAATCGACATGTATATTATAATCAGGTTGTGATGAGTGAATGGTGACTACTAGTTATGAGCAAGGTGAATGGTTGAGGATTCCTTACGATATTAAAATAGGGTGAGTTCTCTATAATTTGTATTAGAGTTAATCCCAAAAATCTAACAATTAAAATGAACCCTAATGATTTTTAGGTGTAATTAGTGCTTTCGGGGAGTGAATTTATGTGTTGATTAATTTGGAATTATCCAATTAGAAAAATGGACTACAAAGAAGATAAATAGTCTACAATAGGTTCAGCCTAAGTTCAAGCTAGGTTTAGGCTACCTAGGGATCGATAGAGACCTTAAGATCAAAAAAAGAAAATCAGCTTCACAAAGGGTTCAATTGTCCTTTATTAAGTTAAATTAGTTTGACTCCAAATTAATATAATCAAGTCAAATTCATAATTTTTAAATATATTTACTACACAATGAATCCAAAGATGATAGGCCTATGCAAGGTTGGGACTCAACATACCATAAGGTCGATAATAGGCATTACCTTGGTCAAGTTTGATTGGCCATTGGTCTATATAACATATGATGAGTCAACTAAAATCATAAACTAGCTATGGGTCTGGGGGTATATCAAGCTCCAAATAGGCCCACCTATGGGTCATTTAAGCTAACAATGATAGACTAGATTAAATCACCCTAAGGTTGGGTTAAGGTCTAATCCAACATAAGTGAGAGATAAGAAATTTAATCTAATGCAACTCTAGGAAGGGAGAATCTTAGTGTAATCAAACTAAGACTAAGTAAATTCTAAAGATTTATCTTCTTTAGGGTAAAACTAAACTAATGATGAGCATGTTGGGTATATGTTAGATGTGAGCTTGTCCATCTATCTATGATATAAGGTTAGACCAAGGATCCTAAGGTCACTAACATCAAACAACACTAGAGATCAAACTAACAAGTAATACTCAAGCTAATGGATAAGAAAGATTCCTATATTAAGGGGATTGTTCAAGAAAACGCAAGCATATTAGTAAAAGGAATAAACAAAAACATTGACGGGAACTCAATTCAATGACATATGAAGTTGTTTTATTAGGGACAAATCTGAAGGACGCTTGTGTCAACCCATAAAAGGGCATAACAAAGACATCAAGGTATACTAATGCCAACGATAAAGAAAGATTCCTTTACCAAAGGGGATATCGAGGGACACTCAAGCAAGTTAATTACTAAGAAGAATGAAAATATTGATGAACCCTGGAGTCAACAATAAAGGAAGATTTGTTTATTAAAGGGAAAACTTAAGAACATTCAAGTGAACTAATAAGAGAGTTCATGAAAAGCTAGAGTTAATGATAAAGGAGACTTGAGATTCTTAACATGGAGGTGTGATCATATGAAACACCACATTTACATTAGAATGCCCAACTCATGTGAGTAAGTTAGGAATACTAAACATGGCTTATCAAGAAAAGTTTATCCATAGATGTGTTTAGAAATAGCTAAAAAAGAATTATCATGTGTAAATCTTGACATAAGTTCTTGTAAAATTGGTTATCATAGTAAACCGCCCATTTATGAGAAAAATAATAAAAATATCAAATATTAAATAAATAACAAGTTTTTAATAATCAATAAATGAATACAAAAAAAAAGGAGAGCCATTTAAGTCAACACTGAAGGAGCCTGCAACTCTCAATATGGTCATATTCAAGGGAATCACGATATTTGTTCTTGATTCCTAAAATGTTTGAAAATTCCACTCATTTTTGTGACGACACTCCTAAAAAGGCAAATCTTTTGATATGTTAAGAGGAATCCAATAGATGCAACATGTTTATGGTGAACAACACACATGAAAGAACAAATATATATTAATATTGATATAAGTGTTGAAATCGATGATTTTATTATAATATGCTTCCCACAATGGTGCTAAAATGACAAAGATAAAATATAAATGAATGATATATATCGAGCAGCCAACAAGAAATCATCCCAAAATGTTGAGGGAAACCTAAGTTAGCGATACAAATGATTTTCCAAAAAAAAAGTCACCAATGAACACTCTGGTAGATAAAAAGAGCATGGTTCAAGGTATGAGAGACTCTACTTATAATTTATAGTGAGTCTGAGTATGAGGCTAGTATTTTATGTAGGACACATTTGAAGTATAAATATGTATATTAACATAAAGATTGGGGAATTTGAAGGATTGTGGCCATATTCTTTTTATATAGAAAGGTCTATTAAACATGTCTCACTAAAAGAAAAATATAATTAAATGATTTTTTCCACCTTAGACCCTGCCTGGGTGAGAAACTAGGATAAAACACACTATGAATTCTTCTATCCTTGGGCCACATTAGTATATTCATCCCAAGCTTACGAGAAAGCTACACTTCATGATGGAGGATAAACTATCATGACCTTGGGGCACCTAAAATTGAAGAATTTTTAAAGGGACTAGAATATGAGGAGTATAATATCATTAGATGGTCAATGAAAAATGGGCCTAAAAAATATTCAAATGAATCCATGTCGAGGTCATCTTATATAACATTAAAAGAGATGTGATAAGTTCTTTAAACATAAACATAGGCTTAATTATAATGTAGAATGCGGGACTGATATGAAACTCTACTAATAATTTAGAAAATTATCAATGAGAAAAGTTTTAGAAGTTATGACTTCATTAATAAGTTAAGATTTCCCATCTCTTTAATGTCCTAAAATATGTTAAGCATTAAGATGCTACAAAAAAATAAGGACTCCTCTGAAGAATAAAAACTCATATAAGGAGTAACATGAATCATAAAAGCCATGTACACCAAGGAATTAAGATTGGATTGCTCCTATGTAGAAAGAGCTCACATCCTATTAGGACAAATATATGTTATTGTTTTTTTTTTTGTTTTTTTTTTTTTACTCTTAAAAAAATTAATTGAAACTAGTAGAGAGATGGTTAAACTCTAAATATTTATATACAGGCCAATTTGACATGATGTCAATCCAGCATGTAATAAATGGTTTTAATAACCTAGATCATATCCTAAAAAACAAGTGAAATCGGGGAAGAATGCAGAACTTAAGTTTTGATATATAAATGCATGAGGGTTTCCACCTGATACAATATCCTATAAGAGGATGATATTTAATTTTTTATAAGCAAAATCATACTTAAAGGAGCAAAATTGGGGAAGAAGTTTTTTTTTTTAATGGGCTTGTGTTAATATAAAAAAAAGGATTACAAGTTCTTAGAGGGATCCGCTGCTCATTATGCTTAAAGAGTTACAATCAAAAAAGAAAAAAAAAATCCTAAGGAGCCATAGATCCCTACCTAATTACAACTAAAGAAATAAAAAAAGGGCCAAAATCAAGACCCCAAAAAACCCACTCAGTAGGTAGATAGTTTAGTCTGCACTCAGATGTCATCATAATATCCAATATATATATATATATATATATATATATATATTCCATGAATTTTCTTTCTTATTTCTTTTTTTAAGGATCGATGAATCCAATAATATTTCTGTCCTAATTTCTGGCGCTTCTTCTCCCTCTAAATCAAACATCTTCTTGCCATAATGTTCAGTTCCTATTTTTATCAATGATACAGTTTGGATCCTAGATGGAAAAATAGAAGATGGTACATACCTCCTCTTCATCGAAATAAATGAGATTTTTGTTTTGGGGGGATAGGATACAAAAAAAACAAGAATTCACTAAATTAACCAAATTTTCCTGATGTGGAGGCAATATATAAACTAATAAAAATATATTGTAATAAAAAAAAAACACTGCAAAACATCAAATGTTAGAAAACCTAAAGTACCCATAAGATAACGTTAAAGGAAGAAACCACAATAGAAAATAGAAAAAAATGCCAATACCAAAAGGATGGAAAACCAGAGACACTATAAACCAGATCAAACAGACCCAACCAAGAACGTACCAACAAGAAAAAATATAATGACAAAATCTTCAGCAACATACAAGAGAAACATATACTTAATATCCCTATAAATTAACCAACAAATAATATACTAACCCATCCCAACAAGAGAAGCCAAAAGACCAAAACATAAGAATTAACTACAGATAAACAAATAACAAGGAACCCCAAAACCCATAAATCTATAGAATAGAGAAACCAAAGAACTCAAAATACAAATGACACTAAAGATAACACAACATAAGCCCTAGCAAAATAGAAATAATAGAAAATTAAATCCAAACACAGGAAAGAAGAGAATTAGAACCAGCCACCCAAACTGCTAATAGCTAATGTAAGATAAGCCATAAACATCCAACATAATTTTTCCCTTAAGGATAATAGTAAAATTAGGAGGAAGTGTTTTAAAATATCGAATATTGATTATCTAAATAGTTTATCTAACATAACATTAGAAAAGTGATATTTAGATTTTGATTACCCAAACTAAACTTAGAGTGACCTTAAGAAGGAGAAAATGGTCATTCATTTATAATAAGACATATGTCTTAGCCAGATCTAATAGACCTAAACTTAATCATTTCCAACAAAAATTATAATATGATCACACCAATCACAATACCTTATGTCATCACCAGCATTTTTCACAATCTCCCTGCATAGTCTTTTCTAACCACTTAAAAACTATATCATACTAAAGCCCATTTAATTACTTGGGAATGAACATTCTTTTTTGACAATTTTTTATAAATAGTGGGTGATGCTCAACAAAGCTAGACCTCGTGCTTTTTTTTCTCTTGTATGAATTTTCAAATAAAAATTATTCTCTTATCTATTTGGTTGATTATGTATATTATATCAAAAAAGTTAATGATCAAGATCGAATCTCACTCCAATGGCTCATTTTTTTCACACAACAACATAACAAAACACAAACATTTTAAACATGCATTCATACATGCATACATCTTACTAAATCTACCGAATATATAAGAGAATAATTTTTATTTGAAATGCCAGCGGTTATCCGGTGATTCAAAATCTGGTGAATAATTTTTATTTGACCTCCCATTTACCGACGTAGACCTGCGGTTATCCGGTGAAATGCAGGCAGTGTTGACCACCGATAATACCGTCGACAGGGACCGCCGGTACAACACCGGTGGTTTACCGACGCTTGCTGGCGGTTATTTGGCCGCACGCCGGCTGCTGTAATCGCGGGGATGCCGTCAGTGAGGGACCGCCAGTTAGCCGTCGGAAATTTCTCTAGCGGCTTAATGGCAGGAACGCCGTCGGTTCTAAATCAAGCAATAACCGGCGGCATAAGACGACAGAAATCCGTCGGGAAAAACACCGCCGGCAACGGTTTCCTACGCTGTTTTTTCCGGCGGTTCGATAACCGCCGAAAAGCCGCCGGTTTTTTTAAAAACTGCTAGTTTTACCAGTCCAACCGCCGGAAAAAACCGTCGGTATCGGACGAATTTCCTGTAGTAACCGCCGGAAATAGGCTACCGAAAATCATTTCCTACGCGGTTTATTCAGACGGTTTTGCAACCGCCAGAAAGCCGCCGGTTTTTTAAATATGGCCGGAAAACTATCATTTACTGTTGGAAAAATATCATTTACTATCGAAAAAAATCGCCAGTAATGCTTGAATTTCCTGTAGTGAAATCTTTATCAAATAAGGTGATATTAAGAGTTCATCAATGTAAAAATCACATTTCTCAACACTTCAAATCTCTAAAGATTGGAACGATTTATTGTTCCCTTTCAAATCCCACCCAAGAATACCAGTGAAATCCAAGCCATCCAATTGTCTAAGTTATTGAGGTCTTGACTATGAAGACTATAGCTTTCTCAACTTTCTCAAATACTCATTCTGATAAACCTTTATGAATGAATGTCTTCACCTATTGACACAAAATATCAAGTATAAATTCTAATTATAATATGTATATTTTGGAACCCGCATATTTCTTGACCATTTTAGAGACCAATTCTTATTTTATAAAAATCACAACTTATAATATAGAGCAAAAAAACAACAACCATCAACTTCTTTTCATCATATTAGTTTTCTTTTCCCAAGTTTTAATCTTACAAACTGTTCAAATTCATATATTTCTTGGCCCTCCAACAGTTTAGACTTCAACGTTTATGAAGTCTTCCTAATGATGAAATAAAACAAACCATCTTTCAAGTCTTTAATTGCACTCTCGTTGCCTGAGCCATTGAAGCCTCCATCTCATCGCCAAAGCTCTGCCCTAGCCGTTACGACTCCTTAGGCGTTTTTGTCGTTCTCTCTGATCCGTCGCCTGGAGCGTTTGTTTCTTTCGCTGGTTGGTGTTGGATCGTCTTCCACTTGATCGTTGCTCTCTGGTAAACCCGTTTCTTTTTCTGGCTTTTCTTATGTGGGTTTTTTGGTTGGTTTCCCTATGTTTCGTCCCTGTTCTTCGAGGTTTTGTGGTTTCATGGTCATTTTTGCTGTGGGGGGGGTGGTGGGGTGGGGGGGGGGGGGGGGGGGGGGGGGGGGGGGGGGGGGGGGGGGGGGGGGGGGGATGACGTCATCTAGCCGGCTATGACGTCTTACTGTCCCAACTGGCAACATGAGATCCTTCAAAGATGTTGTGTCGGGTGGCTCTTCTGCTTCGGGTAACAAGGCTAAATTTGTGCATGCCTCTTTTAAGGATTGTCCAGCTTTATTGTTTGAAGATTCGGTAGTTTCGCAACTTGCAGCTCCTTTCTCTTATACTCTTGTTCGTAAATTTGTTATACGTAGACCTAATCTTGACGTTATTGTTGACCCCAATACTAGTGTTGGGTTTGAGTTGACCACGCAAGGTGAATTTTGAAATAAAAAAAAACATGAAATTGTGCATAATTCACCCGACGTGTGTCGACCCAAAACCAAAAATCGCCGAAACGACCTCCGTTCGTTAAACGGACAGTGCCGATGGGTCCGGAGCAACGAAAATAGCTAAGATCAACATCCATATTGATGGGGGTCGACGGTCGGCAAAAATTTAAATTTTTGGGCGCGCGGATCGAGACGACGAATTGTGCGAGCGGCGACGCGACGACTCACTCGATGCAAGATTAAAATTTTTTATTTTATTTTGTGCAATATAATTAAATTTTTGATTAAAAAGAGAGGGAGAGAGAGCTTTTTAAATAAAAAATGAATTTTCTTTAAACAAAAATCTAAAAATACCCTAAATACCCCCACTTAAGCCCTCATAACCCTCACACTCTCATAACCGATTCCTCACTCTCATCTCACGACACTTCCACGCCTCCAAGCCGCGAACTCCCTCTCCCTCACGCGATTCCAACCGCCGGCCTCCCTCTTCTCCTCCTCCAAGCAAGGTAAACCTCTCCTTCTTCCTCTCTTTCTTCTTCTTCTTCTTCCTCCATTCTTCATACTTCTTCTTCTTCTTCTTCCTTCCCTCTTCTTCCCCTTCCCTATTTTTCATCAACCCTCATCTTCCCTCCAAGTTTCCCACCATTTTCTTCTATTTTCTTCCTCTACTCCCTTCTCCTTCCTCTCCTTCATCTTCTTCTTCCTCCTCCAACCCTCTTTCTCAAAACCTACAAAACCCTAATTCTATTTTCTTTTTTATCTCTACATCCACTCATCAAACCACATAAATCCCTTCACAAAAAATATTTCTACACACCTCCTACACCCTTCCAACAAAAATTTTTTTTCATCCATCACTTTCTCTCTCTAACCTAGAGAGAGAAAATTTTCTCTCTCTAGAATGAGAGTGAAATCTCTTCATGAATAGCTCCATCTCCACCCCAAGCATCTTCCCTCTCCACCATACCTCCAAATTCCTTCCCTAAAGAGAGAAAAAAATTACACACTCTCTCTTTCTCTCTCCAAAATTGACAAGAGAGGGATTTTCTCTCTCTAAATCTCTCCTCTCACTTCCTTGCACCTCCTAAACCCTCTCTACGCAAATTCCCTTCAAATTCCATCTTTCCCCTCTCTTTCTCTCTCTAGAAAGAGAGTTTCCTTCTCTCTTTCTCTCTCCAAAAATTAGAAAAAGAGAGATTTTCTCTCTCTAATCTCACTCCCCCAATTTCCTACACATCCTAACCCTTTCCACCAAAAATCCTTTCTTTCCCTCTCTTTCTCTCTCTAGAAAGAGAGCCTCTCTTTCTCTCTCTAGAAAGAGAGCTCTCTTCCTTTTCTTTTCTCTAGCTTCTTTTTTAAATAAAAATATGATTAATTAAATTGCACAAGTAATTTTTTTTTTTAATTATGCATCGCAGGTTCCTACGTCGCCATCATCCGCGGTTGCCGCCTCGATTACCGCACACCCAAGGTAAAAACTAGTATTTACATTTCTGTGCATGAAATAAGTACTCGTGACCGCTTTTCTTAGCGGGCGAAGAAAACTTAAGTACCCGTGACACACTGAGCGAGAGGGAAAATTCATATGCATGAAAATATAAGTACTCGTGACTGCTTTTCTTAGCAGGCGGGGAAATTTGTTATTTGTAGAAAAATTATTTAATTAAGTACCCGTCACTGCTTTTAGGCGGGGAAAATATCATACTTTAATCCTGCTTTTTTTAGCGAGCAGGGATTGGAGCTGCGGCCGCGGTGTCACCCGACACCTACCGTGACTGCCTTTCTTGGCAGGCGGGAAGGCCTTACACACTCTGATGCATCCCCCTACGCGGGGACGATGTCGGAGTGCTGTCGAATTTTTATTTGAAAATATTGAAGAGTTAAATAAAAAGTAAAACTTGAACAGCAAGGGACTCAAATTTGACAATAAAGTTGAACTTGAAAATGAATCACATCGAATGAGACTTTAACTTAGCAAGTACCCAATCAAATAAACACAAATGCTAAAGATATAGATCTTTCTAATCAACATCAAAATCATGTGATAACTTTAATTTTTCAAATGCATTCGAAAGAACAATGAGATGAAAACATAGATTCGTGGTGGGCTAAGAAACTCCTACATCCCTATCATCAACAACAATCCTACTCCAAAGAGATACAACAAAAAAAGATGCAAATCATAAGTCAACAAGAGTTCAACCATCCAAATGAAAGTTATCTCATGAACAATGAATGATAAACTAAAGTGATTCAAATTATTCAACCAAAGTGAGCGATATGACAATATGCCTACATCTAAAGTTTCCCACAAGTGATGAAAGTCTTCATGCTAGATAAGGAATGAATATCAAATAAATGATTAGTGTGAAGCTTATTATACTTGTTATGAACCATCTTTGGAGACAAAGAACCTGCACGTTCAACTCATTTGCAAGTGACAAGATGATGGTGGCAAATACAACAACAATCATGCTTGTGGAAAGGGGTGTGGTGGTTGTAACGAACATCCCGATGTATTCATGAAGGAAACATAAATAATATACAATGATTGTATAGTGGATTCGATGAACCCACCAAAGACATCGATAGAAGAACCGTGGCATATTCAACTTTTCGCCTACAATCAACATCGAAGTACAAGCAACTATATTCAACTTTGCAAGCAATAAAATAAGAGGAGATGTGATTTCAAACAAATATGCAAAGTCTCTAAATGGTACTACAAAATACTTGCAAATAATGGAAGTCAATGTATAAAGGTCTATACAAGTCATAGGGAAGCTCCTACTACCGAGGTTAGCTATCTGGTGGATATGCGTGGCAGTCCTTACTAATACTAGAAGACACAAGTAAATGCGATGGTCCACCAATCAAACACATCAATCTCCTACGAGCCAAAAGTAGGAGATTAGTTAGTGCACTACAATCCACCTACAGAAAGTAAATAGTGCACGACAGTCTACCTGTATAAAGCAGCGAACAAGTCAATTCAGGAGCTGTTACAACCCGCCACCGGATCTGCAACATTTATGCAAGCAGACAGAAGGCGTCTATAACCTACAACTCATCGCCACCAGATCCGCAATACTCGTATTAGCGGACAGAAGGTGTGGACAAGATCTTAAATGAAAAGTTGTGTGCATTATAATGACAATTACATGCACAACTAACATATTTCAAAATCCCCCTGCACCTACACCGTAGTTTGTATACACATAGGTACACTAAAGGGAAAAATACGATCTCGACCCGCATGGGCCCCGGCGAGCGTGTTATTGATACACACGTGACGCCTAGGGATGCTGCGCGGGTCAACAAGTGAATTCAAGTCCGAATCCGATCCTTCTATACGGATCAATAGAAGTCGACAGGCTTCGGACCATCAAATAAATATACGGTTGTGGGGACCGGTGTATTTATTTTAATACACTCATATTAGGCCTTCAAGGCCTATAATCAATAGAATTCACTCATGGAGACAAAAGCCTACGGAACCCAATCCTCTATTGACATCCATATAGAGTTGTTAAGGTTCAAACTACAAATTAAAATGACCCCATACACCCCGATGATGGCCGTGTTGAATGCGAATCTCAACCGGAGGGGTTAATCTCTCTTATATTTCAAAATGTCTTAAGATTTCTACAAAATCCAAATTCTTCAAAAATTCAAAAAAATCATCAAGCTCTTAGATATTTAAATTTGAAACCAATCATCAAAACACTTAAAGAAAAATCCATCCACCCTCCGCAAAAAGTTTATCGAGGTGGACAAATTCAAATATAACTTCAGCTCACAAAGAGCCAAATGCCTAGTCGAAAATATCACTAGGATCCATTCTCAACAAATCTTCTGCCAATAAGGACGTGGTACATGTCCTCTAACAGGAGGTTCGCCGCCAAATGGCACCGCAGGATAAACGGTTATGACCCGGGGTCCTCTGAACCGAGTGGTTTTGCCGCCAAATGGCACCATGAAATACCGGTTATGTCCATCGCCGTTACGTTTCTTATTGGCATCAAATCATTGAGATATGAATCAATAGGATATGATCGATAGGGCACAAAGCCCTCTGTTAGCTAAGGTGGATTCAGATTTATCCCCTTAGACTAATATTCATCCCAAGTCTACATGGTACCCTTGGACGAAGCAACCCATGGCTGCCGACAAGGATCCTTCTGTCAGGTTGGGTCGACTACCTCCTCTGACTAAGCAGACTAGGGACCACGATGGCCCGGGATGACGGAACCATGGGATCTTGATCGGGTCCATCATCCATTCCCCCACCATCCACTTTAAGTGCTAGGTGGTGAAATTTCCTATTTTAAATATCAAAATTTTCAATACTTTCCGAATTCCCAAATCCAAATCTAATTCTCCAGTTCCAAATCCATGCTGCTACTATATGCCAGATAACACGTATACTCTACGTATCTGATTGACGACTAGCCTTAATCGAAAGTTCTCTCTCGTTATCGAGAGGGGTAATTAACTACAGGGGCTTGCGCCTATAGGAAACCAGAACTCAGATCATAAAGTCCTCGCAAAATGAGGGCGAAATCTCTGGGTAATGTCTTATCTACAAACCCATCTGCCTTCCAAAATTTACCCAGGAACTTATTCCGTTAAAACTCCCTTGCCGAATAAAAAGAAGAGCGAGCGGAGGCCTGGGCCGAATTTTTGGAGCCCGCAGTTATTCGTAAATTTTTCTACTCTTTGAAACTTTCTGGTTCTTTTAATGTGGGACTGTTGGATCCGAGGCACATTGCTATTCAATTGTCTAATGACTTAGATTACAGTCGTATTTTTGCGAGGTGTTCTTATTATATTTAAGGCTGTCAAATGAGGCTTCTGAAATGGTCACCGGATTTTGATGTGAGGGAGGAATCTCCCATTGCCTCGGTGTGGATTGCTTTTCTTAATCTTCGTTTGCACTTTTTTAAATCTCAAATTTTATTTGGTATGGCCTCTATTTTTGGTAGACCTCTGCAAATCGATCAAGCTACCGCCACTTTATCTAGACCTTATGTGGCTCGTATTTTAGTAGAAGTAGATGTTACGAAAACTTATCCTCAAGAAATTTGGTTAGGATCGGAGGTCCATGGTTATTTCCAGGAAATTGAAATTGAAATTGAAAATCTTCCTATATTTTGTTCTCATTGTAAAATGCATGGTCATGCTATTAATTAATGCTTATGTTTACATCCTACACTTCGTAAATAGAAAGGTTCTGCTAAAATGAATGGGAATGGTGTTAAGGAGGATATGTCTAAGTCTCAAAACGAGGTGGGGACTGTTTCAAGTCCCGTGGATTTGGTTTTGAAAGAAGGGGATCAATTGGGTATGCTTAATTTGGTTAAGGAAGTGGAAGCGAATCCTATTACTAATGTGTCTACTTCTTGTGCGTTTAATCTTGATAACATTGCTTTAGATTCGGTTGTAAATGGGAATGATAATACTGTTAATGCTTCTTCTTCTAATCTTATTTCTCATTTGAACCCGAGAATCCATGAGAAGAATGAATGCTCTAGTAGGGACCATGATCCCCTGATTCTGGAGAAATGGCAAGATGCTATCCCTGTTAGGATAACCTTGAGGTTGTCTTGGATCTGGGGGATGTGGTATCTGCCAAAGCTAATGAATTGCCTAATATTAATGATCTGGAAAATGCTAAAGATGATTCTTCTTTGCAGGAGTCGGATGCTCCTCCTCCTGCTAATGATAACAGATCTAAGCATTGGGGGAAAAACATTTCTACAATTGAAGATGGAGTTCTTTATATGGAAGGTATGCTGCCACCTAAGGATTTCTCAAGTAATATGAATAATGAAGAGTTACTATTGTCTGATCATTATCTTTGTGATGCTTAC
The DNA here is from genome assembly GCA_019514585.1 of Dendrobium officinale. Taxonomy (NCBI): domain Eukaryota; kingdom Viridiplantae; phylum Streptophyta; class Magnoliopsida; order Asparagales; family Orchidaceae; genus Dendrobium; species Dendrobium officinale. Next base: position 45,868,071 of record CM033690.1, on the reverse strand, counting down.
ACTGACACTAAAGCGGAAATAACTGCTAAATGTTATGCTAGAGAAGATCATGATTTGAGCTTCTCTAAGGGTCATGGTAAGAAAGGTAGGAAGCCTAGGAATGTCATTTTACAATCGCCTAGGAATACTCGTTCACATACTTCCCATTAATTTATGTCTTTATGTTTAATGATATTATTTGGAATGTGAGGGGCATTGGGTGTCCTTCTTCGAAATTTAGGGTTAAGAATCTGTGTCGCATTCATAACATTTCTATTCTTATCTTACTTGAGCCTATTGTGTCAATGGATAAATTGTGTGTTACTGCTAAGTTCTTGGGGTTTAATCATGATTTTGGTAATATTTCCAACAAAATTTGGGTTTTTTGGAAGGACTTTGTTAGAATTGATATTATTGGGGATTTTCCTCAAGTGGTTCATTGTAATATTAAAAGTTCTAATTTTCAATGTGGTGCTTCTTTTGTTTATGTTGCCTCTTCACATTTCTCTAGGAGGATTTTGTGGGAGCAAATTACTAATTTTCATAATGTTTGTTCCTTGCCATGTTTTGTTGGTGGAGACTTTAATACCATTTCTAATACTGATGAGCGGTTAGGGGGCTCTCGGCCTAATTTTCAATCTATGGATGAATTTAATGATATGATAATGTATTGCAATCTTATTGATATTGGTTTATCTGGTAATAAATTTACCTGGCGTCGTGGTCATTTGTCGCAACGTTTAGATAAGAGTGTTATTTAATAATGCTTGGATTAGTTCTTTTAATTTGACTAAAGTTGAGCATCTTAGCCGTACCCTTTCGGATCATTCTCCTCTCCTGATTAATATTCAGATTAAATCTATGGGTGTGTCTACTCAGTTTAGATTTCAGAATATGTGGTTAACCCATACTTCTTATCTTGAAGTTGTTAGCAATAATTGGCCTGCTCCCCTTTATCCGGATGACACAGTTTCTGGTATGAATAGGATTTAGCTTAAGTTTAAAAGGCTTAAAACGGTTTTAAATTGGTGGAATCATAACATTTTTAAAAATATCTTTACCAATATTTTATTGGCTGAAGATAGGGTTAGTTCTTTAGAGGATACTTGTCAGTTAGACCCTTCTGTGTCTAATCTTGCTTTGCTTCTTGAAGCCAAATGGGATATTGGTAAGCTTCAAATTCAGGAAGAAATTTTTTGGAAGCAAAAATCGGACACCAAATAGTTGATGGAGGGTGATAAGAACACTAAATACTTTCATGCTTTGGTTAATAAAAAATGTGCTGTGAATGGTATTCATAAAATGACTAAAGAGGATGGTTCTATTACTGAAGATTCTGAGGAGATTGCTAATCTTGCTTTTAACTTTTTTTATAAGCATCTTAATAAGCCTTTCAACCCGGCTACTGTGGTTAATCATTCCTTTATCTCTAATTTGGTTTCTCATGAAGCCAATGTGGGTTTATCTGGTTTACCTCTTATTGATGAGATTAAAGTCACTTTATTTAACATGAATGTGGGTTCTATTGCTGTGCCTGATGGGTTCACCACCAAGTTTTTTCAACATTCTTGGAATATAATTGTGGATTATGTTTATGTTGTTGTGGTTGATTTCTTTAAGGGCTCTCTGATCCCTAAGTTTTTCTCGTTTACTTCCATTGTTCTTATTCCTAAGAATAATGATGTTAATTCTTGGAATGATTTTAGACCTATTAGTTTGTGTTCTTTTTTTATAAGCTTGTTTCTAAAATTATGATGAATCGGCTTATGTTAATTTTACCTAATATTATCTCTCCTTATCAGATGAGTTTTGTTAAAGGTCGTGCGATTACGGATAACATTTTGTTGGCTCAGGAGTATTGTTATGACTTTGATGTAAAGGTTAGGGGGCAATATGATTTTGAAGTTAGACATTGCGAAGGCTTATGATAACATTAATTGGAATTTTATTTATAGTATGTTGCAGCTGTTTGGCTTTGATGAGCATTTTATTTCTCTTAGTAAAGTGTGTATTGAAAGTCCTTATTTTTCTATTATTGTTAATGGTAAGAGCAATGGGTTTTTTAAAGCTTCCCATGGGCTTTGTCAAGGTGATCCCATTTCTCCGGTGCTTTTTATTATAGCTGCTGAATTCTTGTCTAGGGGGCTCTCGACTCTCTTTATTAACTATCCTAATATGTATTATAAAACGACGGGTGGTATCAATATCTCTCATTTGTGTTTCACAGACGATTTCATTATGTTTTCTAATGCTTCTAGAAATAATATTAAAAAAAATCTATGCTTCTTTAAAAGTTTTGAAGAGGTTAGTGGCCTTGTTTTAATAAATAGAAAAGTTATTTTGTTATTTGCTAAGTCTGTCACCTCTGATAGAATTTTGGCTATTAAGAATCTTACGGGTTTTTCTCAGGCTTTTTTTCCTTTAAAATACTTTGGTATTCCGCTCTATAAGGGGAGGAAGAAGGCTTTCCTCTTTGATGGTTTGGTTTCTACTGTGCAGAATAAGTTGTCTTCTTGGGATTCTAATTTTCCTTATCAAAAGCGTGCTTGCCTCTTTGCTGGTTTATTGCTTTCAAACTCTTTTTCCTCCCAAGTTGATCTATTTGAGGCTTTAGAGGATTTTTAATAAATTTTTTTGGAGAGGTAATGCTCAGAACTCTAAAATTCATTGGACCTCGGGGGTGAATTGTTGTTGGTCCCTTCATGAAGGGGCTCTTGGTTGCAAAACTATGACTGATTTGGTCTATGCTTTTTTCCTATAAACTTTGGTTTAATTTTAGAAATAATGTTAGTCTTTGGGCCAAGTTTATGAGGGCCAAGTACTGTGGGGGGCTTCATCTTTCCAACTGTTTTTACTCTAATGGGCAGTCTAAGGTTGGCATCGTCTTTTTATGATTAAATGGATGGTGGAACCTTCTTTGGTTTGGGGTCTTGAGCAAGGTAATATTTTCTTTTGCAAGATCGTTCGGTGAATGGTAATTCTTTGGATTCTTTACTTAATACTAACTCTACCAATACTGCTAAGGTTAAGGATTTCCTCTCGGGTAATGGCTGGGATCTAGTGAAGCTTTCTCAGGTTCTCCCTTAGCCCTTTGTTTTACTTATTCAGCAGATTCCTCTGAATATCAATTCAAGGGATGTTTTGCTTTGCTCTTTTACTAAAGATGGCCATTTTAACACTAAGGAAGCTTGGTATTATTTTTGTAGTCATAATGATGAGAATAAGTTATTTAAAATGATTTGGCATTATATCATTCCTTCTACTATTTCTGTTTTTATGTGGAGACTCTTGCATAAGTATATTCCTACGGATGATTTGTTAAGGAAGAGAGGGTTTATTATCACTTCTAAATGTCAATGTTGTTTTCACATTGAGACTTTACATCGTGTGTTTATTTCTGGCCCTATTGCTATGAAGGTTTGGTATTTTTTTGAGACTTCTTAACTTAAATATCTTTAGGCTTGGTATTGAGAATCTTAATTTGTTGGAGGGTTAGTTTGTGAACATTAAGGGGCATATTAGGAATATGATTCCTTCCCTTATTTGTTGGTTCATTTGGTTGGATAAAAATGATGCTCGGTTCAATGGTGTCCCTATGAATTAACAAAGAATTATTCAAAAAATTGTGGATAAAGTCAAGGCGCTATTCTCTGCTAATCTTCTTGCTTTGAAGCATTTTAAAAATGTCACTTTTACTTTGGAGTTTTTTGGTATTCAGGAGGTGACGCTGAATCCTCTTGGTCTTTCTAATGGTATTATCTGGTGTAAGCCTTCTACCAATTCCATTAAGATTAACATTCACTGTATTCATGTGAGGAATATTACTAGTGCTGGTGGCCTTTTGCGGGATCATAATGGGGCTATGGTGTTAGCTTTTGCTGGTATTACAGGGCTTTCTGATATGCTTGGTGGCTTACTTAGTGCTATTATTCATGGGTTGAATGTTTGTGTTAATCTTGAGGTTATGAGCATTGTTATGGAGGTGAATTCTAATTTTAATTTAAATTTTTTGCTCAATAGGGATGATGGTAATTGCACTTATTCCTCTTTCTACACTATTAGGAGTATTAAAAGTATTTTAACTGCTATTAACTGTTCTCTGATGTCGATTTGTGAGGAAGGTATTGCTCCTGCTCATCGTTTGGCATTGCTGGGTGTTGATTTTGACAGTTTCTGCGAGTTCTCTTTTAATCAGCTTCCTAATTCTATTAAGGGTTTAGTCAATTTGGACCGTATGAGCTTCCCTTATGTCTCTGGTTAATGGGTGTCTATTTTTGGGTTTGGTTTTATTTTGTTTGGCGGTTTTCTGGTCATCTCTTTGGTTGTTGCCTGGTGGCCTTGTTTCTCAGTGTTGTGTGTGTGCTGGGTGGCTTTCCTTGCGGTCCTATTGGCTGGTGTTCTTCTGTTTTGTTTTGCTCCTGGCCAGGTATTGGCTGGCTGGTTGGTTGGTCTTGCTTCCTGCAGGGTTGGAGGTGCTGCAGTTTGAGTTGCCTTTGGGTGGTTTGCGTTCGGTTGCCTTCCTTTTGGAGGATCCAGATTTGTTTTGTTTTCTCTGTTCTGGCTTTGGTTTTTTTCTTTCTTGCAGGGATGGAGCTTTTTGGACTATCTGTATCCTTTTTGGAGATCCTTGTATCCTTGCTTTTGTTTTCTCATTTATACTAGTTTCCTTTTGCAGATTTTTGGTTATATTTTGTTTGTGCAGGTCCTTCTTTGCACTGTTCATTGTAAGATCGGTGTGGATAACTGCCGTGGGGAGCATATTGTTAGGTTTTTGGCTTTCCCCTTTTTTTGGGTGCTTTCCCTTAAGCACCATATAATGTTCCTAGGTTATTTGTATTGATCTTTAGTGGGGATCTTGAGCTTACAGGTTTTCTTTTATTTCTTTTTTGTAGCTCTTTGAGCATTAGAGAGTTTGAGAACCCCTTAAGGACTTTGTAATTTTCCCATTTAATTACACGTAGGCTCCTATGGTGGGTTTTTACTTTCAAAAAAAAAAAAATTGAAGCCTCCATCTCATGAATCTCAATATTTTGAGAGTTTGCCTTCCCTATCAATATCCATCCTAACAAAACTAATCAGACCAAGAAGAATTGAAGCCATGAAAAGGCTCACACAGTAAAGAAAAATCACTTTGAAATATTTTAAATTTTAATTCAATAATAAAAAAACTCAATAGTGTTAATGATCTTCATTAGCCATGACAATTTTGAACTTAAATCTTCTTCACCAACCATCCTAACTGCTTGTACTTATAAGCTCAAGTAATTTTATGCAAACATGTTTTAACCCAGTTTATCAAATGCTAAAACAGATATGAATGCAAGGAATAAATTGGGATCCCTCCAGGATGAATAAACGAACAAATTTTCTTTGATATGATTGCAACCACATAATACACTTAAATCTGAGAGAGGAGGGGGGATTGGGGAGAGCTGCAGTAGCTAAAGATCCCAGTGGTTCAAAGTGTAGTCCTATTCAAAAGCTTGGAACGAAGGTGGGGATTGCTGAACAGTCAACATCGGAGTGGCCCTTGCATGGGACCGTTAGTGGAATCCATGGTGGATTCCCATGTGAAGAATAATGATTTCATGTTACTTCATACTAGAGTACTGTAGTACTCGCAGCTTCCAAACCTCACCAAGGAGAGAGAGAGAGAGTGAGAGAGAGAGAGAGAGAGAGAGAGAGAGAGAGAGAGAGAGAGAGAGAGAGAGAGAGAGAGACTCTACAAGAAATAATCGATGGTAGAGAATTATCAATCTTAATATATTACATTGGTGATCTATCCTTCTTTACCAGAGAATTCAACATTTCATAGTGTGTTAAAAGGAACCAACACAGGAACATTATGACTCTTCAATTTAGATTTAGTGAAATCCATTGAAGTTTATTTCGGCAAATCAGAAACAACATAGATTCTGAGAAGTTTAGCTTCAGCAAGCTTAACTGAACTGACTAGACAAAAGTTGATTATGTTGGCTGAGTGACACCGGACCGGAGGGGGCTCGATGAATCCACGTCGACGATATGGTGGCGGTCGCCAGACACCACTCCAAGAACTCCTTGGAGCAAGAACCACCACCTAAGAACAACTCTTAGGATACAGAAAACGAACAAACTAAACTCAAATTTTATTCATATCTCAAAAGCTGTCATTTCAAGCAATTGCTACAAGTATTTATAGACAATTAGGCCACATAAAAGGTTACATGCCTTAAAGAAAGTACTACTCCTAAACAATCATATATCTACCAATTGGAATTAAACCTAGTTTGAAGTTAAATAGGATTAATCAGCTCAGCTCCGGCGTCGTACTACCGGGGTAGGAGAAACTTCAGACTCATAGGAAACTGTTTGGTTGACCACCATAAGGAGGTAGGCTTGGTTGGCTAAACCGGTATGGATATTTCTACCTGGTGTTAGATTTATATGTTGTGGAGTCCATTTTTATCCTTTGTTGCTCTAAACTTGGACCAACGCTTATCATTCTTGAAAATAATGAGTATGCGCTAACCAATGGAAGTTTATGATTTAAGTTGCTTGCAGGGTGTAAGATCCCAAGGGGATCAACGGCCAAGTTTGAATGCATCTGATCTACTTTGCCCATAGCAAGTAGAGCATGAGGTGCACTGCCCAGAACAAAATTAAAATATGCACACACCAACATTGGGATGTCAGCACTAACTGCTATATTTTCCAATCCTTTTAAGAGGGTGTGAACCTACCAAAGCTTAACATTTGTGAGTTCTTGGGGAACATTTACATTAGTATTAGCCACACAAAGAAGTTGTTTGCTCCCAAGACAATCAGTAACATGGTTGCTAAATTTGTCTTCAAGTACTGCTATCAAAGCACTATTATCTTTGATTAATCGACTCAAAGCAACTTTCTTCTGGTTAGTAGGAATAACAGCATCAGCCAGAGATTTTGCAACTTTATTAAATTCAACCTTATATTTCTTGACATGAGAAAGCCTATCTCTTCGAAAATCGTCATCCACAGCGATTGTCTCCAAGGATTTTGTGTCGGAATGTATGAAGGTACCAAGATGGTTGTCGTGGTCAAGTTTGGTCATATCAATTCCATTGTCAATGAGGGAGAGAGCATTCGTTACCTTATCATGAATGATATTCATGAATAACTCCAGTTGGGCATCCTTCTTTCTCTCGTTGCAATCATATGTGGGCTGATCAAAGTCAAGAATTCTGTCAAACATGTCGTCATTATACACGTCATAAACGGGTTCATCAAAGATATGAAAAGATGACAATTTTGATAGTGGATCTTCAAATTCTTCGAAGTTGAACTCGATCGAGGGTGGGATGGAAGAGATCTGATCATCTACAATGCCCTCGTCATTGTCGTCGGTTCGTAAGGATTTAGTTGGAATGAATGATCTTGAATCCGTAATGGAAGCATAATTGTCCCGCGATTGGAAACTATATGTTGCTGGAGAAGAATTGGTTCGACGACAGTAATAATTTATGTGATGTGAAATCCAATGGTATTAATGACCGAAGGAGGCAATGGGTGATCGATGTGAGTTCCACGAAGCCAAAGAGTTCTTTCTCTTTGACCACTGAACAAAGTTCCAAAAACAAAAGGATGTTCTTGACGTGAAAACAGAACAATTTTTTTTTTTTTTTGAAAGAATCATCCACGAATTAAGATACCTATTGGAAAACAATTAAAATCAATGGGAAGATCTGGAACGTCAAGTTTGGGCGACTGGAACTTGCCCAAAAGCAGGCCGAGATCTTGTTTAATCAAAAACTAGGTTTGCTATGTTGGCCCGCCAACAACTTACCGGAGAACGTCCCTAGTGTGAGGTCGCCAGCGAGAAAGAGGCTGAGATACCGAGAAAGAGACAGAGATGAGGCCCGAGACCGATTCCTCGATGAAATTTGACTGTGTCAAAAGATGATTTCACCTTTCTTGGATGGATTTGAAAATCAGACAGCAGTAAGAATTTAGTTTCTAATTGCTTTCTTGAGGTCCGCACCCAAGAACAAATAAAAGGTGGACGTCAGCACTGCGGAGGAAGAACTGTAGCCACCGCTTGGGTTTCGCCACCAACACCAAATGAAGTCAATTCGTCACCGAATCGGTTCTGCTTCCGAGGCCGATTCGCCACCAAAGATGGGTTGCCACCAAATGACGCCAGTGGCAGAGGCAACACGGCTACGGACAAGAATGCGAGCAACTTGCCAGATCTGATACCAAATGACACCGGACCGAAGGGGGCTCGACGAATCCACATCGACGATCCGGTGGCGGTCGCCGGACACCACTCCAAGAACTCCTTGGAGCAAGAACAACCACCTAAGAACAACTCTTAGGATACAGAAAAGGAACAAACTAAACTCAAATTTTATTCATATCTCAATAGCTGTCATTACAAGCAATTGCTACAAGTATTTATAGACTATTAGGCCTCATAAAAGGCTACATGCCTTAAAAGAAAGTACTACACCTAAACAACCATATATCTACCAATTGAAATTAAAACGAGCCTGAAGTTAAATAGGATTGATCAGCTCAGCTCCGGCATCACTGAGTTCTGGATTGGGTTTCAGCATTTTTTTTCGGTGAAACTTTGAGCATATTCACTCATAAATGCACACACTAAGACCTATTCGTTCAAAGCTTAAATTTTAAACCAATAGAACAAAAAACGATTGATTGCCTGGAAGGTTTTTTGTCGCTAGGCCCACTATGGTTTCGTTTGGCATTTGAAGCACTCAGTGTTGTTTCTTAAATTTATTTGCTTATCAATTAAAAAAGATGGAAGAGAGAGAGAGAGAGGAAAATTACTGATATACCAAGAACATAACAGCGATAGTTGATTTGGATTCCTATCGCAGCATCTTCCAATAATTTGCAACACTGTTACTTAGAAGTCTTACACTCTGCTAACATTCAACATATAGTAGGAAATACAAATTAAAACAAACACGCAGCGCAGCAGCAGCAACTGCAGTACACAATAAGTGATTAGGCAACAACTGAAAGATTTAAAGCTCACAGAAAAGCTTCCAAACTCGTCATCTCCGATATTCCAATCCCTTGAAACCTCGAACTTTCCCGCATCCAATCCATCTTGAAACCATAATTACTCGAACCCAGAAAACAGTCGTTATTACGTTGCATCACTCCCTCTGCTCCTCTTTCTTCTTTTTCCATAACCTCATAATGCAAAAAATTGTTGTTCTCTACTTCTTCAGCTCTAATATCTTCCCTGCTCCCTCCATCAAATTGTATCATCATGGGCTTGGGCAAAGCTTCCTGCTGTGGAAGCTCAGGGAGTTGGTCTAAGTATTGATCCGACATAAGAAAGTTTCCACCTGTTCTGCCAGACATGTTTTCGAGGGCCTGGTCTGGCCGAAAAGAATTGGATGGCGAAGGAAGAGAAGAAGAAAGGGTGGAAATAAACTTAGCTGACTTCCCACGATGGTTCTCTCGGAAGCCACCGCCGACGGGAATGCTGCGGAGAGAGCCTCCTTTGGTCCAATAGCGGCGGCAACCTTTACATAAGTAGCGGGGCTGGGCGAGGCAGTAGTTGTTGTAATAATAGAACTTGGTGTTTTGTGAATCGCAACCGGGGCAATTGGGCCCGACTTCTTCGATTTTGGGGCGCCATCGGCGGTCTGTAGTGGGAAGCGGATGGAAGGAGTAGATGGAGAGCACTGGGAAATTTAGGAGAGCATTCTTTGGTGGGGAGATGGATGGGGAGATCAAGAGACGGACTTTAGAGAAAGGTAGTTTTGTGAGACTGTTCATGCTTGTGCTTGTAGGACAAATTTCTTAATAGGGAATTGAGAAATGGTAATTTGGCTTCAAAGATTTTTTTTTTTCTTTCTCATTAACATTTCATTTTAGAACAATTTTTTAATACTTTTTAAATAAACTTTATAATATAAATTTTTTGAAAGCAACAAAAAAGATATAATCAAAAGTTGTCTCAAACGAAACCTACGAGTCTCGTGTTGGATGACAATAGTTTTTTGTAAGGATCGATGATCATGAAGCTAGTGCATATAAAGTAATTTTTTTGAAAGCAACTTTATAGTATAAAATTTATTAAAAATAGTGGTCAAATAAAAATTATGGTTGCATTATGAAAAGAAAAGCAATAAAAAAGCTTTCGCAAACAAAGCCTAAGTTGTTCAATGGATGCAAGAAAGAAAAAATAATGGAACAAATAAATATTATTTAAAAAAATCAAAATTTTTTGGAGAATTTCTATGAGAAAAAATAATGATATAGCGATATGTGTCAACTGCTACGACTTAATGAAAATAGGAAAAATAATTATAAATATTATTTCATTAAAAAAGATAATTGACTAATTTTGCGCTAGAATTCACAACACAACAATTGAAATCAAATTTAAGAATTCTTATGAGTCAAATTCGACTGTCAAAATTGAATAATTTTTAGTATGTGTTACCAATGGTTTTGCATGATTGAAGGGAACATCTTACTCTTCTTAAGTGGTTTATTGAAGGCCTAAAAGGACTCACCATTAACCCAATAGCTTAATGATAAGTAAATTATTATCTACTAATTACTGATTGAATTTTTTTTATTATCATGTTAAAATTTCTTTAGCAATAAATATATCAAATAAAAGTAGTAAAATAAAAATTGCATGAACTTCATTCACTCACAAATTAAATTTTTAATAAATGTATATGACTTATCATAGAGAAACTTTTTTTCTTACATTTGATAATATTTCAATCGGTTGCAGGAACTTTATCATAAAAATTTGAAAAAAAAAATTAAATGATATTTGTGTAAAATTTTCAGTAATTACACAAAATTTGTTTGAGAAGTTACCATAAGGCATACCAATGTAAATTATTCTTAATAAAATTTATATAATTACTTACCATCATTTATTTCACTTTTTAAATGTTTTGATAGGTGTTTAATTACAATCCAATAATACTATCACATTCAGCTAAAAATCCCATTTCAGTGATGTTTGCAACGATAAGAATTGGCATTATATATATAAAGCTTGTTATAAAAATTTTTATGTTCCACTTATTGTGAAAAATCTATCATTATATAGAGAGTTTTCATCTCCTATGATTTGCATTCTTCACTTAGCTTAAATTGCTTATTTGGTAGTCCACATGTTTGGTATGAGCTTGAAGTTTTGTCATAAAAGTGATCATTATGTGATTAAGATTTATCTAATGACACCTAATTTTACTAAGAAGAAAATTTTTAGGCATGATGTTGACGTCCACAACATATCAAAATGAAAATCTGAATAAAAAATTCTGCCATACCTGCTATACCAACCCCCAAAATCTGCCCTTATCCTACTCAAACACTGCTGTACCAGCAGCCCATACCCCTGCCAAGAAAAATCTCTGTCAAATACATCAAAGCTGCACCTGCCTTGTCAAAATTCTACTCCATTCCTGCAATAGCCACCTGTTTTTGTCAGGCAAGTGAAAATAAAAAAAAAGACTAGCTTATTATGTTTTCTTAACTGATCCCTCTCATCTCTCTATTCAGTCACATAAGCCCCCACTCCCATTTCTTGAGTTCCTGCAGCTCTCCACGTAAAGCTCCCCACTGCCGCCAGCACCTCCACCTTCCATCCCATTCTCCCTTTTCTTCTTCAGCAAAACCACTCCATAACCCACGGCAGCCCTCTCCTCTCCACTACAACAACTCACATAAGCAGCCATTCCTTCTTTTCCTTCTACTACTCAACCACCTACAACAGCTCCTATTTCATACAGCAGATCTGAACTCCATACAATCCTCAACCATTGCTCAATCTCTTGCAACCAAGTAACGTCTCCTCTCTTCTAACTCTACCTCAACTGCTCGAGTTCCCTCACAGCAGTCATCTTCAACGACTAGAAACCGACCAAGTCTTCTCAAGCGGCCTTCTCCATTTCACGTGAAGATCACTGCTAGCTGTTTCATGTGAAGATCCAAAGTGGAAATACACAAGAGTCTCTAAAATCTACAAGCAGTTTTATTGGCCCCTTACCCTTAACTGGCTTTTCCACAACAGCTCATTAACAAGACTCCATATTCTCACCGTACTGCGACTAAGGTCCACCTAACAACCCACAACAGCCCACTACAAAGCAAATCCAAACAACCCTCATCCTTCAAGTCCAGAAACAGTAAATCCATAAACTAAAGCCCAACTCCTCCTCAAACCCTTTCTACTGCTACCCATTTCGATCTAAGGCTTTAAGTTCTTCTCCACCCCATCATGACTAAGGCCCAACCTCTACCTTACTGAAGTCTTCAAAACCAGCCCGAGCTCATTATTTTATCATTTACTTGAGTAACAAAGCAGCAATCTAATCCCTCAAAAGGCCCACTACTTTCTCAAGACCCACAATCAGATTCTCGCACAAGTAAAATGTGGGTAATCTCTTGATTATTCATAGGGGAGTGCCATTTTAGTATTGCTGTCAAGTTGCAATCATAACACTAATGCTGATTGTTATTGTCGGTGTTAATAATGATTAGTAATGTTACTAAGTTATTATTACTGTGTGTGTGAGAGAGAGTGTGTTTGTAAAAAAAAAAGAAGAAAAGAAAGGAAAAGAAAGAAAAGAGAAAAGAAAAAAAATTGCTATCTTGATTTTTATGCCCTCCTATCTCGATGTGCGTGTCGAGCCGACAAACCGTCGATACACGCTTTTCTCTAGCATGGTGGGAAGGGATACCAGCGCGACACTTATGACGAGGTAGGCAAGCGACCCTTGGTTCCAAAATCATATTCTCGATGTTCGTGTCGAACCAGAAAACTGCATATACACGCTTTTCTCTGGCGTGGTGGGATGGGAACCCGGTGCGACACCTACGGTGAGTCAGGGATATTCATAAGTACCCACTCGCGGGGAAACAACTTCTTTTATTGCAACAGGTACCGAAGACTCATAAACGCCTTTCTCTGCCGTGGTGGGGACAAAGATTTCATGACCGCGGTGTCCTCGTACGAGGGCACCTACCAAACACGCTTTTCTCTAACGTGGCTGGAGGCCCAGTTTTTCATAGTTTTCCTCTAAACGGGGGAGACGCCATGAGGCTGCCGAAATATCGGGTGAACATACGATCATACTCGGACCTGATTTGAACATCATATGAGCAAGACTTGGGCTTCATTTGGACATTAATTGGAACATCAAATGGACTTAATTTAAACTCATACAATCAATATAATTCTCTTTGAACTTGAACCGAATTAAGGATTTAAGTTGAACTCAAGTGAATTTGAACATATTTAAACTCAAGCAAAGACTTGAGTTAGACCGCAGGGGACTATGATTGAACTCGGACTTGGACTGAACGAAGACTTGAATCAAATGTGAACTTGAGTGAACTCAAATCTTAAAAGAATGGCAAAATTCTTAAACTTCAATTGAGATTCGAACAAAGACTTGAACAAAAATTTGGACAATAGGGGATGCTTGAACTTGAAAGTGATACAAGGGAGCTTGAACCATTTGGACTCATACTAATAGAGGATTTATATTGAAGCTTCATCGGGCTTGGACTTGGGCTTGGACAAGATTTGTGGACTCAAACCAAACATTAAATGAACTAATTCATACTTAAATCGATCGTAAAATAAATTTGAGTCATCGAATAATGGATAAGTAAGTAGTGAACATCTCACTTATGAATCAATCAGGCAAGTGAATGTATCTATCTCCTTCAAGAAAAAGAATCACAGAATAAGCACAATAAGATTCTTGCAAATGGGGACCAAATTGAAGGGATATCAATGAATATTGAGGAATGATACATAAGCATATATGATCTTCTCCTCTTCAAGTATAAGGAATTGATGTGTAATGAAAATAATGATATGATATGTCCAGGTACATTCAAGTGAAATATTGAAGCACAAGCAAGTACCTCAAACTTTTGCAAGCAAAGAAGGTTAATACATTATAAGTATAATGATATGAAGAATTTGCCATGAATACTAGGGGTACTCATACAGTCAACAATATCTTAATTGCAAGCAACTGTTACTACCTTATATAAATAGAAAGACTAAATGTGCGATGAATAATGCTCTCGAAGATAGAATTCAACGTTAATCTATATATTAGTCGTGTGAGAGGACATACTATTGTTTGTGATTAACGATGATGAATGCATTGCAAGAATAATGGGTCCCCCTGTGAATGAATGTATACATTTGTAGTTCTATTTATAGGTAATTATAAGAAACTAGTCATGGCAAAATTCAAATTTCTTATGGGTAGTAGTTGAAGATTTAAGATACATTAGAAGCATACACATGAATGACAACAAATGATAGATGATGGAGATCATAACTACCCAGAGGAAGACAAGTACATGAATTTATTGTAATAGAAAGATGATTGATCAACAACCAGTTTGAAAATGAATTGCAAATGTCTCCAGGGTTGTGGAAGACCCGTTACATGTATCACATGTTATCCATAAGCGAACACTGGATGATACGTCACAAATCAAATGTAAATATCTATGAGATTTTGGGGAAGATCGGTTGCACTCTTAGTGTGTCAAGCGCAAGCAAAATACCAAATGAAAATAACAAGTACAAGCTCCTACAAGTCACTGTAGAAAATTTGTCATACACATAGTATACTACCTACAAACAGATTTGGAAGAACTGCACTAGATTCAAGTATCCAAGGGTTTAAGGCAGGGAATTAGTTAGTGCACTACGATCCACCTGCAGAAAGCAACGAGCAGTGCACGACAATCTACCTATACGAAGCAGCGAACAACTCTATTCAGAAGCTGTTACGCTACGCCACCGAATTCGCAATATTTATGCAAGCGGATAGAAGCCATCTACAAATATTCCAAAAATATCCCCGCACGTGCACCGTAGCTTGTATACACATAGGTACACTAAAAGGGATAAAAGCAATCAAGAACCCGCAAGGGCCCCGGCGATCGTGTTATTGGTACACTCGTGACGTCTAGGGATGCTATGCGGGTTATTAAATTTAAACCCGATCCTCCTTAACAGGTAAAAAGGAGTCGACAGGTTTTAATTATAAAATGCCCCCAAACACCCACATGGGCCCCGACGAGCATGTTATTGGTACACACATGACGTTTAGGGAAGCTGTGTGGGTCAATATGTGAATTCAAGTTTGAACCCGATCCTTCTATACGGGTTAATAGAAGTCGACAGGGTTCAAATAATCAAACAAGTGTACGGTGATGGTGACCGGTATATTTATTTAATACATTCATATTAGACCTTCAAAGGTCTATAGCAATACGAATTCACTAATAAGGGCCTAAAACATACGAAATTCGATCCTCTATCGATAATTCGATAGAGTATCCTCTATCGATAATTCGATAGAGTCGACAAGATTCAATCAATAAAAGAGAAATGACCTCGAACACCCCGATGATGGCAGTTTTGAATGTTTATCTCAACCGGAGGGGTTCCCAAATATTTTCAAATGTCTCACAAATATCCAAAATCCATTTAATCCAAAGCTCCACTCAAATACTCCAGAAATCCAAAAATCATTCCAAATTCCAAATATTTAAAGTTGAAATCAAACCATGAATCACTTAAAGCAAAATCCATCCACCCTCCGCAATAGTTTGTCGGGGTGGACAAATCAAAGTTTACTTTAGCTCATAAAGAGCTAATGCCTAGTCGAAAATATTACTAGGATCCATTCTCAAATAACCTCCTGCCAGTAAGGATGTGGTACGTGTCCTCTAATCGGCGGTTTTGCCGCGAAATGGCACCGCAGGATAAACGGTTATGACCCGGGGCTCTCTGAACCAAGTGATATTGCCGCCAAATGGCACCATGAAATACCGATTATGGCCAGCGCCATTACATTCCTTATTGGCATCAAATCCTTGAGATATGAATCAATAGGATATGATTGATATGGCACAAAGCCCTCTGTTAGCTAAGGTGGACTTAAATTTGTCCCCTTAGGCAAATACCCATCCCAGGTCTACAAGGTCCCCTTGGATGAAGCAACCCATGGCTGCCAACAACGATCCTTATGTCAGGTTGGGTCGACTACCTCCTCTGACTAAGTAGACCAGGGACCACCATGGCCAGGGACGACGGAATCATGGGATCTTGATCAGGTCTATCATCCATTCCCCCACCATTCGCTTCAAGTGCAAGATGGTGCAAATTCTATTTTGAATATCAAAATCTTCAAATTCCCAACTATTTCCAAACTTTCCAAACCTTTCTAAATACCCAAATCCATGCTGCTACTATATGCCAGATAACACGTATTCTCTACGTATCTGATTGAATACTAGCCTTAATTGAAAGTTCTCTCTCATTACTGGGAGGGGTAATTAACTATAGGGGCTTGCGCCTATAGGAAACCAAAATTTAGATCATAAAGTCGTCACAAAATGAGGATGAAATCTCTGGGTAGTGTCTTATCTACAAATCCATCTGCCTTCCAAAATTTACCTCGAAACTTTATCCGTTAAAACTCCTTCGCTGAATAATAAAAGAAAAGCGGCGGGGAGGCTGGGGCCGAATTTTTGAAGCCCACACATAAATTTAAATTATAAGAGAGAGTCAGGTGTTAAAGGGTTAGTGAGAGAGAGAGAGAGAGAGAGAGAGAGAGAGAGAGAGAGAGAGAGAGAGAGAGAGAGAGAGAGAGAGAGAGAGAGAGAGAGAGAGAGAGATGAAAATTCAGAGTACAAAAAATCAAACATTCAAAAAATTTGAGATGTGTATCTTCATCCTTTATTTGTATGGTTTAAAGAGGTACATGGAAGACTACATTAAAAAAAAGAAAGTATAATGTTCAATATGACACATTACAGATTATATCAAGCATATGGCTTAACTAGTAGGCCTCCACATGGCTTTGTTCCTCTGATGTAACCCTCTATTCTAGGGAAAGTCTTCATGAGTGAGTAAATTGGGTTAGTCATCGAGTTATAACATGCAGGAGGAGTCTCTATGGGTAAGTAGTTTGAATATAACAGCTAGTCCTTAGGGGTAGTTTATGGACCACTGAGCGTGAGGGGAAAATCCTTTAGGTAACGATAATTGTGAGTCAAAGATTAACATATCCTAAAGGCTTGTAATGAGGGATCCCTCAGGTTTGCATTTCCTATAGCTAGGTCGATGGACGCTAGTTGTAATCCGATGGCCTGAATGATGACGAGTGACCTTAGAAGATAATGCTTTTATCGAAGCAAGTTATTCCTGAGGGCTTGGATGAATATTTATGGGTCCTCTAATGTGAATGCTATGGGAGACTGCTCAATCTAACTAATTGAGATGAGTTACATTTCACACTAGCTAATGCCTTTGGTGGGCGATGTGATTGCTCTAATCAAATTCTTTAGTTAGAATATGCTAGGTAATTATGAAATACCTATATGGGTATATATAAGTATATAATTAGTTCTCTAATTCACTTAATCCTTTCAAATATATGTTGCAAAAGATAAGCATTATAACTTACTACTAACTAATAAGTAGGATAAGTATAATTCGTAGCCCTATCATAGTAATAAGCTTAGGTATTATGCATATTTCTTAATAAAATTATGTTTTGACCCCAGTCACTTCCTTCTTTTATAAGTAGTGGATTGAGGGTTATGATCTATTCATAGTTGATTCTTTATTGATAATTGACTTGGTCAAGAAGGTAAATATGGACCTTATTGAACTTGCCATGTCAAGCTTTAAGAGAGTGAAGAAAGCCACCCTCCATATACACAAGCTGGAGGAGAAAGAAAAGAGATCTAGTCCATCTATGAGTAAAATAATGAATATAAAGGTGAATGCGCCCAGGGACAATTGGGTTAATGTAGTCTGCACCTTTGATAGAAATCCCACCCTCCAAAAGCACAATTGGACAATTAACCATAGGAGCGACTCCCCTAGAAGTGAATACTACATGATAGTTTGTTCCACTAGCAATAGAAGTCAAGTTTGTAATTAAGACAGATGATCTCTCAAGGTGAAATGATGTTGTGGAGATTGTAGTGCCGCCTAAAGATCATGAACCATTTGTGGCCTTGCCTATGGTGATTGTTAAAGCACCGGCCTTCTCTCTTCCAATCAGCATGATGCACAATGGGATTTCTATATGGGCAATGCTTACCTTGGAGAATTTTGTTGAATTCATTGGCATGATATAGAAAATCCTAAATACACACTTTGTGATTGGTGGGATCTTGTGGGCTCACAAAAGGTAGATAGAGTAGAATACAATATCTCACTTCAAAAGGAGATGGTAGCACTCCAGCTTGAAACGGTGGTTACTAGCTATTTTGTCAGGATGAGTCAATTTGTTATAGGTGTGTTTCCACTTACAATTCTTAATAAAAACAAGCGCGGTGCATCATAAGATAATGTCAAATTTTGTATGTAAATTTTTAGTAAGGGGGGGGGGGGGGGGGGTAGGTTTGTCCACTCTTTTCTTTTTTACTATAAATAATAATTTTTAGTATCTTCAAGTAACATTATGGTGAGCTTATATTATTTTTTATTATATTTTACCTCACTATGTCTTTGTGATGACTACTTTGATATGTATATATCAGATGATTTGTGTTTTTTGTTGAGGATACTATATAATATTGAGATCTTACCATAGTATTTTTCGCTCCTAGTTAAGATAAATTAAGTATTATTCCTCAATCGACAAGTATATTGTAATCAAGTTGTGATGAGTGAATGGTGACTACTAGTTATGAGCAAGGTGAATGGTTGAGGACTCCTTACGAGATTAAAATAGGGTGAGTTCTCTATATTTTGTATTAGAGTTAATCCGAAAAGCCTAACAATTAAAATGAACCCTAATGATTTTTAGGTGTAATTAGTGCTTTCGGGGAGCGAATTTATGTGTTGATTAATTTGGAATTATCCAATTAGAAAAATGGACTACAAAAAAGAGAAATAGTCTACAATAGGTTCAGCCTAAGTTCAAGCTAGGTTTAGGCTACCTAGGGATCGATAGAGACCTTAAGATAAAAAAAAAAAAAAAAAAAAAAAATCAGCTTCACAAAGGGTTCAATTGGCCTTTATTAAGTTAAATCAGTTTGACTCCAAATAAATATAATCATGTCAAATTCATAATTTTTAAATATATTTACAACACAATGAATTCAACGATGATAGGCCTACGCAAGGTTGGGACTCAACATACTATAAGGTCCATAATAGGAATTACCTTGGTCAAGTTTGATTGGCCAACGGTCTATCTAACATATGATGAGTCAACTAAAATCATAAACTAGCTATGGGTCTAGGGGTATATCAAGCTCCAAATAGACCCACCTATGGGTCATTTAAGCTAACAATGATAGCCTAAATTAAATCACCCTAAGGTTGGGTTAAGGTCTAATCCAACATAAGTGAGAGATGAGAAATTTAATCTAATGCAACTCTAGGAAGGGAGAATCTTAGTGTAATCAAACTAAGACTAAGTAAAATCTAAAGATTTATCTTCTTTAGGGTAAAACTAAACTAACGATGAGTATGTTGGGTATATGTTAGATGTGAGCTTGTCCATCTATCTATGATATAAGGTTAGACGAAGCATCCTAAGGTCACTAACATCAAACAACACTAGAGATCAAACTAACAAGTAATACTCAAGGTAATGGCTAAGAAAGATTCCTATATTAAGGGGATTGTTCAAGAAAACGCAAGCATATTAGTAAAAGGAATAAACCAAAACATTGACGGGAACTCAATTCAATGACATAGGAAGTTGTCTTTATTAGGGACAAATCTGAAGGACACTCGTGTCAACCCATAAAATGGCATAACAAAGACATCAAGGTATACTAATGCCAACGATAAAGAAAGATTCCTTTACCAAAGGGGATATCGAGGGACACTCAAGCAAGTTAATTACTAAGAAGAATGAAAATATTGATGAACCCTGGAGTCAACAATAAAAGAAGATTTGTTTATCAAAGGGAAAACTTAAGAACATTCAAGTGAACTAATAAGAGAGTTCGTGAAAAGCTAGAGTTAATGATAAAGGAGACTTGAGATTCTTAACATGGAGGTGTGATCATATTAAACACCACATTTATATTAGAATACCCAACTCATGTGAGTAAGTTAGGAATACTAAACATGGCTTATCAAGAAAGGTTTATCCATAGATGTGTTTTGAAATAGCTAAAAAAGAATCATCATGTGTAAATCTTGACACAAGTTCTTGTAAAATTGGTTATCATAGTAAACCGCCCATTTATGAGCAAAATAATAAAAATATCAAATATTAAATAAATAGCAAGATTTAATAATCGATAAATGAATACAAAAAAAAAAGAGAGCCATTTAAGTCGGCACTGAAGGAGCCTGTAACTCTTAATATTGTCATATTCAAGGGAATCACGATATGTATTCCAAATTCCTAAAATGTATGAAAATTTCACTCAATTTTGTGACGACACACGTAAAAAGGAAAATCTTTTGATATGTTAAGAGGAATCCAATAGATGCAACATGTTTATGGTGAACAACACACATAAAAGAACCAATATATATCAATATTGATATAAGTGTTGAAATTGATGATTTTATCATAATATGCTTCCCACATTGGTGCTAAAATGACAAAGATAAAATATAAATGAATGATATATATCTAGCAGCCAACAAGAAAACATCCCAAAATGTTGAGGGAAACCTAAGTTAGCGATTCAAATGATTTTCCAAAAAAAAAGTCACCAATGAACACTCTGGTAGATAAAAAGAGCATGGTTCAAGGTATGAGAGACTCTACTTATAATTTATAGTGAGTATGAGTATGAGGCTAGTATTTTATGTAGGACACATTTGAAGTATAAATATGTAGATTAACATAAAGATTGGGGAATTTTAAGGATTGTGGCCATATTCTTTTTATATAGAAAGGTTTATTAAACATGTCTCACTAAAAGCAAAATATAATTAAATGATTTTTTTTCCACCTTAGACCCTGCCTGGGTGAGAAACTAGGATAAAACACACTATGAATTCGTCTATCCTTGGGCCACATTAGTATATTCATCCCAAGCTTATGAGAAAGCTACACTTCATGATGGAGGACAATCTATCATGGCCTTGGGGCACCTAAAATTGAAGAATTTTTAAAGGGACTAGAATGTGAGGAGTATAATATCATTAGATGGTCAATGAAAAATGGGCCTACAAAATATTCAAATGAATCCATGTCGAGGTCATCTTATATAACATTAAAAGAGATGTGATAAGTTCTTTAAACATAAACATAGGCTTAATTATAATGTAGAATGCAGGACTGATATGAAACTCTACTAATAATTTAGAAAATTATCAATGAGAAAAGTTTTAGAAGTTATGACTTCATTAATAAGTTAAGATCTCCCATCTCTTTAATGTCCTAAAATATGTTAAGCATTAAGATGCTACAAAAAAATAAGGACTCCTCTGAAGAATAAAAACTCATATAAGGAGTAACATGAATCATAAAAGCCATGTACACCAAGGAATTAAGATTGGATTGCTCCTATGTAGAAAGAGCTCACATCCTATTAGGACAAGTATATGTTATTGTTTTTTTTTTTTTTACTCTTAAAAAAATTAATTGAAACTAGTAGAGAGATGGTTAAACTCTAAATATTTATATACAGGCCAATTTGACATGATGTCAATCCAGCATGTAATAAATGGTTTTAATAACCTAGATCATAACCTAAAAAACAAGTGAAATCGGGGAAGAATGCAGAATTTAGGTTTTGATATATAAATGCATGAGGGTTTCCACCTGATACAATATCCTATAAGAGGATGATATTTAATTTTTTATAAGCAAAATCAAACTTAAAGGAGCAAAATTGGGGAAGAAGTTTTTTTTTTTTTCTTTTTTTAAGGATCGATGAATCCAATAATATTTCTGTCCTAATTTCTGGCGCTTCTTCTCCCTCTAAATCAAACATCTTCTTGCCATAATGTTCAATTCCTATTTTTATCAATGATACAGTTTGGATCCTAGATGGAAAAATAGAAGATGGTACATACCTCCTCTTCATCGAAATAAATGAGATTTTTGTTTTGGGGGGATAGGGTACAAAAAAAACAAGAATTCACTAAATTAACCAAATTTTCCTGATGTGGAGGCAATATATAAACTAATAAAATATATTGTAATAAAAAAACACCTGCAAAACACCAAATGTTAGAAAACCTAAAGTACCCATAAGATAACGTTAAAGGAAGAAACCACAATAGAAAATAGAAAAAAATGCCAATACCAAAAGGATGGAAAACCAGAGACACTATAAACCACATCAAACAGACCCAACCAAGAACGTACCAACAGGAAAAAATATAATGACAAAATCTTCAGCAACATGCAAGAGAAACATATACTTAATATCCCTATAAATTAACCAACAAATAATATACTAACCCATCCCAACAAGAGAAGCCAAAAGACCAAAACATAAGAATTAACTACAGATAAACAAATAACAAGGAACCCCAAAACCCATAAATCTATGGAATAGAGAAACCAAAGAACTCAAAATACAAATGACACTAAAGATAACACAACATAAGCCCTAGCAAAATAGAAATAATAGAAAATTAAATCCAAACACAGGAAAGAAGAGAATTAGAACCAGCCACCCAAACTGCTAATAGCTAATGTAAGATAAGCCATAAACATCCAACATAATTTTTCTCTTAAGGATAATAGGAAAATTAGGAGGAAGTGTTTTAAAATATCGAATATTGATTATCTAAATAGTTTATCTAACATAACATTAGAAAAGTGATATTTAGATTTTGATTACCCAAACTAAACTTAGAGTGACCTTAAGAAGGAGAAAATGGTCATTCATTTATAATAAGACATATGTCTTAGCCAGATCTAATAGACCTAAACTTAATCATTTCCAACAAAAATTATAATATGATCACACCAATCACAATATACCTTATGTCATCACCAGCATTTTTCACAATCTCCCTGCATAGTCTTTTCTAACCACTTAAAAACTATATCATACTAAAGCCCATTTAATTACTTGGGAATGAACATTCTTTTTTGGCAATTTTTTATAAATAGTGGGTGATGCTCAACAAAGCTAGACCTCGTGCTTTTTTTTCTCTTGTATGAATTTTCAAATAAAAATTATTCTCTTATCTATTTGGTTGATTATGTATATTATATCAAAAAAGTTAATGATCAAGATCGAATCTCACTCCAATGGCTCATTTTTTCACACAACATAACAAAACACAAACATTTAAACATGCATTCATACATGCATACATCTTACTAAATCTACCGAATATATAAGAGAATAATTTTTATTTGAAATGCCAGCGGTTATCCGGTGATTCAAAATCTGGTGAATAATTTTTATTTGACCTCCCATTTACCGACGTAGACCTGCGGTTATCCGGTGAAATGCAGGCAGTGTTGACCACCGATAATACCGTCGACAGGGACCGCCGGTACAACACCGGTGGTTTACCGACGCTTGCTGGCGGTTATTTGGCCGCACGCCGGCTGCTGTAACCGCGGGTATGCCGTCAGTGAGGGACCGCTGGTTAGCCGTCGGAAATTTCTCTGGCGGCTTAATGGCAGGAACGCCGTCGGTTCTAAATCAAGCAATAACAGGCGGCATAAGCCGGCAGAAATTCGTCGGGAAAAACACCGCCGGCAACGGTTTCCTACGCTTTTTTTTCCGGCGGTTCGATAACCGCCGAAAAGCCGCCAGTTTTTTTAAAAACTGCTAGTTTTACCAGTCCAACCGCCGGAAAAAACCGTCGGTATCGGACGAATTTCCTGTAGTAACCGCCAAAAATAGGCTACCGAAAATCATTTCCTACGCGGTTTATTCAGACGGTTTTGCAACCGCCAGAAAGCCGCTGGTTTTTTTAAATATGGCCGGAAAACTATCATTTACTGTTGGAAAAATATCATTTACTATCGAAAAAAATCGCCAGTAATGCTTGAATTTCCTGTAGTGAAATCTTTATCAAATAAGGTGATATTAAGAGTTCATCAATGTAAAAATCGCATTTCTCAACACTTTAAATCTCTAAAGATTGGAACGATTTATTGTTCCCTTTCAAATCCCACCCAAGAATACCAGTGAAATCCAAGCCATCCAATTGTCTAAGTTATTGAGGTCTTGACTATGAAGACTATAGCTTTCTCAACTTTCTCAAATACTCATTCCGATAAACCTTTATGAATGAATGTCTTCACCTATTGACACAAAATATCAAGTATAAATTCCAATTATAATATGTATATTTTGGAACCCGCATATTTCTTGACAATTTTAGAGACCAATTCTTATTTTATAAAAATCACAACTTATAATATAGAGCATAAAAACAACAACCATCAACTTCTTTTCATCATATTAGTTTTCTTTTCCCAAGTTTTAATCTTACAAACTGTTCAAATTCATATATTTCTTGGCCCTCCTACAGTTTAGACTTCAACGTTTATGAAGTCTTCCCAATGATGAAATAAAACAAACCATCTTTCAAGTCTTTAATTGCACTCTCGTTGCCTGAGCCATTGAAGCCTCCATCTCATCGCCAAAGCTCTGCCCTAGCCGTTACGACTCCTTGGGCGTTTTTTGTCGTTCTCTCTGATCCGTCGCCTGGAGCGTTTGTTTCTTTCGCTGGTTGGTGTTGGATCGTCTTCCACTTGATCGTTGCTCTTTGGTAAACCCGTTTCTTTTTCTGGCTTTTCTTATGTGGGTTTTTTGGTTGGTTTCCCTGTGTTTCGTCCCTGTTCTTCAAGGTTTTGTGGTTTCATGGTCATTTTTGCTGGGGGGGGGGGGGGGGGGCGATGACGTCTCCGACGTCATCTTGCCCGGCTATTCTTGCTGTCCCAACTGGCAACATGAGATCCTTCAAAGATGTTGTGTCGGGTGGCTCTTCTGCTTCAGGTAACAAGGCTAAATTTGTGCATGCCTCTTTTAAGGATTGTCCAGCTTTATTGTTTGAAGATTCGGTAGTTTCGCAACTTGCAGCTCCTTTCTCTTATACTCTTGTTCGTAAATTTGTTATACGTAGACCTAATCTTGACGTTATTGTTGACCCCAATACTAGTGTTGGGTTTGAGTCGACCACGCAAGGTGAATTTTGAAATAAAAAAAAACATGAAATCGTGCATAATTCACCCGACGTGTGTTGACCCAAAACCAAAAATTGCCGAAACGACCTCCGTTCGTGAAACGGACAGCGCCGATGCGTCCGGAGCAACAAAAACAGCTAAGATCAACATCCATATTGATGGGGGTCGACGGTCGGCAAAAATTTAATTTTTTGGGCGCGCGGATAGAGACGACGAACTGTGCGAGCGGCGACGCGACGACTCACTCGATGCAAGATTAAAATTTTTTATTTTATTTTGTGCAATATAATTAAATTTTTGTTTAAAAAGAAAGGGAGAGAGAGCTTTTTAAATAAAAAAATGAATTTTCTTTAAATAAAAATCTAAAAATACCCTAAATACCCCCACTTAAGCCCTCATAACCCTCACACTCTCATAACCGATTCCTCACTCTCATCTCACGACACTTCCACGCCTCCAAGCCGCGAAATCCCTCTCCCTCACGTGATTCCAACCGCCGGCCTCCCTCTCCTTCTTCCTCTCTTTCTTCTTCTTCTTCTTCTTCTTCCTTCCCTCTTCTTCCCCTTCCCTATTTTTCATCAACCCTCATTTTCCCTCCAAGTTTCCCACCATTTTCTTCTATTTTCTTCCTCTACTCCCTTCTCCTTCCTCTCCTTCATCTTCTTCTTCCTCCTCCAACCCTCTTTCTCAAAACCTACAAAACCCTAATTCTATTTTCTTTTTTATCTCTACATCCACTCATCAAACCACCTAAATACCTTCACAAAAAATGTTTTTACACACCTCCTACACCCTTCCAACAAATTTTTTTTTCATCCATCACTTTCTCTCTCTAACCTAGAGAGAGAAAATTTTCTCTCTCTAGAATGAGAGTGAAATCTCTTCATGAATAGCTCCATCTCCACCCCAAGCATCTTCCCTCTCCACCATACCTCCAAATTCCTTCCCTAGAGAGAGAAAACAAATTACACACTCTCTCTTTCTCTCTCCAAAATTGACAAGAGAGGGATTTTCTCTCTCTAAATCTCTCCTCTCACTTCCTTGCACCTCCTAAACCCTCTCTACGCAAATTCCCTTCAAATTCCATCTTTCCCCTCTCTTTCTCTCTCTAGAAAGAGAGTTTCCTTCTCTCTTTCTCTCTCCAAAAATTAGAAAAAGAGAGATTTTCTCTCTCTAACCTCACTCCCCCAATTTCCTACACATCCTAACCCTTTCCACCAAAAATCCTTTCTTTCCCTCTCTTTCTCTCTCTAGAAAGAGAGCCTCTTTTTCTCTCTCTAGAAAGAGAGCTCTCTTCCTTTTCTTTTCTCTAGCTTCTTTTTTAAATAAAAATATGATTAATTAAATTGCACAAGTAAATTTTTTTTTTTAATTATGCATCGCAGGTTCCTACGTCGCCATCATCCGCGGTCGCCGCCTCGATTACTGCACACCCAAGGTAAAAACTAGTATTTACATTTCTGTGCATGAAATAAGTACTCGTGACCGCTTTTCTTAGCGGGCGAGGAAAACTTAAGTACCCGTGACACACTGAGCGAGAGGGAAAATTCGTATGCATGAAAATATAAGTACTCGTGACTGCTTTTCTTAGCAGGCGGGGAAATTTGTTATTTGTAGAAAAATTATTTAATTAAGTACTCGTCACTGCTTTTAGGCGGGGAAAATGTCATACTTTAATCCTGTGCTCAAAGACTCCGTAACCGCTTTTTTTAGCGAGCAGGGATTGGAGCTGCGGCCGCGGTGTCACCCGACACCTACCGTGACTGCCTTTCTTGGCAGGCGGGAAGGCCTTACACACTCTGATGCAGCCCCCTACGTGGGGACGATGCCGGAGTGCTGTCGAATTTTTATTTGAAAATATTGAGGACTTAAACAAAAAGTAAAACTTGAACAAGACTTGAACAGCAAGGGACTCAAATTTGACAATAAAGTTGAACTTGAAAATGAATCACATCGAATGAGACTTTAACTTAGCAAGTACCCAATCAAATGAACACAAATGCTAAAGATATAGATCTTTCTAATCAACATCAAAATCATGTGATAACTTTAATTTTTCAAATGCATTCGAAAGAACATTGAGATGAAAACATAGATTCGTGGTGGGCTAAGAAACTCCTGCATCCCTATCATCAACAACAATCCTACTCCAAAGAGATACAACAAAAAAAGATGCAAATCATAAGTCAACAAGAGTTCAACCATCCAAATGAAAGTTATCTCATGAACAATGAATGATAAACTAAAGTGATTCAAATTATTCAACCAAAGTGAGCGATATGACAATATGCCTACATCTAAAGTTTCCCACAAGTGATGAAAGTCTTTATGCTAGATAAGGAATGAATATCAAATAAATGATTAGTGTGAAGCTTATTATACTTGTTATGAACCATCTTTGGAGACAAAGAACCTGCACGTTCAACTCATTTGCATGTGACAAGAAGATGGTGGCAAATACAACAACAATCATGCTTGTGGAAAGGGGTGTGGTGGTTGTAACGAACATCCCGATGTATTCATGAAGGAAACATAAAGAATATACAATGATTGTATAGTGGATTCGATGAACCCACCAAAGACATCGATAGAAGAACCGTGGCATATTCAACTTTTCGCCTACAATCAACATCGAAGTACAAGAAACTATATTCAACTTTGCAAGCAATAAAATAAGAGGAGATTTGATTTCAAACAAATATGCAAAGTCTCTAAATGGTACTACAAAATACTTGCAAATAATGGAAGTCAATGTATAAAGGTCTATACAAGTCATAGGGAAGCTCCTACTACCGAGGTTGGCTATCTGGTGGATATGCGTGGCAGTCCTTACTAATACTAGAAGACACAAGTAAATGCGACGGTCACCAATCAAACACATCAATCTCCTACGAGCCAAAAGTAGGAGATTAGTTAGTGCACTACAATCCACCTACAGAAAGTAAATAGTGCACGACAGTCTACCTGTATAAAGCAGCGAATAAGTCAATTCAGGAGCTCCTGCAACCCGCCACCTGATCTGCAACATTTATGCAAGCAGGCAGAAGGCGTCTACAACCTACAACTCATCGCCACCAGATCCGCAATTCTCGTACTAGCGGACAGAAGGTGTGTACAAGATCTTAAGTGAAAAGTTGTGTGCATTATAATGACAATTACATGCACAACTAACATATTTCAAAATCCCCCTGCACCTACACCGTAGTTTGTATACACATAGGTACACTAAAGGGGAAAATACGATCTCGACCCGCATGGGCCCCGGCGAGCGTGTTATTGGTACACACGTGACGCCTAGGGATGATGCGCGGGTCAACAAGTGAATTCAAGTCCGAATCCGATCCTTCTATACGGATCAATAGAAGTCGACAGGCTTCGGACCATCAAATAAATATACGGTTGTGGGGACCGGTGTATTTATTTTAATACACTCATATTAGGCCTTCAAGGCCTATAATCAATAGAATTCACTCACTGAGACAAAAGCCTACGAACCCAATCCTCTATTGACATCCATATAGAGTTGTTAAGATTCAAACTACAAATGAAAATGACCCCATACACCCCGATGATGGCCGTGTTGAATGCGAATCTCAACCAGAGGGGTTAATCTCTCATATATTTCAAAATGTCTTAAGATTTCTACAAAATCCAAATTCTACAAAAATTCAAAAAAATCATCAAGCTCTTAGATATTTAAATTTGAAACCAATCATCAAAACACTTAAAGAAAAATCCATCCACCCTCCGCAAAAAGTTTATCGAGGTGGACAAATTCAAATATAACTTCAGCTCACAAAGAGCCAAATGCCTAGTCGAAAATATCACTAGGATCCATTCTCAACAAATCTCCTGCCAATAAGGACGTGGTACGTGTCCTCTAACAGGAGGTTCGCCGCCAAATGGCACCGCAGGATAAACGGTTATGACCCGGGGTCCTCTGAACTGAGTGGTTTTGCCGCCAAATGGCACCACGAAATACCGGTTATTTCCATCGCCGTTACGTTTCTTATTGCCATCAAATCATTAAGATATGAATCAATAGGATATGATCGATAGGGCACAAAGCCCTCTGTTAGCTAAGGTGGATTCAGATTTGTCCCCTTAGACTAATATTCATCTCAAGTCTACAAGGTACCCTTGGACGAAGCAACCCTTGGCTGCCGACAAGGATCCTTCTGTCAAGTTGGGTCGACTACCTCCTCTGACTAAGTAGACTAGGGACCACGATGGCCCGGGATGACGGAACCATGGGATCTTGATCGGGTCCATCATCCATTCCCCCACCATCCACTTTAAGTGCTAGGTGGTGAAATTTCCTATTTTAAATATCAAAATTTTCAATACTTTCCGAATTCCCAAATACAAATCCAATTCTCCAGTTCCAAATCCATGCTGCTACTATATGCAGATAACACGTATACTCTACGTATCTGATTGACGACTAGCCTTAATCGAAAGTTCTCTCTCGTTATCGAGAGGGGTAATTAACTACAGGGGCTTGCGCCTATAGGAAACCAGAACTCAGATCATAAAGTCCTCGCAAAATGAGGGCGAAATCTCTGGGTAGTGTCTTATCTACAAACCCATATGCCTTCCAAAATTTACCCAGGAACTTATTCCGTTAAAACTCCCTTGCCGAATAAAAAGAAGAGCGAGCGGAGGCCTGGGCCGAATTTTCGGAGCCTGTAGTTATTCGTAAATTTTTCTACTCTCTGAAACTTTCTGGTTCTTTTAATGTGGGACTGTTGGATCCGAGGCACATTGCTATTCAATTGTCTAATGACTTAGATTACAGTCGTATTTTTGCGAGGTGTTCTTATTATATTTAAGGCTGTCAAATGAGGCTTCTGAAATGGTCACCGGATTTTGATGTGAGGGAGGAATCTCCCATTGCCCCGGTGTGGATTGCTTTTCCTAATCTTCGTTTGCACTTTTTTAATTCTCAAATTTTATTTGGTATGGCCTCTATTTTTGGTAGACCTCTGCAAATCGATCAAGCTACCGCCACTTTATCTAGACCTTATGTGGCTCGTATTTTAGTAGAAGTAGATGTTACAAAAACTTATCCTCAAGAAATTTGGTTAGGATCGGAGGTCAATGGTTATTTCCAGGAAATTGAAATTGAAATTGAAAATCTTCCTATATTTTGTTCTCATTGTAAAATGCATGGTCATGCTATTAATTAATGCTTATGTTTACATCCTACACTTCGTAAATAGAAAGGTTCTGCTAAAATGAATGGGAATGGTGTTAAGGAGGATATGTCTAAGTCTCAAAACGAGGTGGGGACTGTTTCAAGTCCCGTGGATTTGGTTTTGAAAGAAGGGGATCAACTGGGTATGCTTAATTTGGTTAAGGAAGTGGAAGCGAATCCTATTACTAATGTGTCTACTTCTTGTGCGTTTAATCTTGATAACATTGCTTTAGATCCGGTTGTAAATGGGAATGATAATACTGTTAATGCTTCTTCTTCTAATCTTATTTCTCATTTGAACCCGAGAATCCATGAGGAGAATGAATGCTCTAGTAGGGACCATGATCCTCTGATTCTGGAGAAATGGCAAGATGCTATCCCTGTTAGGATAACCTTGAGGTTGTATTGGATCTGGGGGATGTGGTATCTGCCAAAGCTAATGAATTGCCTAATATTAATGATCTGGAAAATGCTAAAGATGATTCTTTTTTGCAGGAGTCGGATGCTCCTCCTCCTGCTAATGATAACAGATCTAAGCATTGGGGGAAAAACATTTCTACAATTGAAGATGGAGTTCTTTATATGGAAGGTATGCTGCCACCTAAGGATTTCTCAAGTAATATGAATAATGAAGAGTTACTATTGTCTGATCATTATCTTTGTGATGCTTACACTGACACTAAAGCGGAAATAACTGCTAAATGTTATGCTAGAGAAGATCATGATTTGAGATTCTCTAAGGGTCATGGTAAGAAAGGTAGGAAGCCTAGGAATGTCATTTTACAATCGCCTAGGAATACTCGTTCACATACTTCCCATTAATTTATGTCTTTATGTTTAATGATATTATTTGGAATGTGAGGGGCATTGGGTGTCCTTCTTCGAAATTTAGGGTTAAGAATATGTGTCGCATTCATAACATTTCTATTCTTATCTTACTTGAGCCTATTGTGCCAATGGATAAATTGTGAGTTACTGCTAAGTTCTTAGGTTTTAATCATGCTTTTGGTAATATTTCCAACAAAATTTGGGTTTTTTGGAAGGACTTTGTTAGAATTGATATTATTGGGGATTTTCCTCAAGTGGTTCATTGTAATATTAAAAGTTCTAATTTTCAATGTGGTGCTTCTTTTGTTTATGTTGCCTCTTCTCATTTCTCTAGGAGGATTTTGTGGGAGCAAATTACTAATTTTCATAATGTTTGTTCCTTGCCATGTTTTGTTGGTGGAGACTTTAATACCATTTCTAATACTGATGAGCGGTTAGGGGGCTCTCGGCCTAATTTTCAATCTATGGATGAATTTAATGATATGATAATGTCTTGCAATCTTATTGATATTGGTTTATCTGGTATTAAATTTACCTGGCGTCGTGGTCATTTGTGGCAACGTTTAGATAGAGTGTTATTTAATAATGCTTGGATTAGTTCTTTTAATTTGACTAAAGTTGAGCATCTTAGCCGTACCCTTTCAGATCATTCTCCTCTCCTGATTAATATTCAGATTAAATCTATGGGTGTGTCTGCTCAGTTTAGATTTCAGAATATGTGGTTAACCCATACTTCTTATCTTGAAGTTGTTAGCAATAATTGGCCTGCTCCCCTTTATCCGGATGACACAGTTTCTGGTATGAATAGGCTTTAGCTTAAGTTTAAAAGGCTTAAAACGGTTTTAAATTGGTGGAATCATAACATTTTTAAAAATTTCTTTACCAATATTTTATTGGCTGAAGATAGGGTTAGTTCTTTAGAGGATACTTATCAGTTAGACCCTTCTGTGTCTAATCTTGCTTTGCTTCTTGAAGCCAAATGGGATATTGGTAAGCTTCAAATTCAGGAAGAAATTTTTTGGAAGCAAAAAGCGGACACCAAATAGTTGATGGAGGGTGATAAGAACACTAAATACTTTCATGCTTTGGTTAATAAAAAATGTGCTGTGAATGGTATTCATAAAATGACTAAAGAGGATGGTTCTATTACTGAAGATTCTGAGGAGATTGCTATTCTTGCTTTTAACTTTTTTCATAAGCATCTTAATAAGCCTTTCAACCCGGCTACTGTGGTTAATCATTCCTTTATCTCTAATTTGGTTTCTCATGAAGCCAAAGTGGGTTTATCTGGTTTACCTCTTATTGATGAGATTAAAGTCACTTTATTTAACATGAATGTGGGTTCTATTGCTGTGTCTGATGGGTTCACCACCAAGTTTTTTCAACATTCTTGGAATATAATTGTGGATTATGTTTATGTTGCTGTGGTTCATTTCTTTAAGGGCTCTCCGATCCCTAAGTTTTTCTCGTTTACTTCTATTGTTCTTATTCCTAAGAATAATGATGTTAATTCTTGGAATGATTTTAGACCTATTAGTTTGTGTTCTTTTTTTATAAGCTTATTTCTAAAATTATGATGAATCGGCTTATGTTAATTTTACCTAATATTATCTCTCCTTATCAGATGAGTTTTGTTAAAGGTTTCGTGCGATTACGGAATAACGGATTTTGTTGGCTCAGGAGTATTGTTATGACTTTGATGTAAAGGTTAGGGGGCAATATGATTTTGAAGTTAGACATTGCGAAGGCTTATGATAACATTAATTGGAATTTTATTTATAGTATGTTGCAGCTGTTTGGCTTTGATGAGCATTTTATTTCTCTTAGTAAAGTGTGTATTGAAAGTCCTTATTTTTCTATTATTGTTAATGGTAAGAGCAATGGGTTTTTTAAAGCTTCCCATGGGCTTTGTCAAGGTGATCCCATTTCTCCGTTGCTTTTTATTATAGCTGCTGAATTCTTGTCTAGGGGGCTCTCGACTCTCTTTATTAACTATCCTAATATGTATTATAAAACGACGGGTGGTATCAATATCTCTCATTTGTGTTTCACAGACGATTTCATTATGTTTTCTAATGCTTCTAGAAATAATATTAAAAAAAAATTATGCTTCTTTAAAAGTTTTGAAGAGGTTAGTGGCCTTGTTTTAATAAATAGAAAAGTTGTTTTGTTATTTGCTAAGTCTGTCACCTCTGATAGAATTTTGGCTATTAAGAATCTTACGGGTTTTTCTCAGGCTTTTTTTCCTTTAAAATACTTGGGTATTCCGCTCTATAAGGGGAGGAAGAAGGCTTTCCTCTTTGATGGTTTGGTTTCTACTGTGCAGAATAAGTTGTCTTCTTGGGATTCTAATTTTCCTTATCAAAAGCGTGCTTGCCTCTTTGCTGGTTTATTGTTTTCAAACTCTTTTTCCTCCCAAGTTGATCTATTTGAGGCTTTAGAGGATTTTTAATAAATTTTTTTGGAGAGGTAATGCTCAGAACTCTAAAATTCATTGGACCTCGGGGGTGAATTGTTGTGGGTCCCTTCATGAAGGGGCTCTTGGTTGCAAAACTATGACTGATTTGGTCTATGCTTTTTTCCTTTAAACTTTGGTTTAATTTTAGAAATAATGTTAGTCTTTGGGCCAAGTTTATGAGGGCCAAGTACTGTGGGGGGCTTCATCCTTCCAACTGTTTTTACTCTAATGGGCAGTCTAAGGTTGGCATCGTCTTTTTATGATTAAATGGATGGTGGAACCTTCTTTGGTTTGGGGTCTTGAGCAAGGTAATATTTTATTTTTGCAAGATCGTTCGGTGAATGGTAATTCTTTGGATTCTTTACTTAATACTAACTCTACCAATACTGCTAAGGTTAAGGATTTCCTCTCGGGTAATGGCTGGGATCTGGTGAAGCTTTCTCAGGTTCTCCCTTAGCCCTTTGTTTTACTTATTCAGCAGATTCCTCTGAATATCAATTCAAGGGATGTTTTGCTTTGCTCTTTTACTAAAGATGGCCATTTTAACACTAAGGAAGCTTGGCATTATTTTTGTAGTCATAATGATGAGAATAAGTTATTTAAAATGATTTGGCATTATATCATTCCTTCTACTATTTCTGTTTTTATGTGGAGACTCTTGCATAAGTATATTCCAACGGATGATTTGTTAAGGAAGAGAGGGTTTATTATCACTTCTAAATGTCAATGTTGTTTTCACATTGAGACTTTACATCATGTGTTTATTTCTGGCCCTATTGCTATGAAGGTTTGGTATTTTTTTGAGACTTTTTAACTTAAATATCTTTAGGCCTGGTATTGAGAATCTTAATTTGTTGGAGGGTTAGTTTGTGAACATTAAGGGGCATATTAGGAATATGATTCCTTCCCTTATTTGTTGGTTCAT
Source organism: Dendrobium officinale (assembly GCA_019514585.1). Lineage (NCBI taxonomy): Eukaryota > Viridiplantae > Streptophyta > Magnoliopsida > Asparagales > Orchidaceae > Dendrobium > Dendrobium officinale. The sequence goes on along the minus strand of CM033690.1, from coordinate 45,833,569 downwards.
TTGGTTGGATAAAAATGATGCTCGGTTCAATGGTGTCCCTATGAATTAACAAAGAATTTTTCAAAAAATTGTGGATAAAGTCAAGGCGCTATTCTCTGCTAATCTTCTTGCTTGTTATGGAGGTGAATTCTAATTTTAATTTAAATTTTTTGCTCAATAGGGATGATGGTAATTGCACTTATTCCTCTTTCTACACTATTAGGAGTATTAAAAGTATTTTAACTGCTATTAACTGTTCTTTGATGTCGATTTGTGAGGAAGGTAATGCTCCTGCTCATCGTTTGGCGTTGCTGGGTGTTGATTTTGACAGTTTCTGCGAGTTCTCTTTTAATCAGCTTCCTAATTCTATTAAGGGTTTAGTCAATTTGGATCGTATGGGCTTCCCTTATGTCTCTGGTTAATGGGTGTCTATTTCTGGGTTTGGTTTTATTTTGTTTGGCGGTTTTCTGGTCATCTCTTTGGTTGTTGCCTGGTGGCCTTGTTTCTCAGTGTTGTGTGTGTGCTGGGTGGCTTTCCTTGCGGTCCTATTGGCTGGTGTTCTTCTGTTTTGTTTTGCTCCTGGCCAGGTATTGGCTGGCTGGTTGGTTGGTCTTGCTTCCTGCAGGGTTGGAGGTGCTGCAGTTTGAGTTGCCTTTGGGTGGTTTGCGTTCGGTTGCCTTCCTTTTGGAGGATCCAGATTTGTTTTGTTTTCTCTGTTCTGGCTTTGGTTTTTTCTTTCTTGCAGGGATGGAGCTTTTTGGACTATCTGTATCCTTTTTGGAGATCCCTGTATCCTTGCTTTTGTTTTCTCATTTATACTAGTTTCCTTTTGCAGATTTTTGGTTATATTTTGTTTGTGCAGGTCCTTCTTTGCACTGTTCATTGTAAGATCGGTGTGGATAACTGCCGTGGGGAGCATATTGTTAGGTTTTTGGCTTTCCCCTTTTTTTGGGTGCTTTCCCTTAAGCACCATAGAATGTTTCTAGGTTATTTGTATTGATCTTTAGTGGGGATCTTGAGCTTACAGGTTTTCTTTTATTTCTTTTTTGTAGCTCTTTGAGCATTAGAGAGTTTGAGAACCCCTTAAGGACTTTGTAATTTTCCCCTTTAATTACACGTAGGCTCCTATGGTGGGTTTTTACTTTCAAAAAAAAAAATTGAAGCCTCCATCTCATGAATCTCAAGATTTTGAGAGTTTGCCTTCCCTATCAATATCCATCCTAACAAAACTAATCAGACCAAGAAGAATTGAAGCCATGAAAAGGCTCACACAGTAAAGAAAAATCACTTTGAAATATTTTAAATTTTAATTCAATAATAAAAAAACTCAATAGTGTTAATGATCTTCATTAGCCATGACAATTTTGAACTTAAATCTTCTTCACCAACCATCCTAACTGCTTGTACTTATAAGCTCAAGTAATTTTATGCAAACATGTTTTAACCCAGTTTATCAAATGCTAAAACAGATACGAATGCAAGGAATAAATTGGGATCCCTCCAGGATGAATAAACGAACAAATTTTCTTTGATATGATTGCAACCACGTAATACACTTAAATCTGAGAGAGGAGGGGAGATTGGGGAGAGCTGCAGTAGCTAAAGATCCTAGTGGTTCAAAGTGTAATCCTATTCAAAAGCTTGGAACGAAGGTGGGGATTGCTGAACAGTCAACATTGGAGTGGCCCTTGCATGGGACCGTTAGTGGAATCCATGGTGGATTCCCATGTGAAGAATAATGATTTCATGTTACTTCATACTAGAGTACTGTAGTACTCGCAGCTTCCAAACCTCACCAAGGAGAGAGAGAGAGAGAGAGAGAGAGAGAGAGAGAGAGAGAGAGAGAGAGAGAGAGAGAGAGAGAGAGAGAGAGAGAGAGAGAGAGAGAGAGAGAGAGAGAGAGAGGGAGAGGGAGGGAGAGAGGGAGGGAGAGAGAGAGAGAGAGAGAGAGAGAGAGAGAGAGAGAGAGAGAGAGAGAGAGAGAGAGAGAGAGAGAGAGAGAGAGAGACTCTACATGAAATAATCGATGGTAGAGAATTATCAATCTTAATATATTACATTGGTGATCTATCCTTCTTTACCAGAGAATTCAACATTTCATAGTGTGTTAAAAGGAACCAACACAGGAACATTATGACTCTTCAATTTGGATTTAGTGAAATCCATTGAAGTTTATTTCGGCAAATCAGAAACAACATAGATTCTGAGAAGTTTAGCTTCGGCAAGCTTAACTGAACTGACTAGACAAAAGTTGATTATGTTGGCTGAGTGACACTGGACCGGAGGGGGCTCGATGAATCCACGTCGACGATATGGTGGCGGTCGCCAGACACCACTCCAAGAACTCCTTGGAGCAAGAACCACCACCTAAGAACAACTCTTAGGATACAGAAAACGAACAAACTAAACTCAAATTTTATTCATATCTCAAAAGCTGTCATTTCAAGCAATTGCTACAAGTATTTATAGACAATTAGGCCACATAAAAGGTTACATGCCTTAAAAGAAAGTACTACTCCTAAACAATCATATATCTACCAATTGGAATTAAAACTAGTTTGAAGTTAAATAGGATTAATCAGCTCAGCTCCGGCGTCGTACTACCGGGGTAGGAGAAACTTCAGACTCATAGGAAACTGTTTGGTTGACCACCATAAGGAGGTAGGCTTGGTTTGCTAAACCGGTATGGATATTTCTACCTGGTGTTAGATTTATATGTTGTGGAGTCCATTTTTATCCTCTGTTGCTCTAAACTTGGACCAACGCTTATCATTCTTGAAAATAATGAGTATGCGCTAACCAATGGAAGTTTATGATTTAAGTTGCTTGCAGGGTGTAAGATCCCAAGGGGATCAACGACCAAGTTTGAATGCATCTGATCTACTTTGCCCATAGCAAGTAGAGCATGAGGTGCACTGCCCAGAACAAAATTAAAATATGCACACACCAACATTGGGATGTCAGCACTAACTGCTATATTTTCCAATCCTTTTAAGAGGGTATGAACCTACCAAAGCTTAACATTTGTGAGTTCTTGGGGAACATTTACATTAGTATTAGCCACACAAAGAAGTTGTTTGCTCCCAAGACAATCAGTAACATGGTTGCTAAATTTGTCTTCAAGTACTGCTATCAAAGCACTATTATCTTTGATTAATCGACTCAAAGCAACTTTCTTCTGGTTAGTAGGAATAACAGCATCAACAGAGATTTTGCAACTTTATTAAATTCAACCTTATATTTCTTGACATGAGAAAGCCTATCTCTTCGAAAATCATCATCCACAGCGATTGTCTCCAAGGATTTTGTGTCGAAATGTATGAAGGTACAAAGATGGTTGTCGTGGTCAAGTTTGGTCATATCAATTCCATTGTCAATGAGGGAGAGAGCATTCGTTACCTTATCATGAATGATATTCATGAATAACTCCAGTTGGGCATCCTTCTTTCTCTCGTTGCAATCATATGTGGGCTGATCAAAGTCAAGAATTCTGTCAAACATGTCGTCATTATACACGTCATAAACGGGTTCATCAAAGATATGCAAAGACGACAATTTTGATAGTGGATCTTCAAATTCTTCGAAGTTGAACTCGATCGAGGGTGGGATGGAAGAGATCTGATCATCTACAATGCCCTTGTCATTGTCGTCGGTTCGTAAGGATTTAGTTGGAATGAATGATCTTGAATCCGTCATGGAAGCATAATTGTCCCGCGATTGGAAACTATATGTCGCTGGAAAAGAATTGGTTCGACGATAGTAATAATTGATGTGATGTGAAATCCAATGGTATTAATGACCGAAGGAGGCAATGGGTGATCGATGTGAGTTCCACGAAGCCAAAGAGTTCTTTCTCTTTGACCACTGAACAAAGTTCCAAAAACAAAAGGATGTTCTTGACGTGAAAACAGAACATTTTTTTTTTTTTTTTTTGAAAGAATCATCCACGAATTAAGATACCTATTGGAAAACAATTAAAATCAATGGGAAGATCTGGAACGTCAAGTTTGGGCGACTGGAACTTGCCCAAAAGCAGGCCGAGATCTTGTTTAATCAAAAACTAGCTTTGCTATGTTGGCCCGCCAACAACTTACCGGAGAACGTCCCTAGTGTGAGGTCGCCAGCGAGAAAGAGTCTGAGATACCGAGAAAGAGACAGAGATGAGGCCCGAGACCGATTCCTCGATGAAATTTGACTGTGTCAAAAGATGATTTCACCTTTCTTGGATGGATTTGAAAATCAGACAGCAGTAAGAATTTAGTTTCTAATTGCTTTCTTGAGGTCCGCACCCAAGAACAAATAAAAGGTGGACGTCAGCACTGCGGAGGAAGAACTGTAGACACCGCTTGGGTTTCGCCACCAACACCAAATGAAGTCAATTCGTCACCGAATCGGTTCTGCTTCCGAGGCTGATTCGCCACCAAAGATGGGTTGCCACCAAATGACGCCAGTGGCAGAGGCAACACGGCTACGGACAAGAATGCGAGCAACTTGCCAGATCTGATACCAAATGACACCGGACCGAAGGGGGCTCGACGAATCCACATCGACGATCCGGTGGCGGTCGCCGGACACCACTCCAAGAACTCCTTGGAGCAAGAACAACCACCTAAGAACAACTCTTAGGATACAGAAAAGGAACGAACTAAACTCAAATTTTATTCATATCTCAATAGCTGTCATTACAAGCAATTGCTACAAGTATTTATAGACTATTAGGCCTCATAAAAGGCTACATGCCTTAAAAGAAAGTACTACTCCTAAACAACCATATATCTACCAATTGAAATTAAAACTAGCCTGAAGTTAAATAGGATTGATCAGCTCAGCTCCGGCGTCACTGAGTTCTGGATTGGGTTTCCGCATTTTTTTTCGGTGAAACTTTGAGCATATTCACTCATAAATGCACACACATATGCAAGACTTATAACTAAGACCTATTCGTTCAAAGCTTAAATTTTAAACCAATAGAACAAAAAACGATTGATTGCCTTGAAGGTTTTTTGTCGCTAGGCCCACTATGGTTTCGTTTGGCATTTGAAGCACTCACTGTTGTTTCTTAAATTTATTTGCTTATCAATTAAAAAAGATGGAAGAGAGAGAGAGAGAGAGAGAGAGAGAGAGAGAGAGAGAGAGAGAGAGAGGAAAATTACTGATATACCAAGAACATAACAGCGATAGTTGATTTGGATTCCTATCGCAGCATCTTCCAATAATTTGCAACACTGTTGCTTAGAAGTCTTACACTCTGCTAACATTCAACATATAGTAGGAAATACAAATTAAAACAAACCCGCAGCGCAGCAGCAGCAACTGCAGTACACAATAAGTGATTAGGCAACAACTGAAAGATTTAAAGCTCACAGAAAAGCTTCCAAATTCGTCATCTCCGATATTCCAATCCCTTGAAACCTCGAACTTTCCCGCATCAAATCCATCTTGAAACCATAATTACTCGAACCCAGAAAACAGTCGTTATTACGTTGCATCACTCCCTCTGCTCCTCTTTCTTCTTTTTCCATAACCTCATAATGCAAAAAATTGTTGTTCTCTACTTCTTCAGCTCTAATATCTTCCCTGCTCCCTCCATCAAATTGTGTCATCATGGGCTTGGGCAAAGCTTCCTGCTGTGGAAGCTCAGGGAGTTGGTCTAAGTATTGATCCGACATAAGAAAGTTTCCACCTATTCTGCCAGACATGTTTTCGAGGGCCTGGTCTGGCCGAAAACAATTGGATGGCGAAGGAAGAGAAGAAGAAAGGGTGGAAATAAACTTAGCTGACTTCCCACGACGGGTCTTTCGGCAGCCACCACCAACGGGAATGCTGCGGAGAGAGCCTCCTTTGGTCCAATAGCGGCGGCAACCTTTACATAAGTAGCGAGGCTGGGCGAGGCAGTAGTTGTTGTAATAACAGAACTTGGTGTTTGGTGAATCGCAGCGGGGGCAATTGGGCGCGACTTCTTCGACTTTGGGGCGCCATCGGCGGTCTGTAGTGGGAAGTGGATGGAAGGAGTAGATAGGGAACATTGGGAAGTTTAGGAGAGCATTCTTTGGTGGGGAGATGGATGGGGAGATCAAGAGAGAGACTTTACCAAGAGGGAGAGAAAGGCAGTTTAGTGAGAGCGTGCATGCATGTGCTTGTAGGACAAATTTCTTAATAGGGAATTGAGAAATAAATGGTAATTTCGCTTCATAGATATTTTTTTCCTTTTTCATTAAGATTTTATTTGTGGAACTCAAAAAGAAAGGTGGGTGGTTCCCTACTTCACATTAGTAAGCTTGGGGAACTCAATAATCTCATTTTCAAGAGTTTTTGATCTAGCTTCGGTGGGTCATTTATTCACGTGCTATAATCAGATCTCTAGAAAAACCATAGATCATAGAAAAACCATAGATTCATGGATTTTAAAAATTATTGGCTGCAAGTCCCTATTTGTGAACTGAATTTTGGGATTGTCAAAAAATTATGGCGGAACATTGGAGCTCTCTTAACCTGAAAGATTGAAATTGACCTATTTCTCAAAATGTCTAGCCACAAATAAGGAGATCTTGAAATTCTATAACTGAAAATCAGACAGTCGTACAGGACGAGATATTTTTGTTTATATTTTTTATCGTACTGGTGAATAAAATCGATCTGTCAGTTATCTCCTATAGAACACTTGGAACGAATAGGAACTTGCTTTGAAAAAAATTTTCTAAGTCCTATTCGTCCAGGACGAAATTTATCATCGTCCCAGGCGATGGGTTCTCTGGATAATTTTCGTCCAGACGAATTTTGACCATCGTACGAGGCGATGGGTTCACTGGAAAAATTTCGTACAGACGAAAATAAATATCGTACAGGACGATCAGCTCTCTGGAAATTTTTTTTCGTCCGAACGAAAACAAATCATCGTCCCAGGCGATGGGTTCACTGGAAAAAGTTCGTCCAGACGAAATAAATATTCGTCCAGGACGATCAGCTCTCTGGAAAATTTTCGTCCAGACGATCACATTTTCGTTCAAACGATAAACCGACTTAGAACAGTTTTCAGCAGTTTCTAGAACCGACCTTGCAATAACCGTTCGTACTGGACGAACCAAGTTCGTACAGGACGATCAGCTGTACGAAGTCAGTTCGTACACATATACAAATTGGGTCGTTTCAGATCGTTTAAGTAAAATCGTCCAGGACGATCCAGAATCGTACCGGACGATCCACTGCGTACAGAATTGAATATTTGCAGTTTTTGGGCGGTTTCACTTGTCTTTTATATAAATAGTCCAAATTAGACTGCCACCCAATCTTTTTGTCATTTGATCTTCGTGCCTATTGAGAGAATAGCCAAGGAGAGAGTGGAAGAGAGCATTCAAAGGAGGATTCCTACCACTGGAGCGAGAAGGCTTCACTTGGATTGCTAAGGTAAGAGTCTCTACTTGTGAAATTGGATTTCTTCACTCTTTTTCTTTCTTCCTTCTAGATTCTTGTGAGAAGATCATTCAAGAAGATCCGGTTCTCTGCCGACACTTGGAGAGTGTGAACAGCCGAAGGGTTCTCTGCCCAACTAGGAGAGTGTGAACAGGACGAAGGTTTCTCTGCCCACACTAGGAGAGTGTGAAAGGACGAAGGGTTCTCTGCCCACACTAGGAGAGTGTGAAAGGACGAAGGTTCTCTGCCTACACTTGGAGGGTGTGAAAGGACGACGGTTCTCTGCCAACACTGGGTTTTGTGTAAAAGGACGGACGGTTCTCTGCCGCACCGGGGAGTGGTGAAAAGAGTGTGTTGTAAGGGCTTCTCCGCCTTGCTGTGGGTGCAAAAGGAGAGTCACTATTGGTATTAGTGCAATACTCAGAGGGCGCCTCTGAGGAGTGGATGTAGGTCTGGTTATAGACCGAACCACTATAAATCTGGTGTCATTTACTTTACAGCTTTTACGTTTCCGCACTTTAAATTTCAGTTTTAACAACTCTGTGGTTGAAAAACATTTTTCTACTAACCTTAAAAGAAAATTTTATTTCGGTTCAACTTTAACATTAAGAGGGTTTAAAATTTTTAAAACTACCAATTCACCCCCCCTCTTGGTAGCCTTGGGACATTTACTTAGGCTTAACAACCTAATTACTGGACTCAACAAGTGGTATCAGAGCAGAGTTTCAAAATCATAAGTTTGAACTACTTTTTGATTAACGTAGATGGCTACATTTGGAAACCGAAACACACCTGAGGGTTACTCTATCACTAGACCTCCACTGTTTGACAATATTCCTTTTGATTTTTGGAAAACACGCATGTCTACTTTCTTACAGTCACTTGATTATCGCATGTGGATGCTAGTCCAGGAAGGTTACACAAAACCAACTAGATTAGTTGATGGAATTAGGGTAGATACACCCTTTGCAGATTGGACTATAGAAGAACGTGACTTAGCACAATTAAATGCGAAATGTTTAAATAGTTTCTTTTGTGCTTTAAAATCTGAAGACTACATGCGAGTTTCCACTTGTAAAAGCGGAAAAGACATATGGGATAGACTTTGTATTACTTATGAAGGGACAAATGAGGTTAAGCAATCAAGACTCAATATCTTGTTACATGACTACGAATTATTTCGCATGAAACCTAATGAATCTATATCTGACATGTACACAAGATTCACTCAAATTGTCACCTCTTTGCATGCACTTGGTAGGGAATTAACTAATGCTGAAATGGTTAATAAAATTCTTCGTTGTTTACCTACTGCATACGATGCTAAAAATTACTGCAATTACAGAGTCAAAAGATCTGAACATTTATTCTATTGACAATCTTCTTGGTTCACTCATTGCTTACGAGCAAGGAGTAAGTCAAAGAAAGATTGATGCAGGTGAACCAAGAAAGGAAAAGAATCTTGCATTAAATGTGGAAGAGTCAGAAAGTGAACACTCACAACCTGAGGATGAAGACGATATAGCACTGATGACTAGACAATTCAGAAGCTTTTTAAAGAGGAAGCAGAAGAGACGCCAGCAATGGAATAGAGGTAAGTATAACAAAAATGGCAGGGTTTCTAATGAAGTGATTTGTTATGAATGCAGGAAACCAGGTCATATAAAAACTGATTGTCCAAAACTTAAAGCCACTCCTAGCAAGGAGAAGGTAGAGGAGAAACCAATGGTAAAGAAGGGCAAGAAGAAGTTTCAAAAGGCTTTTTGGGCGGACTCAGCTTCAGACTCATCTGAGACTGAAAACGAAGAAGAAGTCACCAACCTTTGCTTGATGGCAGATAAAGCTGAACAATCAGATCAAGAAGAGGAATACTCTCACACAAGACCTCGTGAGAGTATATGGTACCTGGACAGCGGATGTTCTAAGCACATGACTGGAGATACTGCTCAATTCATAACGCTGGAAACCAGGAATGGAGGCAAGGTTACACTTGGAGATAATACCACAAAGAAGGTGGTTGGATCAGGTATGATTGGAAATTTGAAAAACTTTTTCATAGATAATGTTTTATTAGTTGAAGGCTTAAAACATAATTTGCTTAGCATAAGTCAGCTATGTGATAAGGGCTATAATGTAAAATTTTTACCTACTAGCTGCATAATTAGCCTAAATGGGAAAATTGTTTTTAAATGGAAAAAGGGTGAACAATGTCTACATGCTAGATTTAAATTGTATTCAATCTCCTACTGCTTTTTGTTTGAAAACTGTTTCTGATGAATCATGGCTTTGGCATAGGAGACTTTGTCATTCTAGTATGAAAAATCTTAGAAAAATTACCCAAAAGAATTTGGTTAGAGGAATACCTAAACTAGACTTTAATAAGGACCACTTATGTGATGCATGTCAATTAGGAAAACAAGTGAAGTCCTCTTTTAAGTCCAATAAAGATCTTAGGACCAGTAAACCTTTAGAAATTCTTCACATGGATCTTTTTGGACCTGTAAGCACGGTTAGTCTAGGAGGAAAGGTATATGGATTTGTAATAGTAGATGATTTTTCAAGATTCACCTGGGTTAAATTTCTTTTTCATAAGAGTGAATCATTTGAGGAATTCAGAAATTTTTCAACTTGGATACAAAGAAAACTAGGATGTGAAATAATTTCTATACAAAGTGATCATGGAGGAGAATTTGAAAATGAAAGATTTGAAGATTTCTGTAAAGAAAAGGGGATTGATCACAATTTTTCTGCACCTAGAACTCCTCAACAAAATGGAGTAGTTGAAAGAAAGAACAGAACATTAATAGAAGCCGCCCGAGCAATGTTAGCAGAATACTCTCTTCCTAGATATTTTTGGGCTGAGGCAGTTAGCACTGCATGCTATGTTCTGAATAGGGTAAATGTGAGATCAAATTTGAATAAAACACCCTATGAATTGGTAAAAGGTAGAACACCAAATTTATCTCATTTACATGTATTTGGTTGCAAGGTGTTCATACATAATAATGGAAAATCTGCCTTAGGAAAATTTGATCCAAAATCAGATGAAGGAATTTTCGTTGGATATTCAAGTGTTGGAAAATCTTATAGAGTATTCAACAAAAGAACTTTAGTCATTGAAGAAACCACACATGTTGTTTTTGATGAAAATGAAAATATGGAAGAGCCAAAAGTTGTTGAAGAAGAAATTGAAGAAAACTCCCAAAAGATTGATAGATTAAATTTGGAAGAAAATGTGGAAGAAAATATAGAAAGAGAAGACCCTTTGCCTAGAGATTTGAGATTTTCTAAAAATCACCCAAAGGAATTAATTATAGGTGAACCAAGTGAGGGTGTTAGAACTAGGCGTGGATTAAACAAGGAAGTCAATCATTCAGCCTTTATTTCAACCATTGAACCCACTAACATTGATCAAGCACTTTCAGATGAATTTTGGATATTGGCCATGCAAGAAGAGTTAAATCAATTTGTAAGAAATAAAGTTTGGGAACTAACTACAAGGCCAAAAGATCAAAGTGTTGTAGGAACCAAGTGGGTGTTCAAAAATAAAATGAATGACTCAGGAGTAGTCATTAGAAATAAGGCTAGATTAGTAGCTAAGGGGTATAATCAAATTGAAGGAATTGATTTTGAGGAAACTTTTGCTCCTGTAGCTAGACTTGAAGCAATTAGGGTTTTACTAGCCTTTGCCTGTTTTAAAGGTTTTAAATTGTTTCAAATGGATGTTAAAAGTGCCTTTTTAAATGGAGTAATTGAAGAAGATGTTTTTGTAGAACAACCTCCAGGTTTTGAAAATTCTAAATTTCCAAATCATGTTTTCAAATTAAAAAAGGCATTATATGGATTGAAACAGGCACCTAGAGCTTGGTATGAGAGGTTAAGCACCTTCCTACTTGAAAGATCTTTTGAAAAAGGAAGTGTGGATACAACTCTCTCTTTAAGAAAAATTTGGAAAGGATATACTTATTGTTCAAATTTATGTGGATGACATCATCTTTGGATCTTCAAATAAACATCTTTGTGATGATTTTTCTAAAACAATGAGTAATGAATTCGAAATGAGTCTAATGGGAGATTTAAATTACTTTCTAGGATTTAGCATTAAGCAACTTGAGGAAGGTACTTTTCTTAGTCAAAACAAATATATTAAGGACATCCTCAAAAAATATGAAATGGACAATGCTAAACCTGTTAGTACACCAATGAGTTCTTCAGTTCAGTTGGATAAAGACCTTAAGGGAAAATCTGTTGATCAAAAGAAATTTAGAGGGATAATTGGATCTTTACTTTACTTGACAGCTAGCCGACCAGATATTATGTTTAGTGTTTGCCTATGTGCTAGATTTCAATCAGATCCAAAAGAATCACATTTGACAGCAGTAAAAAGGATTTTAAGATATCTACTAGGAACTCAAAACTTAGGAATTTGGTATCCAAAGTTTAGCTCTTCATTTGAAATTATTGGTTACTCAGATTCTGACTTTGCAGGCTGTAGAGTGGATAGGAAAAGCACTTCTGGAACATGTCAATTCATTGGAAATTCATTAGTTTCATGGTCTAGTAGAAAACAAAATTCAGTGGCACTATCTACTGCAGAAGCAGAATACATTGCATTAGGAAGTTGTGTGGCACAAGTACTTTGGTTAAAACAACAGTTGATTGACTTAGGATTAACTATAGGCACTATTCCAATTTATTGTGACAATACTAGTGCTATTTGTATTTCAAAAAATCCTATTCAACATTCTAGAACCAAACACATTGATATAAGGCATCATTTCATAAGGGATCATGTATCCAAAGGAGAAATTGAACTCATACATGTTTCAACTGAAAATCAACTTGCAGACATTTTTACAAAACCTTTAGCCTTTGATACCTTCAGTACTTTAAGAACAAGGCTTGGTGTTATTGATTTGAATGCTTAACCAAAATGTCTTTGCAACATTGATACTTGTTGTGTTTTGTTTTTGTGATTTTGTGAATTTTGTGTGTTTTTGAATGAATTGTTTTTGGATTTATGATTTTGTCTTATGTTTTCTGTGTTTTTTGATTTTTTTTTTTTTTTTGTTTTGTTGATTTTTGTTAAATTAAAAATTTAAAAATCAAAATTTTTGAGGAAATCGTCCAGGACGAAATATTTTCGTACGGGACGATGTGTAAAGGAACAGTTTGCGAAAATTTAAACCGTTTTAGAGCAGTTTTTATTGGATCGTCTGTACGATCTGTGATCGTCCAGGACGAATTTTTTTTTTTCTCTCAAACGTCGGGACGATTGAATGCAGCGGTTGAGTGGATAAAACAGTTTTTAATACGAACTTCGTCTGTACGAAATTTTTGTTCGTCCAGACGAACATGTGTCGTTTCATTGTAGGGGACGGTTTTCAAGAGTCATTAAAACGAAATACTTTTCGATCGTCTGTACGAAATTTTTTCGTCTGTACGATCGGTCAAGTCAAAAAGCCTGTACGAAGGGACGCATCGTAAGTTGTGTTGAATACGAAAAGCCGTTACATTTTGGACGAATTGGATCGTCTGTACGAACCTACTTCGTCCAGACGAACTATTATGTTTCGTCCAGGACGAATATTTTCGTCCAGGACGAAAGTATCGTTTTCCTTTAAATATGAAGGCTTTTCAAACTTGAAAATCACACTTTCAAATCTCTTTCTCAATCCCTTTCAACATCAAATCAACAATGGCCTCCTCTAGCAAGAGACAAAAGGTTTTGGTGAAGAAACCCAATAGGAATGCCCCAGACAACTTTCTTTCTAAGGAAAATGAGGAATCTTTTCCTCGTTTTGCCTCTGCAAAAATCACTCCGTCTCGCATTCTTATCCCAGCAGAGTTGAAATATCGGGTAATGCACCTTTTCGCCTCAACCCAATTTCAGTTCATTCTTTCTCTCGTCCACTTCTACAACAAACAAACCTACCATTACTTCCTTGCCAACATGAGTTTCAATTCTGACCACTCTATCATTAGTTCTTTTGTTTTTAAGAAGAAGGTTGAGATCACCAAGCACGATCTTGGTGCATTTTTAAACTTAAGAACTGAGGGATATAGAGCCCACACCCTAATGTCAGAAAACTCTTTCAAATGGTTTCAAATCAATAACATAATTAGAGGAAATGCAATTGACAATCATGTTGCTAGAGTCTCAGGTATGACTCAAGATGCCCGAATCATCCAGCATATCCTTAGATCCTCAATTATTCCTAAAGCTGGTGATAGGATTAACATCACTCCTCTCCTTTCTTGTCTAACCTTTTTAATCATGTCAAGACATCCTATTGATGAAGCCCAACTCATCATAGATCATATCTATGGGCTTTCAGAAATAGGACATGCTGATCAGAAGAAGAAGAAGAACATTTCATTAGGGCACTTGATTACTTACATTTTGGAGAAGAAATACAATATAGTGCATCCTGATGAGGAATATGAAGAGCCAGTTTACTATAACAATGCATCATTTAGACTGCTCTTCAAGGAAGGAAAAGATAAAGGGAGAGCACATGACAGTGCTTCAGAAGAAGAAGAAGAAGAAGAAGAAGGAGAGCATACCTCTGCACCTCAGTCAGATTATCAGAATCTGATTGAGAGATTTGATCGATTAGAGACTCATATTGATCAAAGATTTGATCAATTTGATGCTCAACTTGTGCAGCAACAACATGACATTGGTGTTATTAGAAATGAAGTACATGATATCAATACCAATGTAATGTTGATGGCCTCCTACTTTAACCTTTTCGGTGGCATTCCTCCTCCTCCTCCTCCAGAACAGTAGAGATGATTTTATGTGTTTTTGTTGTTCTTGTGTTGTATTTTTGTTGTGTTGTTGTGTTTGTTTCTCATTTTTTTTTGTCTTGTTTTGTTAATGTTTTTGTTAGTGTTTTTTTGTTTAATGTTGTGTCTTGTACTTTATGTTGTGTTTAATTTTTGTGAAATGTAATCCTTTCATATAAATCAATGCATTTCGCACTTGTTTCAGTATTGATTTGTTATTGAAATGTGGTTAATTTTTATGAATTTCATTAGTATTATTTAATCTTCATCGTGCTTAAATTAGATCGTAATTTGAGATTATCTACATTAGAAAATCTAGTCTTTCTAAGTTTAAAAGTTGTTTATAACTTGTTGTAATTAGAATTTTTAAATTCATGTCTATTCATTTAGACTACATCAAAGTTAAAATTATTATTGCAATTTAGATGTTTACTTATTTTGTATTTCCTTGTTCAAATAATATTTATGTACTTAGAAATATTTGAAATTTTAGATTATTGATTTTGGAAAGAATTGGTCTAAATTACTCTTGAAAATTGTACAAAAAGTACAAAAATCAAAAGAAATGCGCAATGGTTCGCAAATATGAAAAAGAGGCACAAAAAACAACTCAATATCAATAGATGCACAAAAATGTGCTCAAAAGTTTGAAAAAGATGCGCAAAGCGCCACATGTGGTAATTCTCTTCTTTCCAAATTCTTTCAATCTCTTAATTCAAATTGATCTTATGTTCATTTATATTCTTTTGAATTTTGAAATATAGAATTTTTTTTCTTCATCTCTCTTGTAATGATTTTCTATATTGAAATGTCTAAATTGAATCATGTCTTTGCTAAATTCTTCTTACTTACAATGTTATATCAGTTTTTAAATCTCCTGAATTTCTATGATTGACCTAATGTTTTTAGTTGAAAATTGCATACCTTATATCAATCACCATTTAGATTAAATATTCAAATGAATTTTCATACAATTACTTACATTTCTTGTCTATTTCTTCTTCACTTTTTGTTGCTGTCAAAAAGGGGGAGAAATTATTAGTTTGTGTATGTTTGTGTTTGTGGTATGTTTTGTTTGCAAGTTTTTGTGTTGCAAGTTTGTGTTAAAATTTTAAAAAAAAAATAATAAAATTTTTTTTCGTTAAATATTGTTCTTTAATGCCTCCTTATTTTAATGTACTCATAAATTCAGGGGGAGTTTAGGAGATAAAAGATGTGTTTTAACTTGAAACCATACTAATAATAATTGTTTTGCCATCATCAAAAAGGGGGAGATTGTTTGAATAGTTGCTATTTGAATGAGTTATATTTATGCAACTTATGTAGTTTTGATGATTCCAAACATTATTGTTCAAATGTATAGTTATCTCCTAACAATTTCAGAAGATTTGCACTTGCTCTTGTGTGTACTAACATTTCAGGAAAATCAGACTCCAGACTACGAAAACTTCAATTCAAATTCAACATGAGATATTTTGTTTAATTGATTTTTTTTTTTTTTTATTAATTTTGAAAGGGAGTGATTGTAATTGAGTGAATAAAATCTCACACACACACACACACAAATAAGGAGATCTTGAAATTCTATACTGATCGTACAGGACGATATTTATCGTACTGGACGATCTGTCAGTTATCTCCTATAGAACACTTGGAACGAATAGGAACTTGCTTTGAAAAAAAATTTTCTAAGTCCTATTCGTCCAGGACGAAATTTATCATCGTCCCAGGCGATGGGTTCTCTGGATAATTTTCGTCCAGACGAATTTTTGACCATCGTACGAGGCGATGGGTTCACTGGAAAAATTTCGTACAGACGAAAATAAATATCGTACAGGACGATCAGCTCTCTGGAAATTTTTTCGTCCGAACGAAAACAAATCATCGTCCCAGGCGATGGGTTCACTGGAAAAAGTTCGTCCAGACGAAATAAATATTCGTCCAGGACGATCAGCTCTCTGGAAAATTTTCGTCCAGACGATCACATTTTCGTTCAAACGATAAACCGACTTAGAACAGTTTTCAGCAGTTTCTAGAACCGACCTTGCAATAACCGTTCGTACTGGACGAACCAAGTTCGTACAGGACGATCAGCTGTACGAAGTCAGTTCGTACACATATACAAATTGGGTCGTTTCAGATCGTTTAAGTAAAATCGTCCAGGACGATCCAGAATCGTACCGGACGATCCACTGCGTACAGAATTGAATATTTGCAGTTTTTGGGCGGTTTCACTTGTCTTTTATATAAATAGTCCAAATTAGACTGCCACCCAATCTTTTTGTCATTTGATCTTCGTGCCTATTGAGAGAATAGCCAAGGAGAGAGTGGAAGAGAGCATTCAAAGGAGGATTCCTACCACTGGAGCGAGAAGGCTTCACTTGGATTGCTAAGGTAAGAGTCTCTACTTGTGAAATTGGATTTCTTCACTCTTTTTCTTTCTTCCTTCTAGATTCTTGTGAGAAGATCATTCAAGAAGATCCGGTTCTCTGCCGACACTTGGAGAGTGTGAACAGCCGAAGGGTTCTCTGCCCACACTAGGAGAGTGTGAAAGGACGAAGGGTTCTCTGCCCACACTAGGAGAGTGTGAAAGGACGAAGGGTTCTCTGCCCACACTAGGAGAGTGTGAAAGGACGAAGGTTCTCTGCCTACACTTGGAGGGTGTGAAAGGACGACGGTTCTCTGCCAACACTGGGTTTTGTGTAAAAGGACGGACGGTTCTCTGCCGCACCGGGGAGTGGTGAAAAGAGTGTGTTGTAAGGGCTTCTCCCGCCTTGCTGTGGGTGCAAAAGGAGAGTCACTATTGGTATTAGTGCAATACTCAGAGGGCGCCTCTGAGGAGTGGATGTAGGTCTGGTTATAGACCGAACCACTATAAATCTGGTGTCATTTACTTTACAGCTTTTACGTTTCCGCACTTTAAATTTCAGTTTTAACACACTCTGTGGTTGAAAAACATTTTTTCTACTAACCTTAAAAGAAATAAAAAAAAATTGAGTTTGAAAACGTATTTGTATGTCCAGCAATTCAGTTGGATGGCAGAGATTTTTCCTAAACGACCGAGGTTTGAATCCCCTGTCAGGCGCTGGAGCGTGCACACATGGGTGCGGGTCGGAGAAGGCTGGCGGGCGCGGGCAAACTGGTTATAGGCAGGCTTGCTGGCGGGGGAGCTAGTGCGGGCCGGAGCAGGCTGGTGGGAGCGGGTGCTGGCCGGAGCGGGCTGGAAAGAGCGGGGCGTGTGCGGGTGCGGGTTGGAGCGGGTGCAGGCTTCGGTTCTGGTCTAGCTGGCGGTCAAGCTGGCAAGAGCAAGGGGGCCTCACGGGAGAGGTGGGTGCCCGGGGTGGTGAGGGCCCGTACACAAACAATTTTTTTTTTTTTAATTTTTTTTTATTTTTCCGGCGGTTAAAGTCAGTCAGAAACGTCAGAATTATTTTCCGCCAAATAAAGCCGCCGGAATTTATTTTCCTATGTGGATTTTATCGGCGGAATTTTTTTCCACTGAAAAACCGCTGGAAATTTCGAAAACCACCGGAAAATGTTCAATTTTTGCCAAAAAATTCTGGTGGTAATAGATAATTTTCCTGTAGTGACCAACTTTATCGGTCTATTTCCTCTAATGGGGCCACCTTCACTTCTCCCTCTGAAGTTAACAAGGCCTTTATTAGTCACTTTAAGTAGCTAATCTCTAAACCTTTACACCCTCCCATTGGTGCTGGTTCTCTTCCTAACGGTGCTATTATTCCCTCCCACTTCTCTTCTATCTTGATTGCACCTGTCAGTGTGGAAGAAATTAAAAATGTGATTTTTTCTGCTCCGACTAATGCAGCCCTGGGCCCAGATGGGTATACATTTGAGTTTTATAAAGCTACTTAGAATGCGATTGGTAAACAAGTCTCTCATGCTGCTTTGCCCTTTTTTTATGTCCTACATGCCTAAGCATGCTAAACATTTTGCTATTACCTGATCCCAAAACACTCGCATGCCTCTTGCATTAACGATTATAGTCTTATATCTCTAGGTAACTCTTTTATAAGATCATTGCTAAAATTATTGCCAATAGAATGAAAGAGGTCGTGCCTTATATTGTGCACCCGAGACAATCTGGCTTTGTGAAGAAATAGAGCATCACTGATAATATTTTCCTTACCACTAAACTATTGGGAAGATTCAACTTGAAAGCTAAAGACAAATACTTATGTCCTAAATTTGACATCCATAAAGCTTTTGATTCTATTTTTAGGAGATTTCTATTGGAGCGGTTACTTACAAAGGGTTTTCCTCCTGTCTTTATCGACTGGATCAAAACTTGTATCTTTGATATTCATTTCTCT
This sequence comes from Dendrobium officinale, assembly GCA_019514585.1. Classification (NCBI taxonomy): domain Eukaryota; kingdom Viridiplantae; phylum Streptophyta; class Magnoliopsida; order Asparagales; family Orchidaceae; genus Dendrobium; species Dendrobium officinale. The sequence continues at coordinate 45,815,057 of CM033690.1, read as the reverse complement.
ATGGCTATCAATGGTGCTCTAGAAGTTACTTTAAGTCCTCTATCAGTCTTAGGCAGGGATGCCCCTTATCATATTATCTTTTCACTACTATTATGGATAGGCTTTCAACTTGCTTTGAGGATGTGGCCAATTGTCAAATCTTCACTGGATTCTCGGCAATTAATATATCTGTAACTTACCTCTTATATGTTGATGACTTACTTGTTTTTGCTAAGGCTAATATGGAGAATGCTCAAACTCTAAAAGATGTTTTGAATCGATTTGTTGCTTGCTCTGGTTCTACAGTAAACCCTTCTAAGAGTGTTATACTTTTTCTAAAAACTGCTCTCTTGATAATTGCATTTGTTCTATTCTTAATATCCAGCAAACACAAAGCCTTATCAAATACCTTGGCCTGACTATATTTACTAAAAAGCTTCATCAAGCTGATTTCCATCCTCTCATCTTGAAAATTACTATAGCTCTTGATGGTTGGAAAGCAAAATGTCTTTCATTCACGAGAAGAATTAAATTTTTGAGATATATGATATTCAATACTCTTGACTACAGGATAAGAGGCGCAATTATTCCTAAATCTTGTTGTAAAGCCATTAGTAAAATCTTCTATAGATTTCGTTTTTCTTGTGACATCTCTAAGAAAAAACTTCAAATTGTTTCTTGGAAAGACACTTGTTTGCCAAAAAAATATGGAGGTCTTAGTCTTCCCTCCATTGATTATCTTTTTTTTAAAAAATAGACCTAGAAATTAACCATCAAATAACAGGCTAACCCATCCCAACAAGAGAAGTAAATAGAACAAAAAATAAGAATTAACAACAAATAAACAAACAATAAGGCACCCCAAAACCCTAAAATATACATAATAGAGAAACCAAAGAGCTCCAAATAGAAATGACACTAAAAAGAAAACACAACATATATAAGCCCAAACAAAAATATAAATAATAGAAAATTAACTCCAGATATAGGCAAGAAGAGAACTAGAACCAGCCACCAAAACTGTTAACAGGTAATGTAAGGTAACCCATAAACATCCAACATAATTTTTCACTTAAGGATAATAGGAACATTAGGAAGAAGTGTCTTGAAAGATCGAATGTTGATTATCTTAAAAAGTTAGTCTAACATAACATTAGAAAAATATGTGATATTTAGATTTTGATTACCCAAATTAAACATAGAGTGACCTTAACAAGCAGAGAATGGTCATTCATCTATAATAAGATATATGTCATAGGCACAACTAATAGACCTAAACTTAATCATTTTCAATAAAAATTATAGTATGACCACTCCAAACACAATTTACCTCATGTCATCGATCATTTACACCAACATTATTCACCATCTCCATGCAAAATGACCTACCCAAGTTTGCATAATTGTCTTTTCTAACCACTTAAAAACCATATCATACTAAAGCCCATTTAATTACTTGGGAATGAACATTCTTTTTTGACATTTTTTTGCAAATAGTGGGTGTTGCTCAACTAAGCTAGACCTTGTGTTTTTTCTCTTGTATGAATTTTCGTATAAAAATAATTCTATTCTCTAATAGGTTGATTATGTATATTATATCAAAAGAGTTAATTATCAAGATGGAATCTCACCCCAATTGCTCAATTTTTCACACAACATAACAAAACACAAATATTTAAACATGCATACATCGTACTAAATCTACACTTGACTTGAGTATAGCTTGAGCTATTAGTTTAGCCCACTTATTTTGATATGTGCATAATATCAATTAGTTTTTATACAATTTATTTCCTCAAATTATATTCACTAATTCAATATTTTCTATAATCCCAGTACTCATGACAACATCAACAATATAGAAAGACAAAATGTTATACTAAAAAATTACAAAATACTCATGTCATATCATCACTTAATTGGTTGAAACAAGAAAACCTTCTCAAACAAAAGTATTAACACTCTACCATTTTGATTGGGCCACCTAATAAAAGTGAATCATAAATGATCTTTTCCAAAAAAATTATTTGGAGAGTTTGACAATACTCAATAAGAATTATATTAAGAAGCAAAATCTTTATCATAGAAGGTGATATTAAGAGTTCATCAATGTAAAGATCACATTTCTCAACACTTCAAAACTCTAAATATTGGAAAGATTCATTGTTCCCTTTCAAACCCCACCCAAGAATACCAGTGAAATCCCAACCATCCAAACTAAGTCAATGAGGTCTCAACTAAGAAGACTATAGCTTTCTCAACCTTCTCAAATACTCATTCAAATAAACCTTAATGAATGAATGTCTTCACCTATTGGCACAACATATCAAGTATCAATTCCAATTATAATGTCTATAATTTGGAGCCCGCATCTTTCATGACCATTTCAGAGTCCAATTCTTATTTTATAAAAATCACACCTTACAGTGTAGAGAATAAAAATAACAATTATCAACTTCAATTCTTCTCATCATATTAGTTTTTTTGTAAGTTTTCCTCTTACAAAATCTTCAAATTCATAAATTGTTTGCCAAGTCTTTCCAATGATGAGATAAAACAAACCATTTCTCAAGTCTTTGCACTCTCTCTGCCTGTGCCATTGAAGCTTCCATCTCATGAATCTCAAGATTTTGAGAGCTTGCCTACCCTATCAATATCCATCCTAACAGAACTAGCTAGACCAAGAAGAATTGAAGCCATGAAAAGGCTCACACAGTAAAGAAAAATCACTTTGAAATATTTTAATTCAATAATAATAAAAAAAAACTCAATAGATTTAATGATCATCATTAGCCTTGATAGTTTTGAATTTAAATCTTCTTTACCAACCATCGTAACTGCTTGTACTTGTAAGCTAAAGTAATTTTATGCAAACATGTTCTAACCCAGTTTATTAAACACTAAAATAAAAATGAATACAAGGAATCAAATGGGATCCCTCCAGGATGAATAAAAGGATAAAATACCGTTGAATCTGAGAGAGGAGGGGGGATTGGGGAGAGCTGCAGTAGCTAAAGGTCCCAGTGGTTCAAAGTGTAGTCCTATTCAAAAGCCTGGAATGAAGGTGGGGATTGCTGAATAGTCAACATCGGAGTGGCCCTTTCCTGGGACCGTTAGTGGAATCCATGGTGGATGCCCATGTGAAGAATAATGATTTCATGTTACTTAATACTATAGTACTATAGTACTCGCAGCTTCCAAACCTCACTAAGGAGAGAGAGAGAGAGAGAGAGAGAGAGAGAGAGAGAGAGAGAGAGAAAGAGAGAGAGAGAAAGAGAGAGAGAGAGAGACAGAGAGAGAGAGAGAGAGAGGCTCTACATGAAATAATTGATGGTAGAGAATGATCAATCTTAATATATTACATTGGTGAGCTATCCTTATTTACCAGAGAATTCAACATTTCATTGTGAGTTAAAAAGAACCAACACAGGAACATTATGACTCTTCAATTTGGTTTTAGTTAAATCCGTTGAAGTTTATTTCGGCAAATCAGAAACAACATAGATTATGAGAAGTTTAGCTTCGGCAAACTTGAACAGAACTGACTAAAGAAAAGTTGATTATGTTGGCTCAGTTTGGATTGGGCTTCAACATTTTTTTCGATGAAGCTTTGAGGAAATTCAATCATAAATGCACACACATATGCAAGACTTATAACTAAGAACTCTTGTTCAAAGTTTAAATTTATGAGTTACATAACTGGACATATTTGATTGCAAAGACCAATAGAACAAAAAATGATTGATTCAGTCAATCCAATGAATTGAACCATTCAAATTGGTTGGATCACACTCCTAGAATGCCTTGAAGGGTTTTTGTCGCCAGGCCCACTAAGTACGTACATGGCCAGATGGACTGATCTCATGAAGGGGATCTGGCTGTGTCATCTTTATAGGTTTAGAAAAATCCAGCCCTTAAAACTGACTATTGAAACATGAATAGTGAAATCCAGTCACATAATGCAGCTAGAAAATAGAAAATGAAATAGCTAGACTTGTCAACAAATTAACTAGAGAAATACTTGGCGTTGCCAAAATCCTAAAATTAGACTGCAACTACTCATCATCATAATTGTAATGGAAAGTGACTGAAACTTAAACTAGATGTTAAGTGCAGAAAGATGGCGATGAATCAAACAAACATTTGATAGGAAGATATGTAAATTTGCATGTACAAAGATGTCGGTACGTATTATGGTGGTTTTCTCAATTAGACATAAACTCTTCTTGATGTGCAGATGGTATTGAGGTGGTTTTCTCAGTTACTCTCCTTGGTTTTATCTTCATAACAACCAGCCAATCTTGTTTGCCTCGTATTCCCCTTGGATAGTTAGCATAATAGACTTGAGTTGCCTGACTAGCAATGATGAAAGGATCAAACTTTGCATATCTCCTAGCCCGCATTACTTCTGTTATACCGTAAATTGGATGAACTTTCATGCCTCTATTTGGTACTGGATCAAACCATTCACAATTGAAGAGATACACAGTATTCCTCTGACCGGGATATTCAACCTCTAATATTTCTTGTAATACCCCATAGTATTCAGAATCATCCCCTGTATGGGTGTTCCCTCTTACACATACACCTGAATTTTCTGTCTTCCTTCCTTCACACCAATTTTTTGTCTGGAATTTATAACCATTGACCTCAAATATTTGATAACATTTTACTAATCTATTTGGTCCCCAAGCTAACTCAGATAACCTTGAATACTGCGAACTGTCTTCAGTGTGTACCTTTAAATGTACAAGATGTTATTATTACTAATATTAATTGAAATAATTAACTCATTATGTAAGAATAATTATTCAAAACATACCGTATTTTTAAACCAAGCAGTGAATTCTTTTTCCACTATCTTCTGGACTTCTCCTTCTTCTGATGTACTAAGACCATCAATGAACCTCATACAAATTTTTGTCTTGAGTTTAGAACAAAGTCTAAAAGAAAATAGAAAATATAAACAACTTAACTCATACTTACTCGAGATACGGCTCAACTTCATCACAGTTAAGCAAGATGTACAATGTGATAACTGTCATCTCCTTATCAGTCAAATAGCGCATGGTGCTAGCGCCTAAAGGTTCCCCAATTACACTGAATACAGATATATTAGAGGATTTACCAACATTTTGAGATGTTGAACTTTCAGATATTGTTTCAAAATAATACGAGCAAAACTGAGTTGTCTCGTATGTTAAATATGCTTCATAGATAGAGCCTTCGGGTCGTGATTTGTTCTTAGCGGTCTTCTTAAGTTTATTTAAATATCTCTCAAAAGGATACATCCACCTATACTGAACAGGTCCACCAACCATAGCCTCATATGATAAATGAACAGGTGGATGCTCCATAGAGTCAAAAAAGCCTCGAGGAAATATTTTCTCTAGTTGACAGAAAATGAATGGAATTTGCTGCTTCATAAGAATCAAATTCTCCACATTTAATTTAGAAGAGCATAAATCTTTGAAGAAGACACTTAGCTCGATCAGGTGCTTTAAAATCTGATCTGGCAGATAACTAAAAGCAGTGGATAGTAGACATTGCATGAAGATGTGACAATCATGACTTTTCAATCCGAATAATCTCCCTGATCTTATGTCAACACACCTACTTAGATTGGAAGAATATCCATCAGGTACTCGTAGAGTCTTCACCCATTCCCAAATTACTCGTTTTTGCTCTAAAGTTAATGTGAATGGAGCTTTGGGTTTGAGAAATTTTCCGGCTCCACCATCCTTCAATTCCAAAGCTTTCCTTCTACAAATCTCCTTTAAGTCCATCCTTGCTTTTATATTATCTTTCGATTTCTCTTTGATGTCCATAAATGTATAGAAAATATTATCAAAAACATTTTTCTCTATATGCATAACATCCAAGTTATGTCTAATCAAGTTTGTTCTCCAATATGGTAACGACCAAAAAATACTTTTCTTGGCCCAATTATGGTTGACACCATATTCTGGCAATCTGATCTCAGCTAATGTTGGAGATTCCATTATGGTGGGAAAGAACTCTACTCTTTCAAAAATTTCTTCACTACTGAATCTTGGAGGAGGTTGAAACATCACCATTTTATTTTTAGTAAACACTTCTTTATTTCGCCTGAAAGGATGACTTTGAGGCAAAAACATTCGATGACAATCGAACCAAGTGTTCTTCCTACCATACTTTAAAGTGAATGATTTTGTATTTTCCATACAATATGGACAAGCTAACTTGCCTGAAGTATTCCAACCTGAGAGCATATCATATACATGAAAGTCACCAATTGTCCAAAGTAATGCTGCTCTTAGTGTAAAATTCTGTTTGGTGGAGATATCATATGTACTTACTCCATCTTCCCATAATAAACTTAAATCATCAATCAAAGGTTGTAAGAATACGTCAATCTTTAATTTTGGATTATGTGGCCCTGGAATTATAAGTGATAGAAACATATAAGGAGTAGTTATACATAACTCTGGAGGAAGATTGTAAGGAGTGAGTATCACAGGCCAACATGAGTACGGTGTAGCCGACTGACTGAATGGAGTAAAACCATCTACGCATAAACCTAATCTGACATTTCTTGATTCTGCCGCGAATGTGGGTTGTGTACGATCAAAGTGCTTCCAAGCCTCTGCTTCTGATGGATGTGTGATAACACCTTCTTGTGAAATGTGATCATTATGTCATCTCATGTGTGCAGCAGATCTCATGGATGCATATAACCTTGATGCTTAACATCTTCACAGCAACAGATAATTCTGAGTAAGTCGTGCACCCTTTCCAGATTGGTTGCTGGGCAGCATGCAATAAATCATAAAAATTTTGTGCCTCCATATTCGGTAACTCTTATGTATTTTGTTCAGTTTAAATTCCAGTTGCATCATGAACTAATTCCTCAAGATTTGGACGGTTGTTTTCAGCCTCAGCAACATTACTACTTGTAGAAGGACCGCATTGATAATCAAATTGTGGCTCATAGTCATCATGAGAAGTCCAATACCAATACCGTGGCATGAATCCTGTGCGATACAGATCAACAGTTATATCATCTGGTTCTAGGTGCACTAGATTTTTGTGTTTAGAACATGAACATCGAAACTTTCCTTCTGATATAAAGCTGGGCAGCTGTTTCGCTTGCTGAATGAAAAAGTTCACCCAATTGATGAATTCATCTGTTAATGTCTTCCGACCTTGAGATAATCGGTTATACATCCAACTTCTTTGATTTCTAATATCCATAACCTATATATAAGAGTAAAAAAGTAATGGATTTATATATATATATATATATCTAATTAAAAAGACATTATAATATCCATATCTATTTCACCATCACTCTGAATAGTAGATCCAAGATATTTAAAACATGTTACACTTATTAATGACTTGATCGCTCAAAGTCACAATCCCCTCACTAGGTCTACTAACTACTAAAGCAAAAAGATATGGAGTAATGTTGATCTCCATAATCCAAGTTTACCTTCAACTCCCTCTCTAGTCTTATCAACAAGAACAATATCATCAACAAAAAGCATGCACCAAGGTACATCCTCTAGCAAATGTCTAGTGCTAACAACCATGACTAAAGCACAAAAAATAGACTAATGTTGATCTCCATAATCCAAGTTTACCTTCAACTCCCTCTCTAGTCTTATCAACAAGAACAATATCATAAAAAAAAGCATGCACCAAGGTACATCCTCTAGCAAATGTCTAGTGCTAACAACCATGACTAAAGCACAAAAAAATAGACTAATATTGATCTCCATAATCCAAGCTTACCTTCAACTCCCTCTCTAGTCTTATCAATAAGAACAATATCATCAACAAAAAGCATGCACCAAGGTACATCCTCTAGCAAATGTCTAGTGCTAACAACCATGAGTAAAACAAAAAGATATGGACTAATGTTTATCTCCATAATCAAAGTTTACCTTCAAATCCCTCTCTAGTCTTATCAACAAGAACAATATCATCAACAAAAAGCATGCACCAAGGTACATCCTCTAGCAAATGTCTAGTGATAACAACCATGACTAAAGAAAAAAGATATGGACTTAAGGCTAATCCTATATGTAATCCAACCGAAATAGGAAAAAAAAAATGAAAACAAATACCTTCGGTCATTCTACGACACTCCTCGGCGGCGCGCGACTAGGAATGAGAGAGGCGGCACGCGACTAGGAATGAGAGAGGCTCGACAAAGTCCGATGAGCATTGACGACGAAGTCTGGTGACCGTCAGCGACGTCTAACCACGGCGAGCGACGAACGACGACGGAGGGCGACGGGCGAAGCAGTCGAAGTGAGAGAATGCAAGGAAACGAATGACGGCCAGAGGGGTTCGGTTTCGAGAAATAGGGCTTTTACCGGCGGAAGTTCCGACGGTGTTGACGCTGGTGACACCGGTATCATTTCTGACGTATTCTACATCGGTAATATTTCGTTGAGTTTAAATACGCCGGCACAATGTCCGCCGGTAACGTACGCAAGAAATGTTCCGCCGTAACATGCGACAGAAATGGATCAGACATTCTTATACCGTCGGATTGGTCGGCGGAACCGGCGTCGGTAACTTTAAGGCGTATTTTGCACCGGAAATGTTGCCGCAACATTTTCGTCGAACAATTCCGCCGTTGCCTGCGCCGTTATTACCGGCGCACAATTTTCCGCCGGAAAATCCGACGGTAATCGCGTGTTTTCCCGTAGTGGGGCATAAATTATAAATACTGAAAACCTCAACTTTTTTTTTTCATTTGGGCTTAGGACTGACATCGAAAGTTAAATTTTTTTTTGTTAGCCTAGTTATGTAAAAATTTAAATTATATAATAAAAAACTTACAATCAAAAGGACATTATATTTATATTTTTCTTGCATTATACCTATGGCTTATCCCTTCGAGTTTTTATATTTTGAAATCATTATATAATCACTTCATTGTCAATATTATTGAAAATATATTTTTTCAATGTAAGTGATTAAGCAATCAATCATTGAAGATTCTTCCATACGATTGTGCAAATGAATCTTTACAATTTTCATAGTGAAGAATGTTTGTTTGATTGTTGCTGTGGAAATTGGTAATACCATAGCAAGTTTTATATGTAAGAACATCAAAGGATAAATAATATCATTTTTTTTAGTCTCCCTTATTTTTTGTGCTAGTTCTCCAATTCCTTTTAAATTCTTGAATGCATAATTTGATCTTAGATCAATGATAATAGTCTAAAGTTGGCTATCTAATATAATGAAATGAATATTTAAGAAATCTGATGGATAAAATTTAGTCATATGTATCAATCTTAATTTGTCAAAAGCTGAATATGAGTCACATGAACTCAAGCATGCCACACATATAAGTAACTCAATATTTATCTCATCAAATTTATTATTAAGATCTTAAAGTTGCTTATTTATTATTGAATAAAATAGCTCAATTTTGTAATGATGTTTATTCGTACTTGCTTGATAATAACGCCTTAATCATTATAAAAAATTCGCTATTTACCGACGATAATATCGGTGGTCATTTGATCGTCGGAATTACTGGAACTTAAATTGGCGGCTTAACCGCCAAAATTAACCGGAGTTTTTTAATAATAAACCACTAAAAATGTCGGTGGTAAAATCGGACATACAAACATTTTTTCTCCAGGTGTCGATAATTACTAGCGGTTTGGCCGTCGATTTTAAGTCTCTTTTTCTTTTCCGGCGGTCCAAACCATCGATAATTGCCCTAAAATTGGCCGCCCTGCCCCTATCTCCTCATTTCTTCACATTTCATATTTCATCCAGTTCTCTCGCTCTCGACTCTGACCTGCGTCAGCATCAATCCGGCCACCGATGCACTAACTCCGGCCACCGATGCCCTAACTCCGGCTGTCGACACCCTCAGTCCGCCCACCGACGCACTCTACCTGCCTACCAAGGCCTTCAGTCCGACCATCGGCACCCGAAGGTGATCTCCGTGTATTTACTTTTTTTTTTGTTTTTCTTTAGTCATGGATGTTCTCAGTAATCTTTGCCCATATCATTTTTCTTTAGTTATGGATGGTAGGTTGATTTTGGACAAGTCTTAAGCCCATATTATTTTGCTTTAGTCATGGATGTTCTTGTTGATAAGACTAGAGAGTTTATACTACGTTTTTTTTTTTTTTTCCTTTTTTGATTATGATATTATTCTTGCTGATAAGACTAGAGAGGGAGTTGAAGGTAAACCTGAATTATGGATGTCTACCTTAGTTAGATTGTAAAGGTTCTCTCTTGAGTTTATTAATTTAAAACATGATGAAGATATTAAGTGTCGCAACATTTACTTACCAAACATGAATGTGAAATAGATGGGAATATTATTAACAGAAATCAAGTTGGATAGTTGAAGTGGTGGAATGCATCAAGGTGTTTGTGTGATAGAAAGTTCCCTCCCTCAAACTTAAGGGAAAGTTCTATATGATGGTGGTGGGACTTGCAATGCTTTATTAAAAGAGAAGCATAATACTAAGTTAAGTTTTGCAACAAGAAGTGACCTTAGAGGTTTGGTCGCTTAAAACGACGGCCTTTCGATGACCCGGTTAGGAAAGTAGATCAGGTATAAGATTTTACTTATATTAAGAAAGGTAGAAGTAGACCTAAGAAGATCACTTCGGCAAAAAAAAATATCATTAATGATATTTCTTTATTAGATTTAAACGAGATTTAAAGCTACATCTATTCTAATAATTTATTTCACAATTATGTAGGAAATGAACGTTTCCTTTAGCTTCTAAATGACTATCTAAGAAGAGAGATATTAGATATATAACAGATTGTTATCGAGTTAAATAGGATTGACAAATAAATTTATGCAGGAAATTCAGACTTTTATTCAAGTTTCATCTTAACTACCTTCGCTTAAATTTGATGTAACGTTTAGATGTTCATGCTTGAAGCACAAAAACCAACCATTCCTTAAGCTAGATGATGTAAAGATTGATTTATATCGTAGGAGATTTATTTCACAGTACTGGATTTAGATCTCCCATGGAGAGTACGAGCCCCACTGAGATACTCATGCCGGTCCATCCACAACTTTTGAAACATTTGATAAAGATCAAATGAGTAGACCATATGAAGAAAAATATTTTGAACTCTGTTGCTGTTTTATACAAAATAAATAGAAAAATTCTATTTTTGTGTAGGTTTTATGGAAATCGGTGTAAATAGAGGGGTATGTCAATTTTTTTTTTCAAATGCTACATGTTTATGGTGGCTAAGTGGAGGTTTAGTCGTCAAAAACATCGATACCGGACGACTTATTTAGCCGCCAGCTTTTTGGTGTAGCCACCAGTTAATTACCGGCGGCTTGAGTGCAGGAATTTACCGGTTGTTTTGCCGCCAGAATACTGCCATAAAGTTTGACCGCCGGAAAATGGCCGTCGGAATTCCTTTCCTATGCGGTTTATTCCGATGATTTGTGAAACGCCGGTCAGCTGCCGAAAATTTTCAAAATAGTCGTAAAACTTGCTTTAACCGCCGAACAGGTCGGCGGTAATTGACAATTTTCCTGTAGTGAATCTTCCTTGCATTACAATATTATCAAACATATTGGAATCGATTAAATTATTTTTCTCACTAACAAAGTATTTCATTCATCATCTCTCATATTTTGAAGCTTTTGCTTCAAAATTATTGCCAATGTCATAGCATTTATGATATCTTTATCTTTTTTTTTTTTGGGTGTAAAACCTCTGAACTCATTTTTCTCTCCCAATATATATCTCACCATATGCAAAATAAAGACATTTAAAATATTGCACAACTTCAAATAGTGCACACACTTCGCCTTTTTGTTCACCATTTGATCCATGTTGTATTATTATATTAAGAACATCAACAATAGATCTATACAAAAAAATTATATTCACAATAGAATCATAACGTGAGCCCCAACGTGCTCATTGAACGCCTATTTCCTGATTCAAACATTTACGTTTGAAGATTCACTATTTTATAGTTGCTTTACTATCTTGTCAACCTTTGGAAAAATTATTGTGTACGCAATTCGAACGCAGAATAAGGTTCGGATGCTTCTTACTGACTGTTTATTTTACTACATATTTTTTGATACATAATTTTTTCTACGTATTTTAACAGCAAATAAAAAATTCCAAGTATAAAGGAGGCTATAACATAGAACTGAAGGCCATTCATGGAAAAGAGGATGTCAGAAAATTGGAAAAATAGATAAAGAGAAAATCAGAAAAGTATTAAGATAAAATGGACGTTTGAAGATTGTTTTTTCCGTAACAAGGAGAGTAAATAGAAATTATTTATTATCAACGGCCCCACAAAATGGCCTTTCAAAACCAGTTCATTGAAATTACAAGCGATATAATATGTGAATAAAAAAAAAGTGATCGATTGGTTTACAAGTTTTATGCAAACGTGAATACAGGAGAAATATGCTACATAAGAAATTAGAAATGTTAATTCTTAATGGGATTTGTTAGAAACTAGCTTAAATTTCTTAAGGAAAAAAATTTATAAGATGGTGATAAGACCTGTAATATTTTATGATATAGAATGTCAAAAGAGAAGCATAAACTTAAGTCAAGTCTTGTAGAATTAGGATGAGTGTGGATTAGTGGCTTTATATATAGAGATAGAATGCGAAACGAGTATATATGTGAAAATGTTAGAGTAGCTCCAGTGGAAGATAAATTTAGATAGAGTGGGGCCTTATTAGATGGTTTGATTAAATAAAACATCGGTCTTCTGAAGACCTTGTTACACTACAGGAAAACCTTCGATTACCGTCGGAGCTTCCGTCTGAAGTAAATATGTCGGTAAAAATGAAGCATGAACTGATGGATATTTAGACAGCGTTTTCAGCGTAAATTCTACCAGTTAGTTTCTAGTGTATCATCCGCCATAATATATATGACCAAAAGTTTATACGTCGGTAATTTCCGGTGGACGATCCGACGGATATTTCATTGTGCTACTTAAACTCAACAAAGTTTTTTTTAGTGAATATTGCGATGGAAAAAAAATTATGGTGTAATATCCGCCGGTAAATTCGAAGGAGAAGGCTCTATTTCCCTCCTGAACTTGTCTTTCCTTGTCATTTTCTCCCATTCGTGTTTCGGTTTGCTCTGCTTGCATCAGTTGCCTTAGTTGAACGCCGCTGCTGTCAAGACTAATTCATCGCTCAAACAAACTTCCATCGAGTTTGCCGACGTTCGCCACTCTTTTTTTTGAAACAATAATCATTTTTCGGCGTATTTTTTGAGCTGGAATTGCTGGCATATTATTCGCCAGTTGAATTCGTCGACATTTGTCCGGCGGACATGGCAACGACTGATCCGTCGAAAATGCTGGCGCCAAATTACGCCGAAAATACCAGCGGATATAACGCCGCAATCCTTCCCAGAAAAATGACGCACGTTTCATTTTTTTTTGTCGGAATTGTTGCAAATCTATTTTCATGACTTATGTTTTGATGATTGACAAACACTATTTCTCTTGGACTGCTTGTTGCTTCTAATGTTTCAGGAATCGAAGATCGGACGAACAAGACGAAGCCAATTCAGGATTGCGTAGGTTTAGGGTTGAGTCAGTCTATACTTTTGTTTTTCACTTCTTGAGTCTACTTGTAATGGTCAAAGAGACTGATGCTAATTAACCCTTCACACACACACTTGAGAGACTTAGAATTTCTATTTTTACTCATATCGGCCAGGACGATTTTTACATCGGCCTTGACGATCAGGCTTAAAACAGAAATTCTAAATAAGGATTCTTAATTAAGGCAGCCGTCATTAACATATCGGCCTGGACGATACGTGTATCGGCCAGGACGTTATGTGTATCGGCCAGGACGTTATGCTCAAAACAGAAAGAAGTTGCCGCCATCGCAGGATCGGCCAGGACGATCTATTCAAAAATCTTAAGTTACTTCAGGACGATAAATATCGGCCAGCTCGTATCCAGGGCAATCCTCAGGACAATTTTCCTCTGATTTGAACTAATCGACATGGACAATCGTGAGGTCGTCCCGGACGATCAAGCCAAATTTCAATCGTCTAGGAGTGTATCTAGGACGATGCTCTGGCCGATCTTCTGAGTTTTGTATTGATCGGCCAAGCCGATATCCATATCGGCCTGGACGATAAAGTCAGGAACTTACAATTAATGAGCTCTTTTGAAGCTCTTCTATTTAAGAGCTCATGTTCAACGTTTTGGAAAACCTTTGGCTGCTGCCTTGACCTGAGAAGACCTTGAGGAGAGAAAGAGAGAGAGGGAGAGAGAGAGGATCTTGTGAGGGGGAGCTTGTGAGGGGATTCACAAGGGTTGCTTCAAGGATCGCTCTGCTTGTTCTTCGTCTAGAGTTTCTCGTCCGTGGAAGGGTCGGTAGAGGTAAGGAGTTAGCTTTTGGTTGTGGTTCTCTGTTAGCTTCAGGAGGAAGCAAAAGGAGGTATGTTCTCTGCCTTGCTGGGGTGGCAAAAATGAGGTTCTTGTAAGGGCTTCTCCGCCTAGTCGTGGGGGCTAAAGGAGAGTCACATTTTATAGTGCAATACTTGGAGGGTGCCTCCAAGGAGTGGATGTAGGTCGAGTTGACCGAACAACTATAAATTTCTGTGTTCTTGTTTTCTTGCTTCCGCACTTTTAATTTCACATTTATTTTTGTGGAGTGATTTTGGTTTATGTTTTTTATTCTTTGTTAAAAGAAATTTTTAAAATACCAATTCACCCCCCCCCCCCTCATGGTTAGCTTGGGCCAGTTCTATAGGGCTTAACATCCCTAACGAACTTTCAAGTGGTATCAGAGCAGGATTCAAAAATTTATATTTGAAAACTTTTTGAATTTGATCCATGGCTAATCTTGGGAATCGTAACACTACGGAAGGGTATTCTATTACCCGACCTCCCCTGTTCGATAACCTACCTTTTGACTTTTGGAAAACCCGCATGTCAACGTTTTTACAATCTACTGATTATCGCATGTGGATGCTTATTCAAGAAGGTTATTCTTCACCTTCCCATGAAATTAATGGTGTTAAAACTGAAGTTGCCTTTACTGAATGGACTTTTGATGAACAAGATTTAGCTCAATTAAATGTAAAATGTTTGAACTGCTTTTTCTGTGCTTTAAAATATGGGATTACATGCGTGTCTCAACTTGCAAAACTGGTAAAGAGATTTTGGATAAATTGTGCATCACCTATGAAGGTACTAATGAAGTTAAACAATCCCGTTTGAACATTCTCTTGCATGACTATGAACTTTTTCGTATGAAACCTCATGAATCGATTTCTGACATGTACACTAGGTTTACTCAGATAGTTACTTCACTGCATGCACTAGGAAAAGAACTTTCGAACTATGAAAAAGTAAATAAGATTTTGAGATGCTTGCCTTCATCATATGATGCTAAAATCACTGCAATCACTGAATCTAAAGATTTGAACACTTACTCTATTGATAACTTACTTGGCTCACTCATTGCTTACGGCAAGGGGTGAATCAAAGAAATCTTGATGTATGTGAGAAGAAAAAGGAGAAAATAATTGCACTGAAGGTGCACAAATCAGATTCTGAATCTTTCGGGTCTGAAAGTGATGAAGTTGCCTTCATCACAAGGCAATTCAAAAGCTTTCTAAGGAAGAAACAAAAGCATCATCAAAATTGGAGAAAAGGTAAGGATCATAAACATGTTAAATGATCTTCTAATGTTGTTTGTTTTGAATGCAGGAAGCCTGGACATGTGAGAACTGATTGCCCTATGCTTAAAGATCACTCAAGCAAAGGAAAAGGTGAGGAGAAACCTAAGCCAAGGAAGGAAAAGATGAAAGTACAAAAAGCATTTTGGGCGGATTCGGCATCAGATTCATGAGAGACAGAACCAGAAGATGAGACATTAAAATTGTGCTTGATGGCGGACAACAATCCTGATCAAGAAGAGGTATGTGAACTTTCCTACGATCAGCTTCTTGAAGTTTCAGAAAAAATCCATGTATCATATAGAAAATTAAAGAAAACACATACTAGCTTGAAATTAGAATTTTTAAATCTACAAAAAGAGCATTAAATTTTGATTAAAGACCATCAAACAATTGATTAAAATCACATGACTTTACTTGTTGAATTTGATGAGTTAAATAAAAATTATTGTGAGTTAGTTGAAAATCTTGATGCATTAAAAGTCGCACACACATCACTTGAATCTGATTTTAAGAAGTCTAAGGAGATAGAGAAAAATTTGAGGATTGAAAATGAAGTTTTGAGAAGCACTAATTTGAAGATTCAAAATGAATTAGAAGCATGTA
This sequence comes from Dendrobium officinale, assembly GCA_019514585.1. NCBI lineage: Eukaryota > Viridiplantae > Streptophyta > Magnoliopsida > Asparagales > Orchidaceae > Dendrobium > Dendrobium officinale. The sequence goes on along the minus strand of CM033690.1, from coordinate 45,798,777 downwards.
AGAAAACTAAGATGACATCTACTTTTGATCAATTGCCAAAACCTAGGAAGAGGCATTATAACTCAAACCACTTAAGAAATCCCTTTCTTGGAGTTAGATGTTTTTCATGTGACATGCTAGGTCACATATCACACACTTGCACGATTCACCATAGTACACATTGGGTGTGGAGACCTAAGGTGCATGATCCACATCATACCACACATGCATTGCATTCTTCTCTTCATAAGAAGGAACACAAACCTGCTTGGGTTCCTAAATCTAACATTTGGTAATTTTGCAGGAGGGCTGTCACAAAAGACCTCGTGAGAGTATGTGGTACCTGGACAGTGGATGCTCTCGACATATGATTGGTGATGCCAGCCAGTTTGTTGTACTAGAGTCCAAGACTGGAGGCAAGGTTACTCTTGGAGACAACACCACCAAGAAGGTGGTAGGAGCAAGTACAATTGGTAATTCCAAGAACCTTATGATTGAAAATATTTTGCTTGTAGATGGATTGAAGCACAACTTGCTCAGCATCAGTCAATTATGTGACAAAGGCTTCATCGTGCAATTCTTTGCAAATTCATGCATTGTAAGTTTAAGTAACAATACTATTTTGCATGGAAAGAGGATCAACAACGTCTACATACTTGATTTAAATAACATTGAATGTACTGCTTCTTTTTTCTTAAAAACTGTGATTAATGATTCTTGGTTGTGGCACAGGAGGCTTTGTCATGCAAGTATGAAAACCCTTAGGAAAGTGAGCCAAAAAGACCTAGTTAGAGGTGTTCCCAAACTTAAGTTTTTAAAAGACCACCTTTGTGATGCCTGTCAACTAGGAAAGCAAGTGCACTCCACTTTTCACCCCATTAAGGACATTAGCACCTCTAGACCTTTAGAAGTTCTTCACATGGATTTGTTTGGACACATTAGCACTGCCAGCTTGGGAGGGAAAGTCTATGGTTTTGTGATTGTTGATGACTACTCGAGGTTCACTTGGACTAGATTTCTTTCACATAAAAATGAGTCTTTTGAGGAGTTTAAAACATTTTCTACTTGGATTCAGAAAAAGCTAGGTTGTGAGATTTTGACCATCCATAGTGATCATAGGGGAGAATTTGAAAATGAAAGATTTGGAGATTTTTGTGAGGACAAGGGGATTAGCCACAATTTTTCAGCCCCTAGGTCCCCTTAGCAGAACGGTGTAGCTGAAAGGAAGAATCGGACTTTGGTGGAAGCCGTTAGAGCCATGCTTACTGAGTATTCACTTCCAAAATACTTTTGGGCTGAAGCGGTTAACACAACTTATTATATGGTTAATAGGGTGAATGTTAGAGCCAAATTAGAGAAGACACCCTATGAGATCCTTAAGGGTAGGACACACAATCTTTCCCACCTTCATGTCTTTGGTTGTAAGGTTTTCATTCACAACAATGGGAAGCCTCACTTGGGAAAATTTGATCCTAAATCTGATGAAGGAGTATTCTTGGGATATTCTAGTGTTGGGAAGTCTTTTAGGGTGTTTAACAAAAGAACTTTGATGGTGGAAGAGACAACCCATGTAGTTTTTGATGAGTCTGGTCCTAAGAAACATGGAGTAGAAAATGATGATGTTGGAGAAATTACAAGTGAAGTAGAAAATTTGGGGAAGGGGAGTGAGCACCTAAGTAATGAAGGAGTAGAAGAAGTCACCCAAGGAGTAGAAAATTTTGATGTAAGGGGAGAAGTACAATCAAATAGAAGGGATAGACTTTGAGGAGATTTTTGCGCCTGTAGCTAGATTGGAAGCCATTAGAGTGCTATTAGCCTTTGCCTGTTATAAAGGATTTAAGCTTTTTCAAATGGATGTCAAGAGTGCCTTTTTAAATGGGAAATAAAAGAAGATATTTTTGTAGAACAACCTTCAAGTTTTGAGAGCTACCAATTTCCAAATCATGTGTTTAAATTAAAAAGGGCTTTGTATGGTTTAAAGCAGGCACCTAGAGCTTGGTATGAGAGGCTTAGCACATTTTTACTAGAGAGGGAATTTGTCAAGGGGAGCGTAGACACCACCCTTTTTCTTAGAAGAGTTGGAGATGATTTACTCATTGTTCATATTTATGTTGATGATATACTCTTTGGATCTTCTAATAAGAAATTGTGTGATGATTTTTCTAAAACAATGAGTAGAGAGTTTGAGATGAGTTTGATGGGAGAGTTGTCCTACTTTTTGGTGAATAGCATAAAACAATTGGAGGATGGAACTTTTCTAAATCAAACAAAATATATAAAGGACATTTTGAAGAAATATGAGATAGATAAAGCCAAGCCAATTAACACTCCCATGACTTCTAGTGCTCCATTGGATAAGGACCCAAGTGGTAAGTCTGTTGATCAGAAGAAGTATAGAGGCATGATTGGATCTTTACTTTACTTGACTGCGAGCCGACCTGATATCATGTTTAGTGTTTGCCTTTGTGCTGGATTTCAAGCTGACCCTAAGGAATCCCACATGACTGCTGTTAAGAGAATTTTTAGATACCTTTTGGGGACATAAGGCTTAGGGATTTGGTACCCTAGACACAGCACTTCTTTTGAGATTATTGGTTTTTCTGACTCTGATTTTGCAGGATGCAAGGTGGATAGAAAAAGCACTTCTGGAACTTGTCAATTCATTGGACAATCTTTGGTCTCTTGGTCTAGTAGGAAGCAAAACTCTGTTGCACTTTCCACTGCTGAAGCTGAATACATTGCTCTTGGAAGTTGTGTGGCCCAAGTCCTTTGGTTGGTTGAAACAACAAGTATTGGATTTAGGATTACATGTAAGCACTATCTCAATCTTTTGTGACAACCCTAGTGCCATATGCATCTCTAAGAATCCTATCCAACATTCAAGGACTAAACACATTAACATTAGGCATCACTTTATTAGAGATCATGTGACTATGGGAGACATTGAGTTACACCATGTGACAACTGAAAACCAACTAGCAGACATCTTTATTAAACCACTGGCCTTCGACACTTTCAGTTCTTTAAGGACCAGATTGGGTGTGATTGACATAAATGCATGAAACTTTTAGCTATTTTCTTTTGCTTTTTGTTTTCTTTTTGTTTTTTGTTGTTTTGACTTTTTAGTGTGTTTTATTTTTGTTTTGTCTCTTTTTTACTTAGTTTTCAAAATCATCGCTGATATGGTATTATATTCCTTGTCCTTATTTTTTGAAAATTTGTAGTCAATGTGTTTTCATCTACTTAATCTCTTAGATGGTAGGAATATTTTGTGATTGTGTCTTTTTCTCTAACCTATTTTAGTGGCATAGTTTTCTTTTCTAATCAAAAGTCTATCTCAAATTAAAGATTGTTTATGAAATTGAGATCTTTAATGATTATTTAAAGTCTTTTTGTCACATAAGATCCCTCGTTCTTTCTTTGATTATTAATTCTGCTTATGGTAATTCTTTCATATGTTAGAGAGAGAGCTCCTATTCTCTAATATCTGAGAAGATATATTCACAACTAAGATTTTTTAAAGGATTATAAAAGAAAATCTAGCTTGCAAAAAAAAAAAAAATGCCAATGATGCCAACCAAAGAAGTGCAAAGACATCAAAAATTGAAAAATCTATATAAAGATGCGCAAAGCGCCACTAAATTGACAAGAGGCATAAAATGAGCCCACTCAAAAGCAAGCTATTATCCTTTTTAAAATCTTTTAGAACTTAGAAGTTTTGGTTCTCAAAGGCTTGATTTCGATTATCTTGTGATCGTGACAAATTTACCTTACTTCATTATTTTATAAAGATTTTTTTTCTTAAGACAAGTGATGGGTAGATTCTTTTTCTCATATCCAATTAATTATTTGAGTTAGGTCATTGATTTCAAAAGACGATTCTACCCTAAGAAAATGTTTGAGCTAAGGGTAAACCATGAACGGATATTCCACTATTCTATGGATTAATGAGATTGGTAACTCATTAACTCACAAGTTTTTTAAATCAATCACATTGAATACTATGTCATTTTCATGCCTTGGTTAAAAAAAAATTCATTTGATATTTATCTTTTGTTCCCTCCTTTTTGATATGTCAAAAGGGGGAGAAGTTTATGAGGTTCCTTTTTTATCGATCCTGATCTTTTACTACTAATTACTTTCGTAGTGTTTTGCCATCATCAAAAAGGGGGAGAATGTTGCAAATATATTTTGATGGCTTATGTTTTGATGATTGACAAACATTATTTCTCTTGGACTGCTTGTTGCTTCTAACGTTTCAGGAATCGAAGATCGGACGAACAAGAGGAAGCCAATTCAGGATTGCGTAGGTTTAGGGTTGAGTCAGTCTGTACTTTTGTTTTTCACTTCTTGAGTCTACTTGTAATGGTCAAAGAGATTGATGCTAAGTAACCCTTCACATACACACTTGAGAGACTTAGAATTTCTATTTTTACTCATATCGGTCAGGACAATTTTTATATCGGCCTGGACGATCAGGCTTAAAATAGAAAGTCTAAATAAGGATTCTTAATTAAGGCAGCCGTCATTAACATATCGGCCTAGACGATACGTGTATCGGCCAGGGGAATATGCTCAAAACAGAAAGAAGTTGCCGCCATAGACAATTAAGGTATACTGTATTTTTAAATTATCGGCCAGGACGATCCTTGATCGGCCTAGACGATATTCACAAATTGTGCCTTAATTGATCAGGAAATCAATGGAGTAATTAAGGATGATTGATACAATCATATTGTCCTGGACGATCGCAGGATCGACCAGGACGATCTATTCAAAAACCTTAAGTTACTTCAGGACGATAAATATCGGCCAGCTCGTATCCTGGGCTATCCTCAGGAAGATTTTTCTCTAATTTGAACTAATCGGCCTGAACGATCATGAGGTCGTCTCGGACGATCAAGCCAAATTTCAACCGTCTAGGAGTTTATCCAGGGCGATGCTCTAGCCGATCTTCTGAGTTTTGTACTGATCGGCCAGGCCGATGTCCATATCGGCCTGGACGATAAAGTTGACAACGTGCAATTAATGAGCTCCTTTGAAGCTCTTCTATTTAAGAGCTCATGTTCAACGGTTTTGAAATCCTTTGGCTGCTGCCTTGACCTGAGAAGACCTTGAGGAGAGAAAGAGAGAGAGGGAGAGAGAGAGAGAGGATCTTGTGAGGGGGAGCTTGTGAGGGGATTCACAAGGGTTGCTTCAAGGATTGCTCTGCTTGTTCTTCGTCTAGAGTTTCTCGTCCGTGGAAGGGTCGGTAGAGGTAAGGAGTTAGCTTTTGGTTGTGGTTCTCTGCCAGCTTTAGGAGGAAGCAAAAGGAGGTAGGTTCTCTGCCTTGTCGGGGTGGCAAAAAGGAGGTTCTTGTAAGGGCTTCTCCGCCTAGCCGTGGGGGCTAAAGGAGAGTCACGTTTTGTAGTGCAATACTTGGAGGGTGCCTCCAAGGAGTGGACGTAGGTCGAGTTGATCGAACCACTATAAATTTATTTGTTCTTGTTTTCTTGCTTCCGCACTTTTAATTCCGCATTTATTTTTGTGGAGTGATTTTGGTTTATGTTTTTTATTCTTTGTTAAAAGAAAATTTTAAAATACCAATTCACCCCCCCCCCTCTTGATTAGCTTGGGCCAGTTCTATAGGGCATAACATCCCTAACGAACTTTCAGGAATTGCATCGAAAAATCCACCGGAAATATTTTCGATATTTCGCTGGTACCTGTTTACCGATGTACAAATTACCGTCGTACGAAAATTCGTCGGAAATTCAATGAAAATCTTGTTTTCCATCGAATTTCCTCATTACCGTCTGATTTTGTGCGCCGGTAATGAACCATTTTCCTGTAGTGTTAGGAGAGTAGAGGTCTCAAATCCGACCTATGTTAAGAAAGGTAGATGTAGACCTAAAAAAGCTTGGTTATACAATGTTAAAAATGATTTTCTTAGTAGATTTTAATGATAAGTTGATTCTTAATATTACACAATACAACAAAATGGATAATACAAAATGGATTCACAAGACTTGACCCAATATGATAGGATAAAGACTTGTTGTTGTTGTTGATATATATATATATATATATTAGCAATGATTTCACTTATGATAGATTAGAGATAATTTATGTGGGTTTTAAAAGGCTAAAATAAATTTAATCTTTGCTTAATTCAACCTACTTTATAATTAAGATTTTGGAGGATATGCTTACATAGCACTTATATATTTAAAAAATAAATATCATTATTTATAAAACATAATACTTTGTTAAATGAACATAGGAAACCCACAACGATGAACACACAAACTACCATTACATATGCTTCTTCTCACATTGCTAGCTAGTCTCGCCAATGCCTTTTTTGACAAACTCCTATGCGACGTCCTCGCTTCATTGTCATATAAGATTTGTTGGCTTTTGGTAGGAGGAGGGGAGATAGCATGAGGGAGAGCAAGAGGGGTCTGGGACGCAAAGCAAAAGAGAGTTCAAGAAGAACAAATGGTGAGAGAGAAATGGGGTGTTCGATTGATAAAGAATAAAATTTAGATATTAAATATATAAATAAGAAAATTTTAACTATCACTATAGGAAAAATGTCGATTACCGGCGGTCATGACCGAAGGTTATAGGACCGCCGGTAAGAACGACGGTTTGGCCGCCGGCTAATACCGGGGGTTTTGTAACGTTAAGCCGCCGGTAATAGTGACGGTCATGTAACCGCCGGATAAACCGCCGGCTATCAATATTACCGGCGATTTACCGGCGGCTTGGACCACCGTTGATAAGTGATCCCAATACTGACGGTCGTGGCCGCCGGTAAATGCCCTAAAATTAAGAGGCCCGAGCCTAGCATTTCATTTCTATTCTTTACTTCTCTCACTTCTCAACAAGTAAAAAATACACTCTGCATAATAAGTTGGTTATCATTTATCAGAATTATTTCTCAGAACTAGATAAATTTACAAGTGACATGCAGTTATTTCTTATTAAGCACACCACTCCCCCACAGTGTCGGACAACTATATTGCATTGAGTGAGTGAGCAGCTTTTGATATAAGTTAAAATATGGAGCAGCTGGAGAGGACAAACGACAGAGGTGCAAGTACTATTAACCAGTCGATAAGTCAATCTATACTTAATGAAGAACCGCCATCTTCACTGGCCGGGTTAGAATATAGTACTGCAGCAGTTTCTGCACGCCAGTACATCGCTTATTAGTTCATAGGTCGGTGGGTCACAGATCTATACCATCCAAAGGCTATTCTTTTTCTCTTTCATGTGTGCCTTGTTGTCCACATCCAGCATCTCTTATGCTCTACGGCCAATATTTGATTTGAGGTGATAGTTCTTGAACATCCGGTTTTTTAGGTGAGAAAGGCACATGGGGAATTTACAGAGCTTTTATTGTTGAATAAAACATACAAGCTTAGACTTGGGTGGTGTCAAGTGCGGAGAGATTATTATGTGCGGATATTGGATATAGAACAGTTCGAATTTATCTCTGTAAACAGTAAAAGTACAGTGATAAACAGCGAACTGCATTTTTACTGTTCACAAAGACAATCCGGATGGTTGTCCCCATCCGATGTCCGCACGTAATAATTCATCATCTAAGTGTGAGGATATTTTTATTTCTCTCTTAACCTACTTTTCACATCATGAAAATTTATGACCAATCCTCTTATTTATATATCATTGAAATGTTAGGATAATTTACATACATAATACACACTACAGGAAAATCATCAAAAACCGACGATTTTTTTTCCGACGGCTTAGATGGTTAAACCGGCGGTTTTCAAAACTACCGGCGGCTTTTCGGCAGTCCTCAAGCCGCCGGAAAAAAATGGCGTAGGAAACAATTAACGGCGGTTTTATTTCCGGCGGTTTTATTATTAGCCGACGGCTTTCCGGCGGTTTTGTTTCTCTCTCCCTCTTTCTCTCTCTTTTTCTCTCTCTCAATCTCTCTCTAGCTATCTTGCTCTAACCCAAAGTCACAATCAACACAATAGATCTATCATTACTAAATTTACACTTAATAAATAAAAATTTAGATCTACTCCAACGATTACAAGATTACCTCTTGCATATATCTAGATTACTATCAAAATTATACAATAAATTACAAACTCTTGCAAATGTCTAGTAAGAACAAATAATCACAGAAAAAATATTAAAGATTACCTTCAAATCCCGGGTTTTTCTTCAACTCACACGAAAAACTAGGGCAGCCGGTGTGAGATCGACGGCGGCAAGACAGCAGAGCTCGATCGAGCGAGAGGCGGCCGGTGTGGGATCAGCGGTCGGAGAGAGTTCGTCGGCAGTCGGAGAGAGAGGTCGTCGGCGGCAAGACAGTGCGCTCGATCAAGCAGAGGCGGGCGGAGGCGGACGGCAGCTTAGCTGTCATTTAAGAGATTTTAAGTTTAAAAATTGACAAGAGGAATGTATGCAAATATAAGATTAACTTAACTTGAAGTTTTAAAAAAATAAAATTATTATTAAATAAATTAGTTTAAAATAGAACAATTAACATAATCTTGTATAAGAATAATCTAATTTATGTTTTATTCATTTCCTTTTATCTTCACTTTAATTTGCCAATGATAACTCAACAGGGTTTAGATGGTAGTTGTCATGCATCATACACACATGTTGTGTCCGTGGGCAAGTACAAATCAGTGTCCTGACTTTCATATGATCTGTATCTAGCACTTTGGGAAACTCTTTAGCTTATAAGGAACATTCTCAATAATGAAAGGATATTTATGTCGAAGAAAACAACTCTACATCCCTAGATCTTTTCTTAAGAAATTTCTAATCTTTGTATTGCATTATGGAGGAATTACTGGTAATTTTGAGAAAGATAAAACAATATGGTTAATGAAAGTTATTTTTTTAACTTTCACTTAAACAAGATGTTCAGAAATTAGTGGCCTAATGTCTAACATATAAACAAGCCAAGGCCATCAAATAAAATAGGATTAATTTATTGTTTTTCCCTATCCATTCTAAGCCTTGGGAAAATATCTCAATATATTTTGTCTTAGTTTTGCCCCATATAGCCCGAAAACATGATAATATTTTTATGGCATTTAATAGAATCTCAAAGATGACACATTTCCTATCATGCTCCTAAATTAACAATGCTTCTCAAAAACCTTGGGATAAGGATGAGGACTCGCCATCGTTTGTGTTGGTGGCCGGGGAGGAACATGACAAATGAAAACCCCCTAAATCCCGTTTGGCTTCCATCTATGTGCATCAATATTAGATGGGTTTAGATTAATATATATAATATATATATATATATATATATATATATATATATATATATATATATATATATATATGTGTGGATTAAACATTTAATATCTTTTATAAAATTTTTCCTCAGGAACATGTCCTAACATATTATTATGCTAATTATTATTCAGAAAAGACCATATTAAAGACTATAGGTAATGCACTATATATAGTAGTTTATATTTTACATTTTAAATTCCCATGTCCATTGTATATTTAGCATATCAGGTTAATTCTTTTTTAATATTTGAATTCAATTTTAATATTATTTATCTTGCTAAGCTTTTAAGCTCACAAAATAGACAAAAGTTTCTTTAACTTCATCCCAATCAGCATTCAAGACCCTCCCCATGTCCACCTAAGCCTAAGTTGACAAGGGGGTTGGCTTTAGGTGTGGTCAAACTAGCTCAAATAACGTCCATCTCTATGCCAACTCAGTTCCAACTATTTGAGCATTCTCTAAAACATTCCCAAGTCATTCCTTGGCCCTTGGATTAAAATCAAATGGCTTAGATCATTCCCATGAGCTTGCAAGGACTATATGACCTTTTCACATGGCTTGTACCTTTGTCCTTGATTCCCCTTGCTCCCAACCACTCCATGGACACTTGGAATCCATCAGGGATTGTACCCAAGTGATCCCAGCCATCCTCCACTTGGCATGGGGATGTTTGAATAGGGTAAAAACCTCATTTGAACCATCATTCAATCCTTTACTCTCTCTCTCTCTCTCTCTCTCTCTCTCTCTCTCTCTCTCTCTCTCTCTCTCTCTCTCTCTCTCTCTCTCTCTCTCTCTGCTCCAGCCTCCTCAAGACCTCACTTCCCAAGCAAAACCTAGCCAGTCAAACCTTTCCTGCGACATGATTTTGGTGAGCTTAAGCCAAGTCCGTCCAACTCAAAGAACTAATGTTCGAGTGCGTTTCAGAACACAAATCTTTCAGTAAAGTTAAGTGTGGATAATCAACAAGCTCAAACAACCTTAAATCTCCCGAATCCATCCATTAGATTAGTTAAAATCCTTAACCTTAGGTTAGGACACTTAGGTTAATTTAACTCTTTATTAAGTGCATTTCAAGTCAAGTAATCTTTCTCCCATTGCTTCTATTTATGTAGGAAACCCATGTTTATAATTTCATTATATTCTATTGTATAGATCAAAAGAACGAACTAGATTATCATTTTTTAGGGTTTAGTCACAATGTACTTGAGGTGTATGTTTATTTTGGGCCATTGATCTGGCGATAAATGGCTCGAATCAAGCCATTTCGTGTTTTAATCAACCGTAGCTCTGATCTTGCAATCAATCTCTAGCTTTATCCAGCTTGATCTGAGTCCTCCATTCCAAACCACATAGATGGATTTTCCACTTTCTGATATCTATTAACCAAGATCAAATTGAGGGATTTGATCTACGCTGTTGGGTGGAACCCGCTCTGGATCGAATGATCGTTAGCCATGCTGACGTAGTTAAGTGCTGCGAGGATCATGATCACCCACCGCCCAATCATTAGGCATGATTGCACCACCAAACCGCATAATCGAGTCCAATAATTGCTGGTGTCGCCGCATTTTGGCCCACCTAATCGAAATGCTCCACGGGCCTTCTACACAAAATCAATTCAAATTAGTTTTAATTAATTTTAAACACTATTTCAAACTAAAAAACTTTAAAAAACATTATTAAAAATTAATTATTTGCCTCACCGGGTTCGACGAAAAAGGAGTTTATAAAGGTTTCTCCGCTTTGCTATGGGAGCAAAAGATTAGTCACTATATTTTAGTGCAATACATGGAGGAGAGGGTTCGGGGAGTAAACGTAGGTCAAGTTGATCAAATCACTATAAAATATGGTGCATTCTTTTTATGTTTATTCCTGCACTTTATTTTTCACATTTTTTCTGTGGTTGATTATTTGGTTAAAATATCTAATTCATTTTATTATTTGCTTCCGCATAAAGGGTTAATCATATTTGTCTTAAAATATTCAAAAATATTTTTTCTTTTTGTTTAAGGGCTAGTTCATAAAGGCTAATAACCCTAACAAACTTTTAAGTGGGATTAGAGAGGGATTCATAAAATTAAGTTTTTGAAATCTTTTGAATTTTTATTCATGGTTAACTTTGGTAATCAAAAGATGGTGGAAAGGTATTCCATTACTTGACCGTCCTTATTTGATAATATACCTTTTGATTTCTTGAAAACTCACATATCCACATTTTTATAATCTATAAATTATAGCATGTGGATGATTATAAAAGTAGGCTATTTTGCACCAACACGTGAATTGAATGGCATCAAAACTAAACTTCTAATTTCTGAATAAACATTTGATGATAGAGATATATCGTGACTTAATACAAAATGTATGTACTTTTTGTATGCACTAAATATGAAGATTACATGCGTGTCTCAACTTGTGCTACTGATAAAAAAAATATGGGATAAATTATGTATTACTTATGAAGGCACAAGTGACGCTAAGAAAATCTAGGTTAAATATTTTACTTCATGACTATGAACTTTTTTGCACAAAAAATATATTTGAAATGTATACAAGGTTTAGACAAAAAATGACATCCCTACATTCCTTAGGAATAGAAGAAATAAACTATGAAAAAGTGAATAAAATTTTGAGATGTTTACATTTTTTCTTTGATGCTAAGATTACTGTTATAACTGAGTCCACGAATTTGAATGCTTATTATGTAGATTATTTACTTGAATCACTCAGTGCTTATGAGAAGAAAAATAAGGAGAAAATTGTAGCCTTAAAGGCTAATGACATGGATATTGATTCTTCTGGTTCAGAAAGTAATGATGTTGCCTTAATTATAAGGCAATTCAAAAGCTTTTTGAGAAAGAAATAAAAGCACCATTAGAAATAGAACAAAGGTAAGAATAACAAGAATTCTAAAGGTTCTTCATATATGATTTGCTTTGAATGTAAGAAGCCAGTACATGTAAAACCTGATTGTTCTACACTTAAAGCTCACCCAAGCAAGGAGAAGGGTGAAGAAAAGCCTAAGTTCAAGAAGGACAATAAATGAATCTAAAAGGTTTTTTGGGCAGATTCTGCATCTAACTCCTCTGAAACTGAAGTTGAAGACAAGACAACTGAACTTGTGTTTGTTGGTGGATAATTATCTTGGTCACTCTGACCAAGAAGAGGTATGTGAATTAACATACGATCAACTGCTTGATGTTACTAAGAAAAATTTATTCATCTTATAAAAAGCTTAAAAAATCACATGCTAACCTGAAAATTTTGATTAAAGATCATTCTAAGCTTGATAAAAATCACATGATATTATTAGATGAATTTGATACTTTAAACAAAAAGTATTTAGAATTGACTAATAAACATGATTACTTAAAATATTTACATGTTAAGCTAGAAACTGTATATAAGGACTTAAATTCTCTTGCAACTAATTTTAAAGAAAATAAAAAAACCGTCCAAAATGCTTGATTTTCACAATCCATCAAACCTGAATGCATAAGTCAAACTAGGAATAGGTATTATAACCTGAGTAGATTAGTAAACCCTTTTCCTGGTGTTAGATGTTTTTATTTAGCATGCTAGGACATATTTCCCATACATGCACTATTCACTATAGAACATATTTGGTGTGGAGACTCAAATTACATGATTCATGGCATAACATACATTCATTGTATTCTTCTTTCCATAAGAAGGGACTCAAACTTGTTTGGGTTCCTAAATCTAATATTTGATGAATTTGTAGGTGTGCTCCCACACAAGACCTCGTGGATGATCTCTCTATCTGGCTAGATCCTAACCCTCCATTTAAAATAGCGGGCGATCCAATGATTGTGCCACAAGGCAATGATTGGCTATAGTTTGCGGGACCTATCCCAAGCTGCCATGTGTCACTCATCCATGAATTTGGATTATAATTAGTTTAAATCATTTTTTAAATATTTTTTAATAATCAGAGCTTTAAATAATTATTAAAATTATTTTTAAACCCAAAAAAATGCATATAATATATAAAAAATTTTAGAATTTAATTTCCTTTAATTTAAAATTATAATTATTTTAAAATACTATTATACATTAATTTATTTTAAAAACTATTATTTATGATATTTAAATTAATATTTAATATGATATTATGTTAAATATTTTCTTTAAAATCATATTTTTTTATATTATTCCATTTAAAATAATTTAATAACTATTTCAAGATATAATATTTTCAGATTATATTATTATTATTATATTATTATTATTATTATTATTTTAAAAATTAAAAAAAATAATTTCAAATTATTTAATTTTAAAATTATGTTATTATTTTTTAGTAATTTTTATTTAGTTAAATAGTTAATTACTTAAATACCTAATTAGTAATCAATTAATTTAAAAAATTAAATCTTATTTTCAAAATTATAAATTTAATTTTATTAAATTATTTTAAAATTTCAGAGACTTTAATATTCATTTTAATTTGATTTAAGGATTATTTTTAATGACTAATTATTTTAAATTATTTAAAAGACCTTTTTAAATATTTTAAACTTCATAAATTAGTAATAAATTCATTTTAATTTGGAAAAATGCCTATAATACCTTAATATTTTTTAAAAAATATTTATTTCTATTATAAAATTATTTTTAGAAATCAAAACTTATTTTTCAATAATTATTTATTAATAATTTAATTAGTTACCTATTTAATTATTATTTAAATAATTAATACCCAAATTATTTTCAAATTAAAAATTATTTTCAAACTATTTTTAAATCTCCCTTTGGGTAATCTATGGATCTCTCAAAAACTTATAAATGGAATTACTTTTAATTATACTATTTTCTTAAACTTATATTTGTATATTTAATGTTTACATATTTTAAATTTTTTTAAAATTACGTATTTTTTAAATCGTTCCTTTTAGGAGATCCACTCCTTGAAATTTTAAACATTAAATCATGCTTATGAATAAAATTTATGGAGAGATGGATTAGTGGATGATTGAGTGACAATCATTCACTAATCACATTATAAAGCATGCTTAGTCATCTTTTCATCATATTTTTCAAGTGTACGATGCACGAGCACTTAGCTTAGGTCCTCCTAGATCTTAGTATTGGTGTGTTTACTATTTTTTATATGCATTCCACTCATGTTATCTGAAGGGTTAGTCATGAACATTTGATTTAAACCTACTTAATGTAGTGACACCCTAAGGACAATAATTAAGGACTTGTCTAACAAACTTAAAAAAAAAATTAGGAGTTATGATAAATGCCTGATTGAAATAAAAATTTATAAACTTAGACTTACTGATATCCTAAACTTTTTAGAATTTTATAGGACTTTTAGGACTCTTTAAACCTTTTAATTAATAAAGCCTAAACCCTAAGTTACCCGTTAATTTAGCCCCAATAACTTCAAAAAATTCTAATAAATCCAAATTAACTCCAAAAATTACCCATTATATATAAAAATATTCAAAATTAAATGCTTAATTTCAAAAAATTAAAACTCCCTTAATTGGAATTCAATTTAAATCTTAATTTAATTTGGATTAAAAATCACTCTTTTGATTAAATTAAATAATTAAAAATTTAAAATTTTTCCCAAACACTTGAGAACACTTCTTTAGGTCATTACTAACCTTTGGAGGTGATTCCAATTAGTTTGGAGTTGATTTGGATCAAAATCATAAAATGCCTCTTTATTAAGAAATTTTAATAATTCATTAATTATCCAAACCTTTGAAAATAATAACTAATTATAGAAAATTTTGAATTAAACAAAATAAATAGCATTCAACTTTAATTAAGGTATAATATTTATTAATAATGTTAGGTTCTTAGAAACCCGACCTAAATAAAAAAGTTAACTCTTCGGTCAATCATAGTTCATTAACAAGGGCCCAAAACTTCTAAAATTTACAACTTTGTCTAGAAAATTCCAAATCTAGCAAAATGAAAGCCTAACTACTCCACTTAAGGTCAAATATTTAATTAAAATGCCAGAGCTTCTAAACCTAGTTTATTTTAATAGTGACCTTTTGGACCCCCCTTAGCCTTGTAGATAGGAGGACCCTGAACCTTTTGAAATCTATTAAGGCAACTTAAACTCTAAAGTTCACTACCTTAAGCATTAAAATGGATAAAAAAACTAAATTAATTAAAATGAATCCTAATTCAATAATATTTAAACTTTGATCAAAATTTCCCCTTTAGTCCTTCAATAAATTTAAATGCAAAACAACATGAATTAACTATCCTACAAAGGACCTATCTAAAGCCACACAAGCCTCCTACGCACACATAAAATTATTTTCTAGTGCATCACTTCTAGCTCTAGGATTATGGCTAATATTTTACTTTCTTTTCATATTTTTTGTGATGTGATGTGCTTTTGCATATGGAATGTATGTTGATTGCTCTGATGTGTTTTGATGATTGGTGTGATGTTTTGTTTTATTACTAAATTTTTCTATATATGTTGTGATTTGTGCTATAGATTACCCATGGGAAAATTATTGCATCTGGTCACTGGACGCGAAAAATAAGTTTGGACATCCAATAAAAATTTGTCACGTCACTTGCGCTTTTGACTGTGCTTTTTGACTTACGCTTTAGTTGCGCTTTACCTGTGCTTTAGTTACGCTTTTGACTACGCTTTTGACTTACGCTTTAGTTGCGCTTTACCTGCGCTTTAGTTGAGCTTTACTTGCGCTTTAGTTGTTCTTTGCATGCGCTTTATTTAAAATAATATTTTATTAATATCCAGACCTATCTCGAAGTCCGGTGACCGGATGCAATAATTTTCCTTACCCATGGGCTAGGGGCACTTTTACTATTAACAATATTTTTTGTAGGTGGCCATGCTCACGTAGTGCTAAAAAAAAGGGGGCAAAATAATTAAAGCTTTAAAACTAATGATGTTTTATGTAGATGCTCTAGAGACTACTTAACCCCCTTTAAAATTAAAAGGGTGAGGCCAAGCGTGTTTACCTTTCTACATAAATATTAATTGTTTGAGATGTGATATATAAATTGCTTGGGATGTTTTTCTTAGGATAACCCTGCAGGTTTATTTCGTGTCTAAATTTTCTTTTTCATAATATAATTTGATGTAATCGAGTTATGAAAGCTGTTAAAAGCAACACATTTCAAATACTAGGTACTCAAAGAGAAAAAAATCACTTTATAGGGAATTTCTTAGTCATTTGGGTACCCTTTTTTGAGGACAAAACTATATAAAGCCTGAAGGAGACGATCCAATGGGAGGTGATCCAGAGATGATCCAAAGGGAGGTGATCCGGAGAAGGATGATCCTCCTAAAAATGAATACTTGAGGACGAAATGTATGGCTTTCACTAGGAATAAAATCCAGAATATTGTTGGTGGGGCCTGGTTACCATTACTTTTCTGCACTCTTCTTGTACTTACATGGTACTTACCATGGACTTTCTTACTTTACTTTCTATGGATTTATATTGATGTATTTACTTTATGTGTGCAGTAGAAATTGCATGTTTTTTTTAGATTTCTTTCTTGCATGTGCTTTGCCTGATTTTTGCTAAGCTTTTTAGGGTAAAAACTTTTTCTAATCATAATTAATATTCAAATTTTAAAGAACTAAATAACATAAAAACTTAATGATCTATGAAATAACCAAAATTATTTGAAGTCACATACATATTAATGCATTTTCTCTCTCCCTTGCTATAAGACACTTCCATGCCCACAGGTAGAGTCCGGATAATCTGGCCTACGAGGATGAGGTGTCGGACCTAGGGAAGCTAAGTCTTTTCTAAAAATTATTTTTATATAATCCTATTTTAAAATCTTATGTATACTTGATTTGAGACCTTTTAACCAGTAAGCATTACATTAGAAACTAACTAAAATGAAAACTTTAATTATATAGCTCTAGTAGCATTCACCTTACATAAGTCTAAGACCAATTAGAAAACTCTCTAGACGTTAGCCTTACTTCCAAAACACTCATCCTACCTACCCATCTTTCATAAAGATTGGACAATATGGATTTTATACGCATATGGGGTTTGATGGCTTTTCTTTCAGGCATGATATAAGCCCAGATTATATTAGTAAGGACACGAGGGTTAGTGTTTGGTATAATACTAAACCCATATTAGATTTAGGGTTCAAGACTACTACATTCCATGTCTCATAGTACGCCTCATCGGTGGATAGGTTCTATTTTCTTCGGGGACTATAAATCCTACCTATCTGCATCACATGGATGACGCCACCTCCATCCTTTCCCTCTGCATGCTTTGAGTGTTTTGTTTTCCTTCCTCTAGTTTCTTCTCGATACCTTAGTCCGTCCTAGTGTGGATCTAAGCCGCGTATGTTAACTAAAGCAATTTGGACCATTTATTTCCCTTTGAGTAGGATTTCATAGTCTCCCTTATGTACCAATCCCTTTTCTTGGAAGAATAATATTGGATCCTTAACCAAGAGATTTCTTAAGCCCCAAGCTTGAGATGTAATTAACCACAGGGGCTTGCACTCGTGGGAAATGAAACTTTACCATAAGATAAACCTCACTCGAGCTGATGTATCGGGTGGGGGAAACCCATTGTTACAATCAGGTTATATATGTTACTACCCATTGGGGTGGGCTAGCAAGAGTCGCTATCATCAATATTTAGTCGTATATACGATCTAATATATCCTTCTATTGGCCCACCTACGAAGAGCACGGAGGTCTGCAATTGTTTCTATCCCTCGGGGTGGTGCGGTTGTATACCGTCTACACTCTACAGTGGATCCCTTTTGAAGGTCCATATGCTGGAGGTCAGGGTTGGAAGCAAGGTCATTCTTGGAGATAATACCACCAAGAAAGTTGTGGGCACATGTATAATCAAAAACTCTAAGAACCTCTTGATTTAAAATATTTTACTTATTGATGGCTTAAAATATAACTTGCTCAATTTTAGTTAGCTCGGTGATAAAGGCTTTAATATAAAATTTTTATCAAATACCAGCATTAAAAGCTTGAATAATACACTATTTTGTAGGAAAAATAGATTAACAACATTTACATATTTGATTTAAATAATATTGAATATGCTACTACTTTCTATTTAAAAACTATTATTGATGAGTCTTAGTTATGAAATAGGAGGTTATGTTATGTTAGAATGAAAACTCTTCGAAAAGTAACCCAAAAAGACTTAGTAAGAGGAATCTCCAAGCTTAAATTTACTAAGGACCACCTGTGTGCTGCCTTTCAACTAAGGAAAAAAGTCAAATCATCTTTCCATTCCATTAAGGACATTAGCACCGCTAAACTTTTAGAAGTCCTTCACATGGATTTATTTGGACCCTTTAGCACTATAAGTTTAGGGGGAAAGGTCTTTGGATTTGTAATAGTCAAAGACTACTCAAGGTTCACTTGGATTAGATTTTTGTCACATAAAGTGAGTCTTTCAATAAATTAAATCATTCTCCACTTAGATTTAGAAAAAACTAGATTGTGAGATCTTGACCATCCATAGTATCCATGGTGGGGAGTTTAAAAATGAGATATTTGGAACTTTTTATGAGAAGCATGGGATTAATCACAACTTCTTAGCTCTTAGGACCCCTTAGAAGAATAGGATAGCTGAAAGGAAGAACATGACCTTACTAGAAGCTACTAGAGCCATGCTTGTTAAGTATTCACTTCTAAAATACTCTTGGACTGAAGCAATATACACAACTTATTATGTGTTGAATAGGGTGAATGTTAGATCCAAACTAAATAAGACACCCTATGAGATCATTAAGGGTAGAACACCCAATATTTCTAAACTCTATATCTTTGGCTATAAGGTTTTCATTCTAAATAATGAGAAATCACTTTTAGAAAAATTTGACCCAAAATTTGATGAAGGAGCATTCATAGGCTATTCAAGTGTAAGAAAATCCTTTAGAGTGTTTAATAAGAGTACATAGGTGGTAGAGGAGAGTACTCATATAGTGTTTAATGAATCTAATTCTAAGAAGTCCAGAGTTGAGGAAGATGATGAAGTCGGTGAGATTTTCCAAGGAGTAGAAACTATAAATCTAAAGAAAAGGGTAGAACCTCAAAACACTAATAGAGCAGGTGAGAGTACCCAAGGAATAGAATCTATAAATCTGGAGGAAAGGGTAAAACCTCGAGACACTTTGTATAGAGATTGGAGATATTATTTGAGTCATCCTAAAAAACTAATCTTCAAAAACCCTTCTAAAGTTGTTAGAACTAGGCGTGGACTTAAAAAAAGAAGTTAACCACTCTACCTTCATCTCAATGACTGAACCCACCAATATAAATTAAGCCCTTTTTGAAGAATTTTGAATCTTAGCCATGCAAGAGGAATTAAAAAAAATTATTAGGAATGATGTTTGGGAGCTTGTAGAAAGACCTAAGCACAAAAGTGTAGTAAGAATTAAACGAGTCTTAAAGAATAAAATGAATGATTCTAGTGTGGTGTTTAGGAATAAGGCAAGATTAGTGGATAAGGGGTACAATCAAATAGAAGGGATTAATTTTGAGAAGACTTTTGCCCTTGTAGCGAGATTGGAAGCGACTAGAGTACTACTAGCCTTTGCCTGTTATAAGGGATTTAAGATTTTTCAAATGGATATCAAGAGTGCTTTTTTAAATGGGATAATAAAAGAAAATATATTTGTAGAGTAACCCCCAAGTTTTAATAATTCCCAATTTTCAAATAATATTTTCAAATTAAAAAAGGCTTTGTATGGTTTAAAATAGGCACATAGGACATGATATTAGAGGCTTTGCACAATCCTATTAGAAAGGGAGTTTGTTAAAACAAGTGTAGACACCTCCCTTTTTTGAGGAGGTAGGAAATGAATTACTTATTATTTAGATCTATGTGATGATATACTTTTTAGATCTTCTGATAAACATTTATGTGATGATTTTTCTAAAACAATCAGTAAGAAATTTGAGATGAATATGATGAGAGAATTGTCCTACTTTTTGGAGTTTAGCATAAGAGAAAAGATGATAAAATTTTTCTTAATCAATCAAAATACATTAATGAAAAATCAATTAGATAAAGCCAATACTCTAAAACAAGTGTAGGCACATACTCCCATCAACTCTAGTGTTCAATTAGATAAAGCCTCAAATGAAAAATCAGTTGATCAAAATTAATACAGAGGAATTATTGGTTCACTCTTTTACTTGACAGCTAGTATACCTGTTATAATGTTTAATATGTGCCTTTGTGCTAGATTTCAAATTGATCCAAAGGAGTCCCATCTGATTGTAGTTAAGAGAATCCTTAGATATCTCTTATGAACCCCAAACATAAGAATTTGGTGTACAAGGCATAACACTTCTTTTGAGATTATAGGATATTTTGATTCAAACTTTGTAGGGTGTAGGGTAGATAGAAAGAGCACCTCTGAAGATATCAATTCATAAGACAGTTCTTAGTCTCCTAATCTAACAAAAAACAAAACTCCATTGTACTTTCCAATACTTTAGCTAAATACATAGTCTTAGGAAGTTATGTGGCCTAAGTCCTTTGGTTAAAGCAACATATTCTTGATTTAGGATTACCTGTAGGCACAATATCATTTATATGTGAGAACACCAGTGCCATCCACATTTCAAAAATTCCTGTCCAACATTCTAGAACCAAACACATTGACAAAATATATCACTTTATTAGGGGCAATGTTACTTAAGGAGATATTGAGCCACACTTTGTAGCAACTGAAAACTAACTGGCTGATATCTTTAATAAACCATAGGCCTTTGAAACTTTCAGCATCTTAAGAAGCAAATTAGGTGTCATTAATAAAACTGCATGAACTTGATTATTACTGAACTTTGATTTTTCTTTTTTATGATATTTCTTTAGTTTTTTTTGTTTGCTTGTTTATGTGTTGTTATTTTTTTTGTGTTTTAGTGTTGTGATATCTTTCACTTTAGTTTTGTTTTATTAATCACTGATGGAATGAAATGTTTTACCTTACTTTTGTTTTTGAAAAATTATAATCAATTCTTAACATCCCTAAATCAATTAAAGAAAGAAACATCATTGATTATTTCCCTTCCTCTAACTCCTTTTAGTGGTGTAATTTTTTTTTTTTCTAAATAAAAGTCTATTTCAAATTAGTAATTGGACTTTGAATTTGAGATCTTTTCTATCATCTTACAATAATTTAGCTCTTAAAAATAATTTTTAAAGTCATTAAATCACTTTCAAACTTTCTTGATCATGTTGTTGTATTTATCATATGAATATGATTATGCTTTGTGGTTTACTCCTCCTTAAAATTAGAGAGTGTGTTTTTTCCCTCTATTATCTGAAAGATATTCTCACAACTGAGAGTATTTAAAAGTTTTGAAAGGGAGTCAGCTTGCAATAATGATAAGAGATATAAAATGAGCCCAAATTGAAAAATTGAAAGATGCATAATGATCGCCAAATAATTGAAAGATACAAAAAGTATATCAAAAATCAAAAGATGTGCAATGTGGTCAACCAATTGACAAGAGGCACAAAATGAGCCCACAAAAAATTAAGCATTCTTCTCTTTTAAATCTTTAAATTTTAGAATAATTCATGTTTCACTTAGTATTTTTAAAGACTTGATTTTTGAAACTCATGATCATGACCAATTACTTTGCTATATTATTCTATTTGATATTTTTCTTTAATAAAATTTTGAATGGATCACTTTTCTTATCTGATTATCTTTTTTTAGTTATATCTTTATATTGAAAAGATAGTTTGCCCTATAAAAGTTAGAGCTGGGTTAATAGGATCGGTTGTTCTATAATTTTTTAGATTTCGGTGATGTTAATTCAATTTTTACTAATTTTTTAATCCAATCACAAGAAAAAATGTATCATTATCTAGCATTGATAAAAAAAACTTATTTTTCTAATCTTTTTACTATTTTTTATCTTTTTGTTGTGTTTTACTCATTTTTATGATTTATTTGTTTTAGGACCTCTTCTAATAATTTTTATCCATATTTAGATTTTTAATTTTGTGTTCACATCATCCTGAACAATTTTCTTAGCGTCCTAGATGATATCATAAATACACTATTCATTATCCATCTGATGACTGATCTGACTCTATTATTTGAGATCATCCTAGATGATCCATATCATCTTTGACGATCTGATTAAATTCTACATCAATTATTAGTGATTGTCCTAAAAAATCCACATTTTCATCCAAGATGATCCATGTGATAAAAATGATTAAACATTTTAAATTTGATCGGTTTGATTCATTATTTCCCGTCACCTTAGACGATCTACATGTTCATCCTGGATGATCCATAAAGTTAAAGATTATACTAACTGACTCCTCGGGGTGATATCCTGTGTTTAATCATCTTGGATTATGTCCAATCTTCCTGGACGATATGAATTCCTTTTTAACCAATAATCCTGAACATCATTATTACTTATGATTGTACTAGATGATTTCATTATCATACTAACGGTTTGGGCGACTCTTTATAAACAACAGTTTTTGAACCATTTTTCTCACAACAAACTTCTTCAATCCTTACTTTCTATCTCCATACTTTCAATGGATGGTGGCAAGCATTCTATAATGGTTACTAGAAGCTAAGCAAGGGAAATTATCAACCCTCAATTCACTGAGGCTGCAGATCAGGCTGCCTATCTCCGCTATAAAATGGTAGGGATTACATCCTTCAAGATTGTTAATCGATGTACACTTACTTATCCAGGGTTATATTTGTTTACTCATACCACCCTGACTTTCATTCTGACCCTTTCTTTCCTATTCCACTCTGAACTTCTTTATGAATTCTTTGCCAGTCTTTGCATTAACTCTACATACACTGAACCTCAATCTCATACAAATAAAAGACCTATCAAAATTAATTATCAAGGCTGTTATGAACTTCGTCAACTTTCCTCAACTAGGGAAAAACTTCACATCATAGCTTTAGATCCTGACTTAAATTAGAGCTCTATCAATCAATACTTATGATATACCAATGTCACTTTTTATGACAGTGCCTCCAATTTCTTAGTCAAAGATGCTAGGACCAGTGAACATAATAATTTCTAAGGCTGGTGACCGTATTCACATCACTCCTCTACTCTCCCTCACCACTTATTATATTATGGCTAATAGGTTTTTCAATTCTATCGATCTTCTTTTTTGATACATTGAACACTTGACTAGCATTAGGGATCCCAAACATAAAAGGAAACCAAACTGGCCCTTGGACACCAAGAACTCTTTCCACGTTCTTCACAACACTCGCCTCCACCTTGAAGTATGAGGAGGCTGAGGGAGTAGTGGAAGAGGTTATTCAAGAACATGTTCCTATCCTCCAACAGTCACAACTGGATCAGTTTGTTGAGAGATTTGACCAATGGAAGGTCAGGTTTACTCCTACATAATTACAGAGGAGTAGTAGCATGCAATGGATGTTGATCTTTTCAATGCATATATCACCCAACAATAGCAGTAGAAAAAGCATAACTAGGATATGACCTGGTTTGGGGAGCAATTTGCTTTCATTCACAGTTTCTTTCAGCCACCACCACCACCTCCTTCACATAATCAGGATCCTTCATACCTGTAGATTGCTTAATGCTTTTGTGTGATATTTATACTTACTTATGTACTTTGTTCTATTTAGTTCTTATTTTTGTTTCCTCTTTTTTATGATGTCAAAAGGGGGAGCAGGGTTAGTGTTGTATCATTTGTATCATTTTTTTTTGCTTTAGTAAAATTATCTTTGCTTTATTTACATTATCTTCTTTGTTTTATGCTTCATTTTTTTAAAATTAAAAAGAAAAAAATGTGATTTGAATTGTTACAAGAATATTATTTTCCATCATCAAAAAGTGCGAGATTGTTGCAGATCTGGACCTAAGCATTATGATTTTGATGATAACTAATAATATTGTTCCTTGATTACT
Source organism: Dendrobium officinale (assembly GCA_019514585.1). Classification (NCBI taxonomy): domain Eukaryota; kingdom Viridiplantae; phylum Streptophyta; class Magnoliopsida; order Asparagales; family Orchidaceae; genus Dendrobium; species Dendrobium officinale. The sequence goes on along the minus strand of CM033690.1, from coordinate 45,774,568 downwards.
ACCATTCATGCATATTTATTATATGTATCCAGCTCACTAACCTTTTTAGTTCACAAGTTTGCTTGGAACATCAATCAACTAAAGATTAGATAGACTAGGATTGAGTTTGTCAAAAATTTCTAGTTCAATGCATTTTTTATCTTTTCTTAAGTCAAATGTATCTTAGTGGATCATGAAGCTAAGTAACCTTGCACACACACACACTCAGGGGGAGAAATTTGATGAGTTATAGTTTTTTTTTTAATTTTTGATCACATCATACAAGACAATTTCTATATCGACCTGAACGATCAGTCAAAAATAGAAACTCTAATTAGGGCATCTGGGTCATGTAAACTTGCTTAAGCAGATCATCTTGGACGATACACCCATCATCCTAAACGATATGATCAATTCAAAAATACTCAACCGCCGGACTCATTTAGGCAAGATGTTATATTTAGTTTTGTTCTAATCGTATAGGATGATCCCATATCATACTGGATGATGCATTATAATCATACATAAAATAGTCAGGTGATTAAGGAAAATAATTAAGGTTAGATTGATCGATCATATCATCCTGGCTGAGCATACAGGATCATCTTGGATGATATATGCATGAAAAATCTTAGTTCACTTGGATGTCTCAAACTATCTACTGGATGATAAGTTATAATTCTTTATGGTTCAGATGTTTCTCTCTGGAATGACCCAAATTATCAAGTGGATAATAACCATTGATTTTGAACTGCTAATCACTCAGGACAATCCAAGCATCATCAAGGGATGATCAGTTATATTTTCTCATCATCCAATATATATCTCCTGGACGTCCCGAACAATATGTATAATTTTGAGCTAATCGTGTAGGACATCATCCTTAATGATCAGAAAAAATAATATGTTCTAATCGTCCAACACACCTAGATCATCCTAGTTATAATTACTGAATTACATTAATCATACAGGATGATCTTTCAATCGTTCTAGACCATCTTTAATGGTATGTTGAAAATTAGGGAAATTTTTAAAGCCTTCTTTATAAGATCTCTTATTTATTAATGATAGGATCTTTTGTTGTTGTCCTGACCTGAGAAGAGAGCTTGGGAAGAGTAGAGAAGGAGAGGGAGAGCTTGGGAGAGAGTGTGAGAGAGGATCTTGTGAGGGGATGTTTATGAGGTGATCATAAAGGTTACTCCAAGTAAGGATTTGATTTTTCTTCTCCAATCTTCACCCCTGGTTCCTTGGTGGCTCTAGAGAGGTCTTCTTTAGCACTAGATCTTGGTTCTCTGTTTGCTTTAGGAGAAAGCAAAAGGAGTCCAGGTTCTCTGCCTCACTGGGGTCAGTTAAAAGGAGTTTGTAAAGGCTTCTCCACCTTAATGTGGGAGCAAAAGGGGAGTCACTATATTAGATTGTACAATACCTGGAGGAGAGGCTCCGTAGAGTGGATGTAGATCAAGTTAATCGAACCACTATAAAATCTTGTTGGTTCTTTATATGTTTATTCCTGCACTTTATTTTATGTATTTTTTTTATTATTGATTGTATTAAAATATCTGGTTCATTTTGTTAATCACTTCCGCATAAAAGGTTAATCATGTTTGTTTTAAAATATTCAAAAAAGGTCTCAAAAAGGATTTTGCTTTTTTGTTTAAGAATTTTAAAAACTACAATTCACCCCCCCCCCCCCCCTGGGTTAGTCTCGTGCTAGTTCATAAGGGCTTAACAACCCTAACAAGATTTCATAAGGATTTGACCCATCCATTATATTAAAAAATGATAGGTTACATTATTATACTTGGGGTGCCACTCTCTAAATTACTAGGGACACTAGTAATAAGAGGGGGGGATTAATCTAAGATTATAACAAATAGTGTTACTATTAAAATTTAACTTTTCAAAGGGGTCCTATCAAGATTAATCTTTTGATTAAAATGATGTCGCATTAACTAGGAATAGTGTAGATCCATGGCAGTCTCTCCCTCCAAAGAGATTGTAGGAATATAATTCCATATTTATAGGGTCTTACCACCAAGATTAGTAATTTTTTAAGGAAAATGTATTATTTATCAAGTATATTGGGTCCGGATTATCAAGATAGTTGATTCCTCTTTTTAATGGAAATTAACCTCTACTTTAAATAAAAAATAGTAAGAGAGGGTTGTGGTTGACTCTACTAGATTTTTAAAGGTCCCTCCCTCCCATCATTTCTATGGGATGATTTGAATGTTGAATTAAAATCTATATCAAACTTAAGTTGAGTTTAAAAATGAAAATTTTCTCAATCTTCTTTCAATTTTCTATCTTAATAGGCACCGTTTGCATGCTTTGAGACTATTCAACAATTTTTCTAGTCAAACTGACACTCTTGTCAAAAGATTTGATCCTATCTTGAAGATTATCCATCCTTGTATAAGAGAATTAGCCTTCTTTTCTTCTACTTGAGATATAACACCGGCATTAAAAAATAAAGGAACAATTATTTTAATATTTTTGAAGAAATTGAAGTTTCTTCTAAAAAACAATCAAAAAGTCAAAAGATTTGTGGATGTGCAATGCACGCCACTATAAAAGAATATAAATAAAGGAAAAAGGGCTTCCTTCTTCTTGAATTATTAAAGTCTCAAAACAAGATCCAATCACCTAACTACTTGAATTTAAAAAATATTGAATCTAGATTCTTTATCATGCATTGATTATCTATATGTTAAAAAAGTTCTATGCAATAGAATTGAAAAGTTAATATTTCTTTATCCAACTTAAACCATGTTTTAGAAATTGATTTTAATACAAAATTCATATAATGGAGAACCCTTGTTTAGTTTCTTTGGAAACTTGGTCTGAGTAAATAAAACATAAATTCTTTCAATATTTTTGGATTAGTTTGAGTCCATCCACTTCTCACTATACTTCTAAATTTGTCCCATTTCGTCATCCTGACAGGGTCTAATTGGTTAAGAGGAAATTTTGAAAAAAAATGAATGAATCTCCTAGTCTAGATAAAAATTTAAATCCCCATCCTTGAGGAATATGTGTGAGTCCTTGAATATATAGGATATCTTTTTTCAAGGCACTTCTTTACAAAATTACACTCTATGCTCGGGTCCAGGTTATTCTTACCTAGAGGTGTGTTTTCCTTCATTGGTAATTATCATTCAAAATCAAATCACAGCTTAATAGAGTGCCCGACTCCAGTTAGAGGAGTTCGAGGCCTTACAGAGTGTCGCCTTTATAAGGCTCAACAAAATTGAGAGTCGTACAAAGCCCTAATGGTTCAAGCTCGTGATAAGATAGTGTGGCTTAGAACACTTTCCAATTATGAGGCTTGGTCATGGTTCTTCATATGCTTATCTTAACCTACTGAGAGAATGGTGGGGGAGTTTGAACCAACATAAGAATGGCCTTTTATCATAGAAATGATCTTTGAGAATGGTTCAAATATCAATCGATCAACCCTAAAGGACTGCTACTTGATATTTTTTTAACATTGGGGTAGCTCTTAAGGAATACCCAAACAGTACCATGCAAGATGAGTATTCAAATCCAACTTTAACAAACGCTCTTAAAATTCAAAAAAAAAAAGGATTAAAAAAACTTTACAAATTCAAAAATCAAAATCATATTTCAAATTCAAAAGATCCTTTAAATTTAAAACTAAATCAAGTCAAATTTTAAGTATCATCCAAATTTAAATATCAAGTTTCACAATCCATACCTGGTCCTCTATGTGGAGCAAGCTTCATCCCAATATGATCATCCACTAGTGATTAAGTATGCCCTTTTTTGCCAGTCCCTAGTTTTCAAATTCCAGATTCTGATCTTCTATGGGAAAGCAATGATTCGTTCCCACAAGATCTTTAAGCTTTCTTTTTCTTAAGGTTTGTTGTGAGTCATCGTGCTTTCTTTCCTTAGGAGTTAAATCCACTAGTGGTGGAGCACACCCCCCTATGGCACCATCCTAGTTTTGAAATCTAGACCGATCCTCTGTATGGAGCAAGCTGACCTCCCCTTAGGATCATCCACTAGTGAGAGAGCACGCCTTTTTTGGTACCATCCAAGTTTTCAATTCCAGACCTGTTCTTCTTTGGGTATACTCCAAGAAATCTCATTATCAAAGTCACTTATGTACAATAAATTTAAGCTTATTGTCAGTGGTATAATGACTACTTAAGTGCTATAATTTTTGGTTGTTATTTTTAAATGGCACTTGTACATGGAAATATTAAATTTGTAAGATTTAGTTTTAATGTATTTTATTTAGTTTTATTGCTTAGTAGAAATAAACTTTTTTTTTTTAGTATTTGTTACTTGCATGTCACTGTTTGATTTAGACATGGAATCCTATCAGAGGCACATAAGGAAACATCAAAATTTTTTTCTACTTTAAATTAATTTTTAAACCTTTAAGCTCATGTTGAAATTCTAATGCTTTAAGTAGTAAGCTAGGGATCATCTAGAGTCTTTCATGCATACATATTCAAATCTCCTCTTCCTTGTTAGGCACCTTCCCGCTGGTGGGTTTTTGGGAAGGCACCACCTTACGCTAATAAGGGTGGCAATCTTATTAAAGGGATGTTGTGCAATCCCTAGGATTAAAACCTAATTTTTCAACATTTATTTTTAAACTACTTCATTCAATTGTATGTTTAGTTTTTAAACGAGTCAATTTTCATGCATGATATTAGAAACAAATATTTAAATGAGTATAAAACAGATAATTGCATTTTTTAATTTTCCATATTTACCCAAAAAAAGTAAATGGGCCAATTAGAATCTACTCTAAATGTCATCTCCGATTCCTCAAACTTAACTTAATTAAATGCCCTACCACCGTTACATAAAAGACCAGGCTCATCATTTTAATGTTCTTAGGTGGTGTGTTGGCTCCCAATCTATGGTGGCGTAAGTCCAATTTTACTATATTATCTGGGTTTTCAGGCTATTAATTTTTTAGTACCCAAACCAATTTAGACTTAGATTTTTGAGGCAGGTTTAGACTAGATAAGTACCTTCAATCTCTGGTAATATGAATTCCATTCTTTCTAATAAAATTGATAATTCATATTTAAATCCGTTTCAATTAAAATTTGCGAGATGAAAACTTAGGATAAGTTGGGGTGCTTCTAAAATATTCAGAATTCTAAAGCTCACACTCTTACATTTTCTTCCTTTTCAACCTCTAGAAATAAGTTCTTCCACTTTGATCCAATCCTTGTTGAATTTTAACACTCCACTCCTTATGATATTAATCTTTGAAAATCTCAAAATGAAATTTTACACCATTATTTTAATTGAGAGAATAAACTCTGGAGGGCTTACGCTCATTGGAGATTTAGAAACCCAAATAAATTTCAAAAATAGTTTTCAAAACCTCAATGGATATATTCTTGGGCATTTTCAAATGATCCATAATAGAAAACATTCTCTTTCTCAAAAAGATATACTATTCTTAATTATCATGACATTGATTATAAAATTAACTGATCTCTTTCTCTAGTGTAGCGCATGTCAAATACTAGATCAAACATCTTTCAAATTTGTGGTCTTAGTGATTCTTTTGTGAATTGATATGATTTAATAATATGAAAAAAGTTTTGAAAATTGAACCTTACTGAAAGATGTGTTAATAAAGGGAAAAATGATCTAATGAAATGTTCGAGTCAAAAAATAAAATCTAGCAATTTAATTCTCCCAAAAATAATTAACCTTTTTCAAAACTCCAAACACATTTTTTAATAATAAAAAATGGTGACTCACCGCTGGGGATAAATCTCTCTTTCCATCTTTAAATGGTGGGTACACATTTAATTTTCATTGATAGTTTTGACTACCCTTTCTTCTATTGGTGTCCCACTACTAATTTCTTTCTTGGGTGAGTGTATCCAACATCAATAAGATATGTTAAAACAGAGGTGAGTGAGGAAACCTCTATCAAAGTCAGGCTTTGACATTTTGCCCCAAGTTAATTGGTAGAGAAAAAGATACAAAGCTATCATCCTTTAAATTCTTCTTATATATGTTTTATAAATTTACATTCTCAAACAAATCTTAAGAATTCCAAGTTTCACACAAATTACAGAAAAACCATCGAGTCTCAAAATTTAGATTTGAATCCCTTTAACAAAATCGGGCGTTGACAATTTAACCTCCAACCCACCTGGTGGGGTAAAAGAGTTGAA